>JAGFMF010011673.1:1763922-1857289 GCA_019455555.1 Galemys pyrenaicus
GTCCTTGACTCCTCATTTTTGGTTTCTGTGTCTTTATTGCTGTTATTGTTATTATTATTATTGTTCTTATTCCTTTCCTTGATCCTCCTTTGGTTCCCTCATATTCCTCCTAGGGGAGGAACCATCTGGTATTTTTCTTTTGCCTTCTGACTTGCTTCACTAAGCATCATCCCCTCCAGATCCATCCACGTTCCCATGAATGAGTCTAGTTTTTCATTTCTGATTGCTGAGTAGTATTCCATCGTGTATATGTACCACAGCATCCTGCTTTAGAAAGACTAATACCGGGAACGCGGACCCCAGCCACTCACAGAGCAGCCCCTGAGCAGGAGTCACGGTCAGCGATGGGCTTGGGATCAACTGCTCTGACTCGAGACTTCAGCACGAAAGTGGAAGGAAGAGCAAACAGTATAATATAGTGACCCTGCAGAGGAAGGAACACTAACAAATCTAGTAACTCTTGAGTTTGAAGCAATGCTAGATCTTGCTTCTTTTTTTAAAGTAAAAATGGGTGCTTCCCTGGGTGCATAGGGGTTAAGTCACAGTGCTGTGAAGTCATCCACAGCCACTGCAGCATGAGTTTGATCCCCAGCCAGTGAGGGGACCCACAAGGTGCAGCAGACCTCTCCTGTTTTGCCCCTGTTCCCCTCAACAGTGTATTTCAGTCCATCTGCCCATTCTGTTCCCCACTGTCTCTGGTGAATCCTGTCACCCCCCCACACCTCTGGCCTGTACCCCAGTTCTTCTCTGCATAAACAAACACATTTTGAATAATAAATAAAGTGAAAATGTCTGGTTCTAAAGAGAACCTTAGGTAGTTGGATAAACAATTAAGTTGCCTTTTATTTGGTGGAGTTGACATAAGCTTCTTCAACCTCTAAGAAGTCAGACACAATCAGGATTAACAGCACTCTGCAGACATGTGCCTAGTCAGTGTTTCGGAACTTTCTTAATGGCTAGTCCTCACTCTTCTCCAGTCTTGGCAGAGGTTTTATGAAATATCTTAAGTGACATAAAAAGCATTGCTTTCCCAAATCACTTTATGAAATGCGTGTATTCGGCACATTTTATTTGCCATCTACTATGCACGTTGTACTGTGGCACTTGAAGGTCAAAGACAGATGAAATTCCTTTTCTCTATGAGCATCAGAGAGTCTGAAGACTGACAGAGGTGTGTGGACAGGGCTATCCCAGGAGGCTGGGGCCACCAAGATTTAGGAGCGCTGAATCTCCTAAGGGGATTTTTAAGGAGGTAGAAAAATAGAACTATCCACACTGAGACTCAGAAATAGATTTGAGTTTTGTGAGGCTTAAGGCTTATACAATTTGGGGGCTTCTTGAAAAGGAGTATCAGATGATAAAATTAGATCCAAGGGCTTGGCGCAGACCCTGAAGCTTAAATGCTTCCCTTCTACTAAGATCTAAAAACAAGTGGGAATTAGCCAGGCCAAAAGCGCAACAGGGACTGCTGCGAACAGGCCGAGGACCAGAAAAACTAAGCAGCCCCTGAGGGTCTGGGAGCTGCAGGCAATTCCAGAAGCCTGGATGAGTTAGAAGTGGGAAAGCAGCAAAAGGTGAGTGCCAGGAGAAGGTGATGCAGAGAAGGTCCTGATAAACCAAGGTAGGGAGTTTGAGATTTTTGCCAGGGCAGTTGAGAGCACTGGAAGTTCTGGGGGAGAGACGGACACGGTCTGATTGGGATTTCTGACTGTTCACCACAGTATGGTGAGAGGGTTGAAAACTATCTTTTCCCCTGACGCCCATCTTCTCTACCCTCTGCTTAGTTTGAGTTCATTAATATAACTGTGCCAGTCACAAGTATAAATCATTCCTCTTAAGGTCGTCAGTGCTAACGGGCATGTGCATTCCAAATGGGACTGTGCCACACCAGGGCTAAAACACAGCCTAGGGTAGTCTGCTGGTTGCCTCACTCCCCGTGCAAAAAGCAGTTCCCCCCAACATTTATGGAGTTGGATTACAGTCAGTGGCCTGTTGGTCTTTGAACCCCACGTGAGTGCAAAGAAAAAAATAGAGAAGGCAGATTCTATTCAGGGAGGCCATGGGGGTAAATGTAGGGGTCGTTGCCAAAAGGTTCTATGGGTGGGAGACAAGGATTGAGCTCAACCCCAACTACAGCAGGAGTGAGTGGGGTTTATAGCTAAGGAGTGAGGTGTGAGGGTCAATGGATGGAAAATTACTAAAAGGAGACATCAGCAGTTAGGGGAGTTCTGGCTAACCCAAGATAACAGAATTCAGAAGACAGGCCAGGGCAAGCAGACATAAGGGGTGGGGAAGGTGTAGAGGAGATGGGGGAAGGGCCGAGGAGCAGACTCGGAGGATGATCGGATATCTAGAGTGGGTTAAACTGACTTAGCAAGATTCTTACTAAAATTTGACAATGCAGAGACAACAGGAAGTCCAAAAGCAGGACTACTTGAAAGAGCGTTCAGGGAGAGTTTGATCAGTGAGAGAATCTTTGTCAGTACAGAGCCAAGTAACCTCAGTTCAGGGACCCAGGATCAACACTGGCCCACAGGCCCTCCAGGTGAAAGGATAGGAAGTGGACTGGACAGGACAAGGACAAAGGACCTTGCTCAGGTACTCCCCAGTGTGTGAGGAGAGGGAGGGCTGCGGCCGGTCAAGGGAAGGTCGGGCGGGTGATGGGCATGCTACTTCAGCCTGCCTTCCTTTTGGGCCTCCACAGGCCTGGACTCCGAGTGCAGTAGAGCTCCACATAAGTCAAAGGCAACCCCTAAACAAGATGAGATCCCCCAAAGGGGCCAAAGTTCCAAAGGGTCTTGAAAGCAGACAAGAGGGAGGAGAGGGAGGTAGGTACTAGTATCCCACATGGGACTTTTGAGCAGAGACTCCACTTGTTTTGTATTTTAAAAAAGGGTGGGGGAGAATATAACAAACTTACCCTCTTAATTTGTAAGTACATAGTACAATTTTATTATGCATATCTTGTACAACAAACCACTGAGACTTTTTCATCTTGCATGACTAAAATTATTTTTTTAAAAAGATTTATTTATGCATACAAATCATAAAAAAGATTTATATATGCATACACCTCTGGTACAGGCCAGAGGTGTGGGAGGTGAAAGGATCCACCAGAGACAGAGTGGGGAGCAGAACAGGCAGATCAAATGAAATATACTGCTGAGGGGAGCAGCAGGCAAGGCAGAAGAGGTCTGCTGCAGCATATAGGTCCCCTTCCTGGCTGGGATCAAACTTGTGCTACTGTGCTGTGGATGCTTCCCAGTGCGGCGCTCAACTGGCTGCGCCACCAGGGAGACCCCTCATGACTAAAATTCTTGACCCCGTTTCCTTCTCCCCACAGCCCCTGATAACCTCCATTTTACTTCTGCTTCTATACTTGGTTTACTTTATATACCTTATGTAGGTCAAATCATGTGGATATTTGTCCTTCTGTGACTGACTTATTTCACTTAGTATAATGTCCTCAAGGCTCATCCATGTTGTAACCTATGAAAATATTTCATCTTTTTTTAAAATTTATTTAATTATATTTAACATCATTTGTAGTCCCTAGGGAGTTCCCACCACCATTACACCTGTGCACCATCACCTCAGTCCCTTGTGCTCTTTTTGCCCTCATCCCCATCATTGCCCTCCTCTTTCCCCCCCCTCCATGGTCTCTTTGGTTTATCTTTGACTTTTTGGTCTTGTTGAATTTATTGTTTGCTTTGGTTATAATTTTCCGTTTCCTGAGCTGCTGCTTCTTCTTTTGTTGTGGTTATAGTTGTTGCTGTTTCATATTCCTCCTAATAGTTAAGCCATCTGATATTTTTCTCTTGCCTTCTGACTTGTTTCACTGAGTATAATTCCTTCTAGCTCCATCCATGTTTCTATAAATGGCCCCAGTTTATCCTTTTTGATTGCTGAATAATATTCCATTGTGTACATGTACTACATCTTCTTGATCCAGTCCTCTACTTTTGGGCATTTGGGTTGTTTCCAGGTCTTACCAATTACAAATAGCGCTGCAATAAACATGGGGGTACAGGTGTTCTTTTGGATCGGTGCTTTTGTGTCCTTTGGGTAGATTCCTAGGAGCGGGATTGCTGGATCATATGGTAGTTCCATCTCTAGTACACTGAGGAACCTCCATATGGCCTTCCATAGTGGTTGGATTAACTTGCATTCCCACCAGCAGTGTACTTGGGTTCCTTTTTCTCCACATCCTCATCAGCATTTGTTGTTGTTGGTTTTTTTGATGTATGCCATTCTTAGCATCTTCTGTATATACCACAGTTCGCCTATCTAGTCATCTATCCATGAACATACGGTTGCGTCCACCTCTTGGCTGTTGTGAATAGTGCTGCAGTGAACTCCTCTTACTAGGACTGCACCTACAGCGGTGGATGGGCTATCAAGATTAATATTGGAATCAGTGCATTATACCATTACACTGGAGTCTCTAGCCTTTTTGAACATGGCCCACAGAAAGAAACACAGTTCATGTCAAAACTCAAGACGTACATACTGCTGTGGTCTAATGTATTTGTATCCTGCCCTGACATCCATAGATTGAACTCCTAACCCCCAAAGTAATGTTATCAGGAGGTGGCTCTTTAGAGGTGCTTAAGTCATGAGGGTGCAACCATTGTGCTTGGGATTGATGCCCTTACGAAGGGTCCTCTAGCCCCTTCCACCTCTAGCAGAAGGGTGCCTGATATGAAGCTGGAAGACAGCCTTTGCCCCGTCCTGATGGCACCCTGATCTTGGCCATTCCAGCCTCCAGAACAATGAGAAATGCACTTCTGCTGATTATAAACCAGCCAATCTGCGATATTTTGTTATAGACTCTGAACGATTAAGATATGTAACAAAAGTTTCAAAAAGCAAGCTTACCTCTTCTCTGAGCCAGGTACACTGATCTTTTTTCCAAGTTGTGCTATTTCATTTGTTTAATACTGGCCATGACACACTAAGTTGCATTAGTTGCATTCACATTCACCAGTGGATCCTGACCTGCCGTTCAGAAACCCCTTTTACATTATGTGTAATTATGACGGCTCACTGCCTTTGAGTTCTCCAGAGAATCCCATTCACATCAAAAGCACTAGTGGCCAATGTCAGTTCTGCTGGAGATTTGCAGGGGGTGTGGAGGAGGGCTTTATCTCAGCACATTCTTCTAAGTCCCCTTGGGTGTCTGTATCACCGACTGAGGATGCTCTTCCCTCCTCCCCTGTATAGGGCGGGGTCCCTCCCACCCCCACTTCTCCCTGCCAGAGACAGATGCATTCCTTTCCATGTTCCACACAGGGTAGACTATTTATTAGTTTTTGTCAGTCCAACATATCAGTTCACCTACAGTCCCTTCTAAAAGGGATTTTCAAACTATTCACCCAATAGAACTGTGCTCTCGCAATCTGCTAAGGAATTAAGATTTCCTCCATAACTTCACACATATGTATTTCCTCTCAACTTGAGAATAGGAGCTTTAGGGATTCAGCAAATATTAAGTCCATACTAGAAATCCCTAGTTAATCAATGAGGCAGGCGGGATCAGCCCCCATTTTACAGAATAGGAAGTGATGGCTCTCGGAGACAAGGGACCCTCTGCTGGTGAGTTGGTCACCTTCTGTGCAAGCCACACAGGTAAGACGCACTTGAGTTAGACACGCAAATGGGTTATTTCATGTGTTCCTGAAGTGGCCCAGAAATGAACTAAAGAGGGAGAAAGAGCAAGAATAGATCCTACCACTTCTGAAGTGTGTTTTATGATTTCTGTGTTTGCTATTTCAGACTCAGCCAAAGCAAAAGTGCTAGCTGCAGAAATGGCTTGCAAACAGCCCGCGGTGTTTAAAGTCACTGGGGACATCTCATCTGTAAGCAAACTTTATTTTTTTGAATTTATGAGTGTCCTTGATTACAACAAAATGTATGCTTGGTGCTTTTCAGATGAGGATGAAAACGAGAGAACAATAAGGTAGTACTTACATAAGCATTTTTAAAGACTTAGACCAATTATACTGGAAGTTTAAAAAATCAGAAGCTGATTATAGAACTGAGGAATCCAGGGCAGAGATGGGGGAAGCAGGGGAGTAAGAGCAAGGTGGGGAGGGAGCACAGTGGACGATGGTTGGTGGACTAAGGGTGATTTGGTGGTGGGTGCACTTTGGTAATAATGTTTGAAAGGGGGGAGTCCTATAGTCCCAAAAGACAATGTTATAAACCAACACTACTTATTAAATAGATTCACCAATGAAAAAAATTAAAAAACAAAAGCTATTCTGTTCTTACAGTAGTAATATTGCAAAAAAAATGTGTTCAAAATTTGTTGGTTTAGGCCAATGCACAGAACCCCAATGTGCATGAACAAACTAAAATTATACAATGGACATGTGCAAGTCCTAGGTAGATTTCACAGCAACAGACAGTGATGTTAAAAGTGCATTTGCGGGGGCCTCCCTAGTGGCCTAAGAATTAAGTCTCAGCGCTATCACCTCTATAGCCTGAGTTTGATCCCCAGCCAGGGAGCTGACCCATAATGGCGCAGCAGACCTCTCCTGTCTCACCCACTGCTCCCCTCAGCAGTGTATGTCAGTCGATCTGCCTGTTGTGCTTCCCACTCTGTCTCTGGTGAATTCTCGTAGCTTTGGGAGTTTTGAGGTGCCTCTTACCCAACCCTGTAACATTTTGAATCCTGGTTCTACCACTTGTGGGTTACTTTCCTTGTCTCAGTTTCTTCATCTGTAAAATAAGGATGATCATACCACTCATTATGAGGATCTATGAATGAGAATTGATAAAGCACTTTATAGCTGTCCCTAGCAGATAATAAATAGCAGATACACATCTGTCAGTGGAGACATATAATATTAGACTGTGTCATAACGATCCAGTGGGGGCAAACTCATGCTAAACTGTTATGCCGGAATGGGGTGCACTACCCTAGAAAGCCAATCACACCACTATAAGAACAAAAGGAAATTTTATTACAAGCTCGAGCTCGGGCCCAACCGCACACCAGAGGCACCTGGGTGGTGGGTAGGGCCCTGAGCATGGGGGAAGGTGAGACTTTATACCTGTCCCACTCGCGCGCGGGCTCAGGTCGATGAGCACAGGTCGATGTCCGATTGGCCGGACAGCGCAACTTTCCATAGGTGTGGTAGGTCCATTGTCATGGTGATCAGCTGGCAGCCATGTGTTGCCATGGGTGATTGGCTGACTGCCATGGTCCAAGGTCAGGTGGTGGTGGCCTGGTGTGGGGTCATGCCTTAGGCCCTGTCCTTGGAGAAACAAGGACTTAAGCCTAAAAAGGGCGGTGGCTGACTCCAGATGGAGGCTGTCACGCCCTTCAAAAGAGCATCTAAAATGGATAAATTAGGTCTCCATATAGCAAGTAAGACAGGTAGCGAAACGAGTGAGAAGAGCAAGTTGGAGAACAACATAAAATATGCTACATAAGTAAATTTAAAAATCAGAACAATGCTAAATTTTTTGATGGACACACACAGAAAGAGACATAGTCAATATATGAAAACAGTATTTCCCAAATTCGCCCTGGGGTGCCTTGGAGAGATCCTGAATTTGAGTGACTCTGCCTTGATCTGCTGTAGAGATTTGCATGCCACTGAAGGCTCCATCCCCCAGAGCATGACATCCAGCATGACAGCTTCCAGAGCATCCCCCATCCAGCATGACAGTCATTGTATCTCTCTTTTCACCATTAGACCCTGGGGCTGCTCCTTTGTCTGGCTCTGAGCCAGTGCTTCGTAGTCATTTGTGGAATTAAATTTAAAAACTGGATATTTCAGTAAAATGTTTAATCAATTTGAATGTCAAGACATTTATAAGTTTGTGATATAATAAAGCAGGTCTGCTATGATGATATGTCCTATTGTGTGAGGAAAGCTAAAAGTGTATCAAGTGTGATGGCTGAATCCCTGAAGAAGGGTGGAGTACAAAATGATGAAGGGAGTCGTAGCATAATGACTCCTCAGCACTTCCAGGGACTTGGAATGGAGTGCAAAGTTAACAGGTGCAATGAGTCAGTTCTTACCACTTAACACACACGTAGACTGTGGGGGTGTTATTCTATAAGGCAGAAAAACTAAACTTCCCCTCTAGGCCCAGCAGGCACGTTGGGAGTCTTGACCAGATAAGAGAATCTATAAGGTTGCCTGGGGAACAGACCCGCCACCTAGACCAGAAAAACCAGCCCAGCTCCAGGAATGCACTGGGCCAAGTGTCCAGACACTGGGCCAAGACACATCTGTAAAAGGCCAGCACTCCAGAACAGACATCCCAGCACGTAACTGGTGCAAGCTGGCACCCAAGATAGAAAGTCCACAAAAACAGAGTATAAAAGAGAGCTTCAGATCCTTCTTCCCACAAAGACATATCTCCTTTCTGGCCCCTGCTCCCTTGCAGAGTGTTTCAATAAATCCACCTTTCTGTTCTCTCTCTCTGGTGATTTCTTTCACCCCTGTACCTCCAGCTTCACTCGCTGTTAGACCACTACACGTAATCCACTCAAGGTCATAGGATGCATGTGAGACATAGGTTATCTGACCCCTTCTGAAATCACACATCCATGGGCCTTGTCCCATTCTCCTAGCTTGTTGCTCTTTGAGAGTTACATTCACCCCATCTTCTCCATCCTTTCTAGGTCCCCAGCACACAAGTTCTTAACTTCCTCCACTCAGTCCTTCCTTGTCCTCAATTATCTCTTCCTAATCAAGTTAGTGTGATCCATTACTTCAACCTCATGCCAAACTCCTAGATTCCCCTCCCCTACTTTCTTCCTTCTCCCCTGCCTGCACCCACCTGGCATAACCCCAACTATTATCTTTAATATTTTTAAATTTTTAAGTTTAATATTTTAATAATTTTTAATATTTAATATTATTTTAATATTATCTTTAACCCCAACTATTAATCTTTATGTTTAATAGCTTAACCCTTTAACTTCAGGCTGGTGAGTTCTTTGGAAGACATGCCCAAAGCATGGAGATGATGGAGGAAATGACTTTGGTGCAACAATAGTCCTCAATTTACCACCAGGCAGACTATCCCAGAGATCCCCATATGGAAAGTGATGCAGACCACATTTAAAATCTTGATTAGTAGATCAATTTAAAAGTCAGAAACCAGGGGGAAGATAAAGGGTAGGAGAGCACATTTAAAATGGGGGGACAGGAGGATCATACCACCTGAACCCATGTCTTTCGATGATTCATTGTCTTTTTTTCTCTCTGCCACACCAGCCTTTGTCAGTGATGATGCAGTGACCAAGACCAGAGTTGGAACTGGGCAAGGGTGGATGGGGGGTGGTGAGCAGAATCCTTGGTTCCAACATACACTTCCCCTATCGGAGAGACTCAGGGGCCACATACCCAGCCAGCTCGCCAAAGACCTACTCGAATGCCAGGCTTTAAACCTACATTTCAGGGCAGAGCATACATGGCCCGGGATGGGCAGACTAGGTGACCACCATATATGGCCATGTAAGAATGACTGGCAAGCCAGAGATAGCAGGACTTCTACCTTATTAATGTGTAGGGTCTATTTGGGTGCTTCTGTCCCTTCCTATATACAATTGACATTCTCTTTGGGCCATCATTTTCTCCTATGTTTAGCACAGAGATACTTCATTTATTCTCTTTTTCATGCCCTGCAGGTTATTTACTTAATACATCTTATGATTTCTGTCTCTGTGTCTCCAGCTAATTGCTTACTACCTATCCTGTTTGCTATTCTTGTTTTCTATGGAGTAGAATTGAACTTCCTTTTGTAACATTTCTAACACCCACACATCAGGAATGATCTTCCCTTGCTCTTACTTCGCCTCATTAGTTCCTCCTTCCTCTGCCGACCTTCCCTCTTGCTCTGGACATGGTCACATCCCCTGCTACAGGCTCGGACCCTCTGTCTGTCGTCCTGTAAGGTCTGGGCTCCGGGGGCACAGGAGGCCCCTCTGTCCCACACATAGCAGGATCAGGCACGTGGTACTTGTTGAATGATTGCAAAGGAGTTAACCCTCCGAGAATTAGCCAGGAAACAGATTCCCTTTGCAAATGTCTACTACTGCTGAGGTTCCTTCTCAGCTGAGAGGCAGATGCACAGAATTATTCTTTTTTTCTGTTAAAGTTTATGTCCCGAGCACTTTCTCATTCCCTGTGTGCATGAGCTATGCTCAAGATCTCCATTAGACATTTTACCTTTTCCCCTATGACCTACAGTTTTACTCAACTCTCAAAACTACTTCAGGGGTCCCGGTTCCTCAACCTTCCCTCCTGTGTATCCCATTCACCTGGGTTACTTTCACCATAGTGTTAATCGCATTGCTTTGTGATTGTTTATGATTCCATCTCTCCATAATCCATTGTCTTCCTAGCTTTTCCACACAACCACCTACACAGCAGATGTTCTGGTCAACATTTGTAAGATCCAGAGCGAGGCCTAGGCATAAGGCCTTCTTTCTCTTAGACTTCATCATGATCCTGTTTCTCTTCAAAGGATCAAAGCCTCCCCTGAGCAGAAGATGCCCTTGAACCCTCCAAACTGGTGGGAAGTTTAAGAGAAGCCCGTATTCAAGGAAAGAGCTTCTTTCTTCCCCTCTTCCCATCCAGCTGTCTACCTCATCCAAAAGTGACAGTCTGTGTCCACTAGAAATTTGTTTTCTGCTTGAATCATATCAGAGTTTCTTCCGGAGGGTGAAATGAGCATGCAGGGAGAGGCCTTACAGTTGTCCCTGAGGCCAGGCCAAAGGAAGAGAATCCATAGCGTCTGTTCATTGTAGACCCTACTCTTCCAGCAGCTGATAGTCATCATCAGTCTCTGTGTATGCAACAGTTGGGTGTCATTTTCATCATCATTTGCTCATCTTAATCCAATTTGCTTGTCTACCATTTGGAGGGGATGCTGTGCTGCTCCCACCTCACTGTCCCAGGCACTCTGATCAAGGCTTTGCAAATGTGAAGTGGCTACAAATTTAATGTCACCCTGTGCCCCTGGGCCACAGGGACAGTCTGCATACAAAGACACTGAGGCTCAGAGAAATTGAGTAGCTTCTCTGAAATTATCATTTTAATAAGTGATAGAATTAGGTTTTTGAACTAGGTCCTCTGACTTCATGAGAAATCTGAATTCCATTACCAATGAGATGAGGTCACTGACCATCTCCTTATCTTCTCCACAGAAGATAACTGTAGGTTTTGTACCCCAATACTACTTCATTAGGGGAGAGAAATATTCACCTGGTAAATGAACCAGGAAACAGACCATTTATTAGTGTTACAAGTGTGTTCTGACATTGATATCTGTAGGGTAAAGGTTAATCAGGACTTTCCACCCTCCTACCACTAATGATGGAAACCTGTGCACATGCCTGAGTGGGCATGCGCAAGGAGATGCACCTGGGCTGATGCACCAGGTGTATAAAGCTAGCGTCCCGGAGACGCCGGTGTGGTGTGGTGGTGTGGTGGTTTGGAGCAGTGGAGTGTGAGCGATACCGTGACGGCAGCGAAGAAACTGCTTGAACTGACGATGAACCTCCTACCCAGTCTGGGATGGTTGCAAGACAATATCATAGAGGAAACTCATTCTAATACACATGCCATGTGGATAATGAACCCAATGAATAATTACCCACTTGGAATTATCCTTTTATCTTTTAAGATCAAAATATCATCCTGTCCCCTGACTTAAAATGGCTCTAAGATATTCTTACTGAATTAATGTAATGTCATTTTGGAATTAATGCCATCTTCTCTGCCAGCACTTGAAATTAATTCCTTAAGCTCGCAATTTACCACCAAGCTTCTCTGTACAGATTTTGGTCAGAAAACTGAAGCAATATTGTACCTTAGAAAATTATAAAACAAAGTTGATTTCTAACCTAAGCAAAACTCTATAGTGTGGGAGAAAGTTGTTTTCCTTTGATCTCCCTAAAGCAAGATTCCTAACATATCTCAAGGTATAGAATGAGCAAGGAGAAACAAGATGAAAAAAATCAGAGAGAGATGAGTAGAAGCAAACCTCTTCCTACCTACTAAAACTATCAAGTTATGGAATTTTCCAATTTAGGAAATTGCAATCATGAAGAATTGTAACAGGGTCCTCCCAAGAAAGGGGGAAGTTCCAGAATCCCGGTTCCACCCTAAGTGGGTGGAGCTGAGCAGGGAAGGAAGATTCTGCAGAGAAGAGGACAGAAGGAAGGAAGGAAGAAGGAAGCACAATGAAAAGCAGCAAGGAGACCTGGAGGAGGCACGTGGAGCAGAGCACCATGTAAAGAAACTGCACTTGCTTCTTGGTCTTGGACTGGTTGGAAAAAATGTGAATGAAAGACCCGTGAGGAGGTTAACAATAAAAGCTTTCATCTTAATTTTAATTTTGCTCTTTTCCTCCCAAATTCGTCTAACTCTTTCTAACCCTTTTCTATGGGTCTCTACTGAAAGGTCCTTTAGACTTGTGGCAGGCTTTTGGGCCTTGCTTTGGGCCAATCCTGTTTGGCTAAACTTTTAGCCCTCGGGGACATGGGTAACTTTGGATTCCTAAAGTAACTATGTTCTTTGTCCTTTCTGTATTGTAGCCTAATTGTATTAAAGTTCCTTTCCATTAAAAGTTTTATATGTTTGTCTTAATGCGGCAAATAGCAAAACCTATTCAAAAAGAGCAAGTTTGGGGGTTCTGAAGTGCTCCTCTCCCTGCCCTGTAACAGAATCACTACAAGAATCTCTTCATGTTACACGTAATATAATAAAAAAGGATTTCCAGGGATCAGGCCTTAGAATAAGCTTTCAGATAAGCAACAGTGTTAAGGTCTGGACTTTCTCATTAAAAGGTATATAGTATAGACTCAAAGTTAAGCTGTGTTGGGTGGTGATAATAAGCATTAATGAGAAAGAATACAAATTTTACTTAGATTTTTAGAACATGCTCACTAGTGCCACCTATTTTATTTTCTTAAAGTTTTTTAAGATTTTTTTTAAGATTTATTTTATTTATTTATGCATACAAGAGCTGGGGCATAGTCCAGAGGTGCAGGGGATAAAAGGATTCACCAGAGACAGAGTGGGTAGCAGAACAGGTGAAATGACTAAAATACACTGCTGAGGGGAGCAGCAGGCAAGACAGGAGAGGTCTAGCTCCCTGGCCAGGAAACGAACTCATGCTGCAGTAGTTGCTGATAGCTTCATAATGCTGAGACTTAACCCCTTGTACCACCAGGGAGGCCCTATTTTAAGATTTTATTTTATGGAACCCAAGTACCAATTACAGTTCCTTCACCAGAGCAAATCACTTCTGCATATTTAAGGTCCTGAGCTTCCCAAAGGTCTGGCTTCCCAGTGCCCATGCCTGCCTCTTCCTTCCTTGCTGTCTAGATTTTTCCTGTTCCTTTTAATTATACCCTTTGCTTTCAGTGAATTCCATCTTCATTCATTTGCAGCAGCCACTGATCACTCTTGCTTTTCCCTTTGTATCCACTGTCAGGTGTGCCAGGGCCCTGTGGCAGCTTTTACTTTAATCTGTGGTTGTTTTGTTTGTTTTAAAGTAACTGTTACAACTGATTTCTTGTCCTTAATCTTTGCGCTATGTCTTCAAAGGTTAAATTTGCATACACTTAATTTTCATCTTGATATCTTCATATTCCTGGACAGCAGTAAAATAACATTTATAGACTTCACCATTTTCTTTCCCATTTAATATTCAAAACAGCTCACTGAACTGTGCTTCAAGATTGAGTCTTACTTCAAGATTAGGAATCTGAGACCTAAAGAGGTGGAAGTACTTTCTTCGCTCAAGATCATTTATCTAGTAAGTGCAGATCTGAGTTTTGACTTCAGATTTGTCTGCTGGACTTGCATTTTCTCCTACATAGTTTTATGAATTTTCACTTTTGACTTTAGATTCTGCCAAGATTGCCTGTATATTGTGTGTTCTTTCATTTTGCCATTCTGAACTTCTAAAACTTTTAATCTTTGGACATCTCTGGTCTTATCTTTAAGAACAAGAAATTTGGTATCATTTGTAATAGTTTTTTAGAAATTATAATTTTTACTAGCAAGGTCCCAGGATCTATCGAAATTGGATTTGACTAAAAACTTCTCTATACAAATAAGAAGTGTGTGCTTATGGCAGTTCGTATGCTGACACTGAAATGGTAAAAGTAATAGAAATTATTCTGTATTCAGAGGAAGTACAGCTTTTAAAGGTAAAATGACTCAGTGTGAAAATGCATCACAATGAGTATAATTTATAATTGTTCAAGTACTGTTTCCTCTTTGAGAATCAATAAAGATGCTTCCCTTTTTTTAAAAAAAAAGCTATAAAATAAGTTTTCCTAAAGGAAAAGCTTAATTGAAATTTTCTGTGGCTAAATTAACCTTTACCAGTAGTTGCCACACCCCCACCAAAAAAAGGCAAAGGGAGATAAGCATTTTACTGCCACCTACCGTTAGGAAATGTGATAGTCTGTAAAGTGCAAAGAGGACAGACTTACAGAGAACCTAGGGTAACCATATGTCCAGATTTAGAGGACATAGATCATAAATCACATAATTATTACTGAATTTTTCCATACATCATTTAAAATACTCAAGTTGTCCTTATATCTCCCACCTAAATGCACACACACTATTATCTGAGTCCACTTCCCAGCTCCAATCTTTCTCTTATATTTACAACACACTTTGGATTTTTTTTTTTAAAGATTTTATTTATTTATGCATACAAGCACTGGGGTACAGGCCAGAGGTGTGGGGGAGAGGTGTGAGAGGATTCACCACAGATTGCGGGGAGCAGAACAGGCAGATCAATGGAAGTACACTGCTGAGGGGAGCAGCGGGCACAGCAGGAGAAGTCTGCTGCACCATGTGGGTCCCCTCCCTGGCCAGCAGCAGGGATCGAACTCGTGCAGTAGTGGCTGCGGTTTGCTTCATAGTGCGTTGCTTAACCCACTGCGCCACCAGGGAGGCCCACACTTTGGATTTCATTACTTGTTATTGTTTCCTAAACTCATAATACACTCCTTTGTCCTAACCACTCCTCCAAGCTGCTAGTTACCTTCCAACCAACCAATTGGTAGACACTTTTCTGTCATTGCCTGAGTTTACTTGGTGGCTGTATCAAAGCATCAATGCTTATAAATGACAAAAATAATTTCCTCACAGTTCTGGAGGCTGGAAGTCTGAGCTCAAGGGGCCAGCCAGCCTGTGGGGTTCTGCTGAGCGTCCTCTTTCAGATTGCAGTTAGCCAACTGCTAGTCAAAGTCAGTAAAACAAAATGACCTACTAGTCTAAGACACTCATTCAATCATGGGAGCTACACCCGTTAACTTAATCAGCTCACAAAGACCCCAGCTCCACATCCCCTCACACTAGAGATTAGGTTTCATTATATGAACTTTGGGGGACACATTCAGCCCGTGAATTTTCACTTGGCCTCCTGTGTTCCCGCACTGAGCTCAGCTGCTTTCTGTCTCCATTCACCTTTTGTCTTCTTTTACTCTCCTGTCTGCTTTTGATATTCCAGTTTCTTCTCAGGGGCCTGTGTATACAGGGAGTCTGTATTTCCAAAATGCAAACAACAATGTCAAACAACACTACCTCAACTTAAAAAAAGATTTAAAATGTAGAGTCAAACGTCACTTACTGATGTTTGAGTCAATGGAGGACCCTCTACATGACAGAGGTCCTGAGAGAGTCTCAGTATGAAGGAGGGCCCAGCCTGACTTTTGCACAACATTCTATGACGTTCTCACAATGACAACATTTTGCCTAATGACGCATTTCTCTGAATGTGTTCCCCTTTTCCCATTCAACGACACATGACTGCAATTGCCTCCATGCCAGTGTCTCTGTTCATCTTTGCTGTTTTTTAAAGATTTATTTATTTATGGATACAAGAGCTGGGGTACAAGCCAGAGTCCAGGGAGGTGAGAGGATTCTCCAGACAGAGCGGGGAGCAGAACAGGCAGACTGACTGAAAAACACTACCGGGGGCAGCAGTGGGCCAGGCAGGAGAGGTCTGCTAAGCCATGTGGGTCCCCTCCCTGGCTGGCGGCAGGGATCGAACTCGTGCTGCAGTGGCTGCGGTGGTTTGCTTCAATGTGTTGCTTAACCCACTGCACCACCAGGGAGGCCCTCTGTTCATCTTTGAACAGAGTATCCCCAAGCACAGTATCCCCAAGCAACCACACCCCAGGAATTTGACTACCATCAGCTTGATAAGCCTTTTTATGCACAGAAGTGCCAACATTATTTATTTTATAGGGAAAATAGGAATATCTATGTCCTGTAATAGAGGATCAGGTAAGATATTATAGTGGGGACAAAGGACTAAACAAAAGTTTATTTTCTAGGACTTCTAATTAGATGTGAAAATGTTTGTGTTTTATGTTAGGTGAAAATGGACATAAATTTGAATTTATAGTATGATCGTAAAGTTTTTAAATGAAAGAATCAAAACAAAGTAAATGATTTGTCTTTGGTGTGATTTGATTTTTCTATATGTTTTTCTATATTTTCCAAATTCCCCTTTATAGTCATGAATAACTTCTGTAGTAAGGGGGAAGTATCTTTTCTAAAGCCTCATGATAACATCGAAACTGGCAAAACAGGAACAGTAGCTCTTCTGCCTCCCTGTGACTATGCAGGTGTCTCTCATTTTTTCCTTTTCCTAAAAAACCGGTCCTTTTAAAAATGTGAAAAAATAAAATGTAGTCTAGATTCCTTGGCAGAGCACTTGAGGCTAATCTGGCCTCTCTACCCTCTTTTTACCTTCTCAGCATTCCCCAGTCCTAGGTTTCTTAAGGTCACACCAAATTTCCCTAATTGCTGTGTCATCACTATCTTGACTTCATTTGCTTTTATCAGTTAGTTTTTCTTGAGTGTCCTTACCACTTTCTGGTCATCTGAACTGCCCTCTTTGATTTCAAGCCCTAGTCTGGGTTTTCAAGTGGTAGCTTCCTGTGAGCTACCTTGGGGGTCAGATCCCTGGTGCTTGGTGCTGCCATAACATTCTGGGGTTCCTCTCTCATAGCACTGTCATGCTGCATTGCCATCTTGTTACAGGGCAGGGAGAAGAACACCCAGAACCCCCAAACCTGCCCTCTCTGAATGGGTTCTGCCATCCGCCACATTAAGACAAACATATAAAACTTTTAATGGAAAGGAACTTTAATACAATTAGGCTACAATACAGAAAGGACAAAGAACATAGTTACTTTAGGAATCCAAAGTTACCCATGTCCCCGAGGGCTAAAAGTTTAGCCAAACAGGATTGGCCCAAAGCAAGGCCCAAAAGCCTGCCACAAGTCTAAAGGACCTTTCAGTAGAGACCCATAGAAAAGGGTTAGAAAGAGTTAGACGAATTTGGGAGGAAAAGAGCAAAATTAAAATTAAGATGAAAGCTTTTATTGTTAACCTCCTCACGGGTCTTTCATTCACATTTTTTCCAACCAGTCCAAGACCAAGAAGCAAGTGCAGTTTCTTTACATGGTGCTCTGCTCCACGTGCCTCCTCCAGGTCTCCTTGCTGCTTTTCATTGTGCTTCCTTCTTCCTTCCTTCCTTCTGTCCTCTTCTCTGCAGAATCTTCCTTCCCTGCTCAGCTCCACCCACTTAGGGTGGAACCGGGATTCTGGAACTTCCCCCTTTCCTGGGGATGACCCTGTTACCATCTGATGTTAACCATCCTCGTTTGGTTTGGTTTGCCTCTTTAATTTTAATTCTGTTACCTTGTTCACATCTTAGAGCACCTTGACTGTACAGTCTATCATCTCTGGGTTCTTATTTTTTTTTCTTTCCCTTGTACATACTGTGTCTCTTATGGTCTTTACACCATGTAGTCTTGCATTTACTAGGTATATATGATGGGCACACTAGTTAGATCAGTAAGTGATATAGGCAGCTCCCCTATGATGACCTATGAAGATATTAAAAAAGTTATTCAAAACTATTTCTGTTACAAGGCTGTCAGAGTACCAGTGAAGTTTTCCCTGCAGGTTAAAGCATTTTGGTAATGAGAAGGAACAACATTTTAGTTAGTTAAATATTAGGATGGTTTTGTTTATTCCTCCCTTTAGTGCTAATGGTAACTTTGAACTGTTGTTTAAATACCACTATTTAGTACTGCAGTCTGGGGGGTCCTCCCTGGTAGCGCAGTGGGTTAAGCAACGCACTATGAAGCAAACCGCAGCCACTGCAGCACGAGTTCGATCCCTGCTGCCGGCCTGCTGGCCAGGGAGGGGACCCACAAGTTCGATCCCTGCTGCCGGCCTGCTGGCCAGGGAGGGGACCCACAAGTTCGATCCCTGCTGCCGGCCTGCTGGCCAGGGAGGGTACCCACATGGTGCGGAGGGTACCCACATGGTGCGGGGGGGGACCCACATGGGCCAGGGAGGGGACCCACATGGTGCGGAGGGTACCCACATGGTGCGGGGGGGGACCCACATGGGCCAGGGAGGGGACCCACATGGTGCGGGACCCACATGGTGCGGCAGACCTCTCCTGCCTCGCCCGCTGCTCCCCTCAGCAGTGTACTTCTGTTATCTGCCTGTTCTGCTCCCCGCTCTCTGTGGTGAATCCTCTCACCCCCCCACACCTCTGGCCTGTACCCCAGTGCTTGTATGCATAAATAAATAAATCTTTTAAAAAAAAATAGTACTGTAGTCTGCCCCATTTCAGTCCCATACTCCCAATTCCCCACACCTGCTCTACTTTTCATCTTCTCTCTTGAACGGATCATCTCCTACACTGCTGCCAGAACACACTTCTTTATTACAGCTACAGTCTACTATTTGTCGCTACTCCTACTACCACAGGACAGGAAACTTTGTCTTGTTCACTGACTTATTTCAAGTACCTACAAAAGTGCTTGACGTGTAACAGATGCCCAATTAGATATCTGTTGAGTGGCTAGATCTGCCTAAAATAGAAATAATTCCTCTTTTTAACTTATCATTTTTAATCATAAAAAGAAAATTTCAAGATATCAACAGAGGCCTTTTACTAGATTTCTTGGAGATTAAAAAAATGGAAATACAGACAACAGCAACAGAGTTTCTAAGCAAAGATTTTCTAAGCAGAAATCTGTAGACATTAGATTCCCTCCTTATTGTGATATGTAAGCAATGTTCTGAGAAAGAAACACCTAGATCTTGGTGATAGACATTTGTACAAGCCACCCATGATCACAACTTGCTAATGCCATGTTTCCCACAAGAAGGAAAAATTGTGGGTTTGTTTGTTTTTTGTCTTCTGGGTATTCAGGGACTATGGAGTATATGGAGGGACCCTAAAGAATACAATATGGTTTTGTTACTGCACAAAGGGTCTAAAAATTGTCTTCAGGTCAAAACCTCTTGCACCAGCTCTGGGTCTGGCAACAAACCATCCTTCTGCTGCTGAGGTTGGGGGCCAGGGTGGAGTGGGTGAAAGTCAGCTGCCCATAAGCCAGACTACTGCTGTCCTTAGCAGCTCCAATGACAAAGAGCAAGCTGTAGGGTAAAGGCTGATCAGGTATTTCCACCCTCCCACCACTGATGATGGACACCTGAGATGCCGCGAGCATTCCAGAGTGGGCATGCGCAAGTGGGCGCACCTGAGTTGGGACACAGGCTTAAATGGGTGGCGTCATGAGGACGCCAGGACCGACCAGCAGGATCAACCAAAAGAACTGCCCAGAACCATCCCGAACCTTGCTCCTGTGCCGCCCCCTTCCTGCAGCTACACAAGCCCATGCACATTGCTCCCTATTGAAGTCTCCCCAAATGACCTCTGCCCGCCACTCCCTTCCCTGAAGCTCAGGAAGTCAGGGGTGGAGTTTGGGACATGGCATTGCATAGGCATCATCCCCTCCAGAGTGGGCAATGTCTTTATATCAGGAGGTAGAGTTCAGCACCTGATCCTGAAGGGAAAAGCAACCAGGTTTGTACCACCTGGAGTCTGGGGTGCAGGGCTTAGCTACCTCAACAATTTGAAACAGTATTTCTCAAATTTGCTGCACCAGTTGAATCCCTGCCGCCAGCCAGGGAGGGGACCCACATGGCTTAGCAGACCTCTCCTGCCTCACCTGCTGCTGCCCCCGGCAGTGTGTTTCAGTCAATCTGCCTGTTCTGCTCCCCACTCTGTCTGGTGAATCCTCTCACTTCCCTGGACTCTGGCCTGTACCCCAGCTCTTGTATGCATAAATAAACAAATCTTTTTTTTTAAAAAAAAGAAATGGGTACACCAGAAACCCATACAGTGTTGCAAACTAATGTCACTTCAAAAAAAAAGAAAAATAGCATTAAAGACAGACTCCAAAGGTGGGAGGCGGGGGAATAAATTGCCATGAGACTCTTAAGACTGACAGTGCCTGTGACACACCCTCCCAGACTGTTCAGTTACTTGCAAAATTTACCTTTAATGCCTTAAGCCTGTTGAAGAGCATTTTCTGTGGCTTTCAATCCAAACTTTTCTCAACACTATAGTCACCTTCTGATTCCACAATTTGCAGAAACATAAAACAAGACTAAACTTTATACCGGTCACTCATTTTCATCCTCTCCACCTTTTAAACATCAGTACCATGAGCAGCTGTCCTCTTTCCCCAGTGTTCGATTGAGGGCACTTCTGCACTGGGCCCTGTGAGGATGAGAGACACGTGCTGGGGCCCGGGTTGCCGGACTGGGGCAGTATTTTATCTCTGATCCCTTCCTGCAGGTAGCTGGAAGCCCGCCTTCTCCGCTCCCTCGGCCTACAGCTGTAAAAGGTTTGCAGTATGAAGCTTGTTTTGCTCCCAACTTCACAGCGCCTGTTTAAATCTCGGGCACGTGGAATTTTACCCTCGACTGAACGGTCGCTGTCCTGTTTCACAGCTTGATCCCCTTGGTGCGATTTTACTCATCCTGAGTTCCTAGAGGACAGAACCTGGCAAAGAGCCGGGTACACACTGCACCAGAACTAATAACGATGATTCACAGAAGGCACTGGCATTAGGTTGCCTCGTCCCGCTCTTCGATCCAAGGAGACGTCAGCAGGATTCCATCTTCCATAGAAGGCACTTCCTGCATTTGGGAGCTCTGAGTGACTTAAAACAAGCCATTATTTTAAATCTAAGGCAGCCGGCAACCTTCGCCTCAGCTGTTTCCCTCTGGGGTTGGGACGGAACCCTGAGCGCTCCACCGCCCTGCACTGTCTCCACTTGGCCGCCAGATGGCAGTAGGTGGCGCGTGTTCTTGCGCATGCTCAGGTGTGGGCCCTCGCTCTCGCCTCCGCGACCACCAAGTGACGAAGAGACTGAGTGTGATGATGGGAAATGTGGTTTCTGAGCCTCAGGATCACTGGCGCGCCCCCTGCTTGGGTCCAGAGCGGGACTTCAGCTCCCAGCTGGCCGGCGTGAGCGAGAGGGCACGCGAGGTAAGTGGGCGGGGCGAATGAAAGAAAAGGTGGGCGGTGCCGGGGGCGGCTAGGCGGAGGGGGCGGGGCCTCGGCCGGCTGAGCCGCCGCCGCCCTCGGTCGGAGAAGCTCGAGACTCGGGTCCCGGAGCGGGTGAAGCTCGGACGGCGGCTGGCGCGAGAGCAGGCGTGCTGAGTGGTCGCGCGGGCGTCGGTCTCCGCTCTCAGCCTCCCCAAGTGCTGGTCCCCTTTCCTCTCCGCCGGGACGCGGGAGAGCCCGGAGCGCGGCGGGGGCGCGAGGTGGTGCCAGCGGGGGCGGCCAATGCGAAACTGGCTGGTGCTGCTGTGCCCGTGTGTGCTCGGGGCCGCGCTGCACCTCTGGCTGCGGCTGCGCTCCCCGCCGCCCGCCGGCGCCTCCGGGGGCGGCCCCGCAGGTGAGGTCCTGGGGTGGGGCGGGCGGGGTGGGCCGGGCGGCCGCACGGGGCTGGTGGCGAGCTCGGACGCTCCGGGCGCCTTCTCCGCGGAGCTCCCGGGGGAGTCCTGGAGATGGGGAAAGGCCAAGCGCGAAGGTCCCCGGACGAAACAAATGGCCCTTTTCATAAGGGGGGCATTAAAATCGGGTAAACTTGAGGGCGCTTTTCCCTTTCTGTGTCCCCGCGGCTTGCACCTCCCTGCTTTCCTCTCCTGGCCACAAAGCCGATGCCCGCAACTCCAAGTCCTTCGGCTACCCCCTCAGGCCTGGTCCGAGTTGTCCGGCGCCTGCCAGGGGAGCGAAACCTCATGCGTCCTTTAGCCGTGAGTGGCAGCTGCTCACGCCCGGGTTCGGGCTTCCAGGTTGCGGTCTTCCCAAGTTGTTGGCCATACGCGGTTAAGAGTTTGATGTTTGTGCGTGCTTTTAAAGGTAGCTGAGTTTTGCTTTAAAAGAATCACATTGCATTAAGAATATACTGTATTTTGTGTTCTTTGAAAAGTGTTGCGAGTCGACTAAACAAATCTAGACTGGAAATAGGGCATAGCAGCGAGTGGAGTTGTTCCTGGGAGTTTGGTTTTCAAAGCCGGCGAATGAAATGTACAGGAAAACACCGAATTCTTTCGTCATCATTATCCATTTGCTCCAAAACTTATTCTCCAACGGGAATGAAATCTTTGTTTTTGTTCCCGTCACACCCCAGTAAATAGAATGCTTTGCCCTGGAGATTTGTTACTGTCGTTAATGGATTCTGCCACCCTGAACACAAGCTGAAGATTTCCCTTTTTTTTCTTGTCTTCTTTTTTTAAGAGCTTGCCCTAGGACACACAAAGAAACCTAGAAGGCTGTTTTAAAGATAAGGTAATAGTCATTTTGTTTTTAACCGCATTGGCGACTTCTTTCCTACCACTTCTCCCAAAGCAACTGTTTTCTTATACAAAACTTTGAAAAATTAGAATTGAGTATTTGCAATTCAGAGAAAGCTCTGTGCTTTAACTTGGAAGTATAAAAATGTAATTTCACAATCCTCAAAACAACCTCATTGATATAATTAGAGTTCTTCATTCTGGTAACAATCTTTTAAAGTCTTTTCCTAGTAGACAAACCACAAGTTCTTGGAAAAGCCTGTTTGTGTGACCTGACTAGAATTTAAGGACTAAAATGATATAAAAATAGTGTTACCATACATTTAACCTGTTAACAGGTTGGGATTTTTTTTCTTTTTTCAAGTTTTTGGAAAATGAGCTGAAGAAAGAGTACATATAATACGCTTTTTAACATCAATTGTGTTGTACAGGTTTCTTTATTTTGATACTGACAGTCATGAAATAAGCCTTCAAGCCTATAGGCTTACCCAGCAATTTCTTAATTTGAGATAAGTTTTTTCCTACTGTAACAGGGTGGCCCCCAGGGAAAGGGGAGGTTGGGTTGGTTTAGGGGTCAGAGGTGCCTGGTAACACCCTGCCTGGTAACACTGTTCCCTTAGTGTTTGATTAATGTGTAGCTAGACTAGACCAGGCTAGATTAAGGAAGCAGACCATGGAAAGGGGCAAGGCTGTAAGTGAGGAGACCATTATTCTACCTTGAATTAACATTTTAAGATTTTTGTTCATTCTTCAGTTTCAATTAAATCATGGCAGCATTTTTTGAATATTAAAAAAGGCTCTCTGACTTATAGTTGATTCAGCAAACCTACTTTATGCCAATTTCTGTTGTAGTAATCAAGATAAATTCCCTGTCCTCAGGCAGTTGACAATTTATCAATAGAAGGGAAGACAGAACATAGGAAATTATTATTAAATAATAAAGTAAATAATAAAGTAAAGTTGTTTAAGAGGCTAGAGAATGTGCTGCTGTTTTTAAGTCAGGTGAATGTGCTGCTGTTTGAAGTCAGGTGAGCAAGGACTTGAATGAAGTGAGACAATCTACTAAGGGCACTATTCTAATGTGGGGGAGGGGGTGTCAGCTCAGGTAAGGGACAGCAACTGGTGAAGCAGGTCTGGTGAAATCCAGCATGCCTGGAGGTAGGGAGGAAAATGGAGGCAGAGACAACCATTGCATTAGGGAGTATAGATAAAAGGTATCTTAATTATAACATTGTTTTTGGGCTATCCCTTAGCAGTGATTACTTAACAGTTAATTTGGGAAAATTGACAAAAGAAGGCTTTTCTTTCTGGGATGTTGGAAAAGAAGCATATCCCAACAACTGCTTAAGGGCATTAGGTGTTGTGCTAGGTACTTAGTCTCTGCTCCCAGGAGTGCACAATCTGTTCAGTGGAAACACATGAGGCAAGTGAAAGGCCAAAGGCAAATTGAGCTTGCTTTGCAATTTTGCCTAGGGCTAGTTCTTCCAGAATTATCCCTACATGCTAATCTTTGTGCTTTAGTTTCCTTATTTGTGAAGTGATGATCTCATAGTTATTGTGAAGATTCAATTAATGAAACACCCTGGAGAATGCCTGATTCCTAGTAAACACACTCCATGAATTTCAGACTAGTGTAGTGGTGCTTATGCCAGTGTAGTGTTTTGGGAGGTATCTGAAACTGGTGAGGGTGCACTGGTAGTGGATATGCTGATTGTCCATATTAGTCCATCTGTGATGAGCTTGAATGTTTTTTAGGATTCTACCTATTTGTGATTAGTGCCTTCTGAGAATGTGCACGTGAGAGTTGAGATCTTGGTCTGATCTTTAAATATCCTTGGGCTTATTTTGAGCTATCGATTTTGAAGTCAAGCTCTCTTAATCTTTAATAAACTTCTGGATGTCTCCTCTCAGTGCAGAGGGTAGCAGGTTGCCAGACTCTTGGGATATATTTCTAAGACAGAGAAATAGTTGTTACCCTTGGGGAGCTTGTGTGGGTGTGGGGGAAGCAGGAAAGGCACATGGTGAGCAGGTTCATTTTCAGTTCTCCTGCAGACTCATAAAGGAATCTTGGAGCCTTCCAAGATTAAAGGAATTTACAGACCTTTAATGCTGAACAAAGGAAACCAGCAGACAGGGAGAGTGACTTAAAACTCTCCCTTCTAGGCCCAGGGGTGCACGTGTACACATGCATAGGCCATGCTCCCTGGAACCAGGTGTCCATAATCATGGGGTGGGGGGTTTGCAAGACCGCAAGTGCTGGTCATAGAGGCTAATGGCAGGAGGATGTGAAAAACCTTGATTTTTAATGCATTTACCCTACAGTGAGGTATTCTTTCTGACATGAAGATTTGTTTGTTATAACTTTGTCATCTAGAACAATGAACATCAGTGGTGCTGAGTAACTATTTGAAGGACTGAATTAAGAGAAAAAAAATTGGAAAAGAATGGATGAATTTGTCTCCTGTAGATTGTTCACATTCCATGATGACTTAATGATTATGAAAATAAAGTTCTTTGTAGAGAAATTTGAAATTTAAAAACAAGTAAAAACAGTGGTCTGTATTAGACTGTTTTTGAATGCATATCTATGTTTGGGGGCAATTATTGAGTTATATAAAAAATGATGTGTAATATGCATTTGGAAAAGTGCATGGAAATGTACAGCCTGATACATTTTCACAAATGAATGCAACTAAGCATCAGCCAACTTTTAGGGGAAAAATAAAAAAATAAACACCTACCAAGACCCCAGAACCCTCCTTCACGCTATCTTCCTTCACTGCTGAGTGTGGTAACCACTGTCCTGATCTTTAATGGCAGAATCTTATTTAAATTATTTGTTTACAATATAATTTTAATGGCTGCATAGTTTTGTAGTATAAAAGCTCCATGAACTTCAGTCAGCACCAGACCATACAGAAGATAGTCATCCGGGTTCATAGCTTAGGTAAGCAGTGCTTCAAGGTCTAGGTTTGCATAAGTACACACGTTTACATAACTGTCTAATGACACTTAGAATTTTTGCCCCATTGTTAAGGGTTCCTGATGGTAAATAAGGCTAGTTAGTCCTTTATGTATTTATGTGGTTTGCAGTTTTTCACTATTACTAAATAACACTGTGGTGATAGAAACCTGCATCACTGATTATTTCTTCAGAGTTAAGTTCTTAGATGTGGAATTGTTGGATAAAAGTAAATAATTCTGAGGTGTTCGATATGTGTGGTTCGTACATTTAAGCCCTTGATGGTCATCATGAGATCAGCCAGCATCTCTGAAGAACCTTGTCTAGGCAGTTTTCAACCCTACCAGCACATTAGAGTCACCAGAGAAAACTTTTTAGAAAAATGACAACAGATCGGCACTGTAGCTCTCCTCCAGTTTCACTGTTCTAATGTGCCTCTGGGGTACTGGAAAGATAGCTGAGTTTGATGACAGACCTGGGTTCCCCTTTTGTTCAGCATAGACAGTACACTTGAACCCGGTACATCCAGCCCTCCATTTGTGTAACATGACGTGGATGTCATATCTGCATGGAGCTCCCCTGTTACTCCCCTGACGTTTATTGGATACCTAGTGTGTTCATTCCATGACCACAGTAACAAATCCCCACAATCTTGATGTCTTAAAACCAGAGATTTATTCACTCACAGTTCTGGAGATCAGATGTCCCAAATCTATTTCACTGGGCTAAAAGGAAAGTATCAGCAGAGCCTTGCTACATACACTCCCTCCAGAGACTTTAGGGGAAAATCTCTTCCTGACTCTCAGGATCTGGTTCAGGTGCAGGAGTGCTGACCTTGTTTGGCTGGTGCCCACATCCCTCCAACCTCTGCACATCATCACCTTTGTGTATTTGAACACACGTGTGTGCTCACATTTCTACATACTCAGGCAGCAGCAGCAGTTTCTTCCTTTCCTCTCTCCCTCTCCTCCCATTTCTCCTGGTTCTGCAGAAGATGGTACTAAAATATACTGCCAGCAGCATGGAGAGTGATCATTTCCTTGGAGTCACTCTCAACTTTTCTTTAAAATACCCATCATCTTGGCTATTACTTGGGTATTTTGGAAGGTATCAGTTTGAGTGTAGGGGAAAATATTTTATTGCTCTAATTCACATTCATTCCTGGTGAAACTGAACATTTTTTCCATAGGTTTATTGACTATTTGCATTTCTCCCATGAATTATCTTTGGCTTTTTGTCTCATTTTTGCTTTTTGGAGCTTTTTTTTTTTTCCATGTTTCCAGACACCAGAACAAACTAGATATATTGTATATGCAACATACAGCACAGGGTGATGAAAGTGTAGCACCAGATAACAATAAGGGCACTGGGAACCAGGCAACATTCTTACACAGGTATTTACTGAGCATCCACATTGGGTTTTCTACTGTGTATCGGACTGATTTATATTGATGGTATGTGGTAAAAGACATTTTTCTGAAGTGTGACTTCAGTATGTTTGGAAGTAGATGTTCTCTAAAACATCAGAATCTGCCATATACTTCTCTTCAGAAAAAGAAATTCATGTAGCGTAAAGCAGTTCAACAGAAGCAGCTTAGGCATGGATTAGAAGCAGGGAGGATTGACAGTGGCAGAAAGGTGGACTAAGATCAAAAAGTAGTTGACAGGCAAAATCCATGGATCATCACAGGCCAAGTGATTATCTTCATGTTGTTTATTTTTAGAAACATTTATTTGGTTGTGATGTGGGGAAAAATCAAAAACCCTTGTACTGGTATAGGTAAAAGATCAGTCTGCATTGTACATAGCAGCAACTAGATGATGAAAAAGGGATAGATTTGAGGATTTTTTCATGAAGATTTTATCAAGAAAAGGTTAAATTGTACTGGATGTAATCTATTTCTAGAAGACTAATTTTGATGATCCACCAAAAATAAGGGATTGGTGTTTGGCATTTAAAGAGATGTCTCAGTTATTTTGGGGTAGCTTCTTAGTGATATTATACATCATGTTGTTTATGGAGTCAATAACTATGTCTTGTTACTACATTTGCTTCCTGTCTCTATACTTCACATATCTGAAAAATAAGGGGGAAATGGGCATATAATTGTTAATTTAACGTAAGCATTTAAATTATTCTTCAAACTCAGACTCATTTGGAATTAGTTCCGGCAGTAGATGCAATTTTCCATGTATGGTTATATGTGAGAAAAAAATGTTCCAGAACTGCAAATTTAAAAAAAAAATTAATATGCTAACCGGCATTTTCAGTGATCTGCTAATCACTAATTCACTAGTTGAATAAATGTTATGGGTAAAAGATTTTGAGTTAATGAACTACATTAGGCTGCATAGCTACAGAATAGATGAAGAATGTAGTTACATTGCCTGGGATTGTTTTAGCCTACCCATTTACTAGCTGTCCACCCGAGGGAAAAATCACTGAATGCTCTGTGCTTGTTGCCTCGTTTGTTCAGTAGGGAGCCTAATATTACCTGCTTCACAGGTTTCTGAGCATTAGATGACATTCTACATGCGAAGCATTGAAATGAACTCAAGAGAGTAGTGAATACATAGTGTTAAATATGGTCTGTTAATACACAAGCCTAAGTCATGCAATCTGGGTTTCCATAAATTCTGTCTATAAAAGAATTAGTGCAAGATTTGTGGCCAGCTGAAATAAGTATCTTGGTTTCTTTTAGAATTGAAATACCTTCTTAGAAAGATACCTATTATGAAAAATAAGGTATCTACACAACAGTTAATTGTTATGATATAATAACTTTGAATTATACTAATAGAAGAGTCTTCCCAGATTTTATTTTAATTGGTTCCATTAAAAAATATTAGCATGTTTTTGTTGTCTTTCACTGAATATCTAGATCCATTGGCATATAAAAACATTGCATTTAACGTAGTAAAGATCTCTCTGGCCTTCAGTAACTTATTTTTGGAAACAGTTTGGATCCATTCCCACCACTGGAGAAAGACATGAAATGGATCACTCATTAGAGCTATATATAAACTTGCTCTCAAGCTTTGAAAATGAGTGATGAAAAACAGGGACAAATGTCATTCTCTTTTGTTTTTCTAATGACAAATCTTAAATGTAATCCTGACCATTAGACCATGTGACAGTAAAAACTGAGCCATTTGCATAACTTGTCACTTGATTTTTTTTTTTTTCCTGGAAATACTGCTGCTTCTTTATTCTTTGGAATATTTAGTGATGCAGGCTTGCTGGATGTAGAACTTAATGGCATAAACAAGGTTTCTGAAACTTTTTAGTATGGTAGTCCTTCTCTAAAATTTAATAAGTAATGTTAAATTATTATCACTAC
Source organism: Galemys pyrenaicus (assembly GCA_019455555.1). Classification (NCBI taxonomy): domain Eukaryota; kingdom Metazoa; phylum Chordata; class Mammalia; order Eulipotyphla; family Talpidae; genus Galemys; species Galemys pyrenaicus. Next base: position 1,792,917 of record JAGFMF010011673.1, read on the forward strand.
TTTGAAAGCTTTTTTTTGTGATTGCTGTTGAGTGCGTAGCACTTGCCTGATGCCAGACCAGGGCCTTAATAAACATCTCACTTGATTTCTACAACCATTCTGTGAGCTGTATACACACTGTAGTTAAGGAAACTGATAGGAAGTTGTCACTTTTTTTTGAAATAGCATTGGCTTGCAACATTGTGTATGATTTAGAGATATAGGATCACCCCTTTTTGGTGTTAATCACACCACACTCACCTCCAAGGTACCCATAGTCCTCCACTATAGTGCTCCCTTCTCACTTTGCTCTCTCTCCTCAGTCCCTCTCTGATAACTGCAGTTCTGCAGTTAGGTTTCTGGGGTTTGTTATTGGTTTGGCTTTATCCGTCCTTTGTTTTGTTTCTCTGTATTCCACATATAAGTGCCATCATCTAGTATTTGTCTTTCTCCTGACTTATTTTACTTAGCATAATACCCTCCAGTTCCTTTCATGGTGTCACAAATGGCAAGAGTTTATCTTTTTTTTTTCCTTCCAAATACTGAGTAGTATTCCATCGTGTACCACATCTCCCTAATGCATTCATTGTCTTTGTGCATGTAGGTGGTTTTCGTAGGTTGCCTTTTGTGAATAGTGAATACAGGAGTGCATACATCCTTTCAACTTCATGTTTTTGTATTCTTCGGGTAGATACATCAGAATGGAGTTGCTAGATCAAATAGTAGAACCCTTTTTTAATATTTTGAGAAACCTCCATACTGTTTTCCATAGGAGGTGGACCAGCCTACATTGCCACCAGCAGTGTATGAGGGTCCTTTTCTCTCCACATATTCGCCATTGGGCCATTCACACAGGTGTGAAGTGGTAGTTCATTGTGGTTTTGATTTGCATTTCCCTGGTAAGTGATGATCAACAGAAGTTAAATAGCTTTTATAGTTTAAAAGAACCAGGATTCTTGGCCTCCCTAGTGGCTTAGAGGTTAAGTCTCAGTACTGTCACTTCTGCATCCTGAATTTGATCCCCAGCCAGAGAGCTAACCCACATATGTCACTGCAGACCTCTCTTGTCTTACCCACTGCTCCCCTTAGCTGTGTATTTCAGTAAATCTGCCTATTCTGCTCCCCACTCTGTCACTGGTGATTCTCTCAAGCCCCCTACCTCAGCTCCTGCACCTCTGGTCTACACCCCAGTTCTATGCAAAAAAAAAAACCCAAAACACCAGGATTCTTACTATGGTCTAATTGACTCTCACTGCCATCTACTCTATTTTATGCTGCGTTGCCTTTCCAAAGTGGCTCTTATCATATACATCTTATTTTGAGGAATTTACGTGTGTATGAATATGAATACATATATGTGGAAGACAAGATTACACCAAACTCTTGGTAGTAGTTATCTATATGTGGTTGGGTTTATAGGTACTTAAAATTTTTTGTTTTTATTTTTAAAGATTTATTTATGCATACAAGCACTGGGGTACAGGCCAGAGGTGTGGGGGGTGGGGATGAGAGGATTCACCACAGAGAGCGGGGAGCAGAACAGGCAGATCAACTGAAGTACATTGCTGAGGGGAGCAGTGGGCACAGCAGGAGAGGTCTGCCGTGCCATGTGGGTCCCCTCCCTGGCCGGCAGCAGGGATCGAACTCGTGCTGCAGTGGCTGTGGTTCTGCTTCATAGTGCATTGCTTAACCTACTGCGCCACCAGGGAGGCCCTAAAAATTTTTTTTCTTTGTATTTCCTATAAAAATACATTATTTTGTAATGCAATTTTGTGTTACATATTGAAGAACTTAACAGCAGTTGAGACATGCATTTCTAATTTATTGTTGCTTATTTCTAGATCAATTGGCCTTACTGCCTCAGTGGAAGTCTAGTCATTATGATGTGGTAGTTGGTGTGTTATCAGCTCGCAATAACCATGAACTTCGGAATGTGATAAGAAGCACCTGGCTGAAGCATTTAATACAACATCCAGCATTAAGTCAACGGTAGGTTTTTTGAGTTGGCACCTGGCCTGATTTTAGCACATGAGTCCTGAAAAACCACCTTTTTGATAGAGATGTTAATTCAGACCTCTGGGGAAATTGGCATTTTTGTTTTGCTTTTCCTCCATTTAATAGGCCCAAAAAGTAAATTTAACAAAGGTTCTAAGGCAAAAGATAGATGGAAGAGGATATAGTCATTGGTTAACATACCTGGTATTTATAGATATTTATGGTATATTTATGGTTTTGTTTTGAGTTTGGTTTTTGTTTTGTTGTAATACAGAATAGCAGTACTTAAACAATTTTATTCTAGGATAGTTTTCTACTTAGATACATTTCTGTCTGCATATGCTTGTCACTAAGTTTACAGAGATACTTAGTTTTATTCAGTTCTGTAGTATTTTTCAGTTGTGTGACCTGCAGTGTAACAGGCCATGCTCTTTTTTCTGACTACCCTCCCAGGGAGGAACTCTGATAGTACATTAAATGGTTCAGTTACTTACTTGTCTCAGTGAGAGCAGCCTCTGGTGATTATGTGATGAGGGGCTAATGGACAAGAAGCAGGAAAGATTGGACTTCTAGTTTTGTGAAGACATTTAGGTGATAAGCAGAGTAGGCCCTCTCAGGATTGCATTAAACTGGCACGTTTTTGACTGAGTAGCTATACAAGAGAATTGCAGGTGAACTTTCTTGTCACCAATAGTGAACATTTATAGATTTCTTATCTTACTCATAGCAGTTTCCATTCCTTTTCAAGACAGGTTTCTTTAGTTTGTGATCACAGTGATAATAAAACCTATTACCTAGCAAATGAAAGGCCTCAGAATCATCACTGCTATCAGAACCACCTTCAAAACCTGCATTTCCTGTGTGCTTCCCATCTCAGAAGATAATGATCCCTTTCTACCAGTTACTGAGACCCAAACCTTGATGTTTATAAATGGAGCAGTTAGTCTCCCGTGTGATATATTTCCTACATACCCATGGAAAACTACACAGGAAGAAGCAATATGAAATTAAAGGATTTACTGTACTCGAAGGTCCTAGAGAAGGAAAGCGTGGGGCCCATTCAGGAGATCGTAGAAGCAGAGCATCCAGAGAGTGAGGACCTGCAGGCAAGTGTCTTCCTGGGGATCAGGATGGAGTATATAGGTGAAAGGGGTGATAGCGTTTCATTGTTGTGTTTGAATGATATTGGGTCATAGAAACAGAACTTGCGGCAAGGACCAGCCCTACTCACTGAGGCACCTGGTCACTGGGGTGGATGCTCACAGTCTGTTGATGGAGATACTGAGGAATCAGGAAAATATTGAGGTTTTTAAAATTTGCAGTGCAGTGTTACCTTGATTCTTCTTGCTTTAATATACTACATTCAGTCCATCAGCATCTCTCTTAGTGCTACCTTTAGATCACAGCTAGAATCTGATTTCTCACCACCTTTATACTACTTTCCTGGTCAAGGCTGCAATTTACTCTCACTTGTATTATTGTGGAAACCACCTTATCTGCTTTCATTTTTGATCCCCTATGTGTTATTTTCCATAAAATTATGTCAATTCTCTGCTTATACTTCCATTGACTTCCCTTTTTGCTCAGGGTGAAATCCCAGGTTTTTATTGTGGTCTTTGACTTTCCTTCATTTACATTCCCTGTGCTGGCCACCTTACTGTGTGTGTGTACACCAAGTGCTCTTTCTTTACCTGAGGCCTTTGCACTTGCTACCCGCCTGTCTCTGCCACTCTTCCATTGGGCATCCTCACAGCCCACTTTTAGATTTTGATTTCTTCCACTAAGGTCTCTACTTAGATGTCACCTTAGTAGACAACCCTTACTAAGTAGCATCCCACTCTGTTCCCTCTCTGTTTTCCCGACATGACTTTCTAATTACCAATTAGTATGTGTATTATATTTACTTATACATTTATAAGTTGTTTTTTTCCTTCTAGAATGTTTCATGAGTGTAGCAGCTTCAGGGTTGTTTTTTTTTTTATTGCTGTATTCCCAATGCCTCGAACCTAACTTGGCACAGAGTGAGGCACTTGGCTATTGAGTGAGTGACTCAGAACTAAATTTAATCAGTAAAATTAACATTCGAATGTTTGCCAATAATTTTTTTTTTTTTTAACCATCATAGCATTTTGCTCTAAATTTAGTAAACTTGGTGATTTGGTTTATAAAAATGATTGGATATCTGTATAAAAATAGATATTAGCCAAGGACTTTTTCTGGAGCAGAGTAATTTTGCAGATGTAGTAAGAAATAAAAGATGGCTTAAACACATTTGGCAAATATCTATGATAATGTAATTAGCAGATTTACTCATTCCTGTTCCATTTTTATTATAGATGCTAATTGTTTAGGAGGTACTTTGCCTTAATTGGTTATCAATAAAAGAAAGTTTGTAATTCTGTACTTATGGCTTACTTTCAAATCTTGCATTTCACTAAGGAGCCAGCCCCCGTGTATATTTTAAGAACTTTATGTAATTAACAAGCCTTTGTAATAAAACCATAAGTCGTTAATTTAATATTAAGTACATTCTGCATACTGGTAGTATATTATGTGATAAAAATCAAAGATAGATACAATATAGCCTGAGTCTTTAGTGAGGGTTTGAAGTTTCATAAAAGGAAATTGTTGTAATAGTGGAATAAAATGTTAAATGTGCTGTAATATAAATAAAGTAGCCAGGGGTGTTCTCTCACACTTTATGTAACTGAAGCACAGGGGTTATGAGGTATGTATGTGTTTGTAGATGTATGAGATAGACTCCTTGGGTAGAAAGGCAGGGATTATTACAGAAGGAGAAAAGGAGGGAGGGCATGTAGGCAGTTACCAGATTGTACAGAATAATTGTGTTGCAAATTCAATGGCTGGAGGACTACTCTGAGGTGAACTAATGTGGTGACCTAATAGGAAAGTAAGGTAGGAAGTAGAAAAAGAAGCAGTCAAGCATAATTACTGGCTTTCTGGCTTAAGGAATAATGAAATTAATCAACACAAAAGAAAATACTAGAAAAGAGCAGGTTTCATGGAAAATAAGCTAATTTATGTATATATAATCTATGGACATGTTGAGTTTGAGGTCCCTGCAGGCAGTGCTGTGCTAGTGTTTACTAATTGGCTCTCTGAAAAAAGGTATGCTTATGTGTATACAAAGTGTATACCCATAATTAAAGATAATACATGTGAAATTCTTTATTGTAAATTACATGTAACTCGCTGATACTCATGAAATGCTTTCAGTGTTTGCCACACTTTTATGTCTGTAATAACCAGTTCTGTCGTAGTTACAAGATTGATCTGATGTCTTACTCTTTAAAGAGCTATACTAAAGTGACTAGATATGTGGCAGGCTTTACACTTCGTGAATTGAATGACTTCTTTGCTGGACTAGGTAATGGGTTTTAGCAATAAAAAAGTATTTCCTCTTTTTTGTACTATTCATAAGGGAATATCTACAGATCCATCACATTTTTAAAGTTTAACCTGCGCCATTAACATTTTCTCCATCACTAGACAATCAGCAAAGCAATAAAGGAAACCAATAATAATGTGATATCTCAGAATACAGAGAGTTCAAGAAGATAATGCAGTAGCACAGCACTGTAATCCCTCACACAGATTTAATAAGTATAGATAACCTGAAGAGCAGAGATAGTAGTGAAATAATGAAATTTTGAATTTGAGTATTTCCTTTGATTTTCAATAGTGTATTATAAACTTATAATTTAATTTTTAATGATAGCTGTGCTTAACTAGCTCACAAAATTTAGTAGTTGGTTCTCACAAACCAGTTGGTCACTACTGTTTTGTACTCAACCTGCACCCAACCATTTGCAGGTCGTTTAGGTAAAAATGTCCAATTATTTTACAAATCTTTTACTTAGAAAATGGATCCAAAATAGAGATGCTAATTCAAGAACCATTCCCATGTTGGTTGAGACCTTGGGAATAAATATTGCCCAGCAAGAGCAATTAAAACAAGCAAGAAAAGATTCATGGAAAAAGTTCTAGGGTAATATATACTCTTACTAATCACTGGGGAAGATCAGCCAGTGATGTGGGCAGGGTCACCTAAAGAAGGGAAGAAAGCATTTAGGAATACCAGTACTATTGAGCCAGAGAGAAGTGAAGTAGGGAAGAGTTGAAGAGTATATTGATTTAACAGCAAATCAGTAGTTACATTAGTCATAGATATCTCAGTGGAAATGGTAGGTATTAAAGCTAAAATTTCTGTTTTATAAAATGAATGGGAAATGAGAAACTAGAGCCTGCAGTTTTAGCCTACAGTGAAGTTGGACTTCTTGGAAAGGAAAGGGTGGGCACAAGGAAGGATGGTGGGTGGGCAAAAATTAATGTCAGGACTTTTTTTTTATTTAACTGTGTAGGGAACAAACCATGGGTTAATAGGTAACCAATGAAATAAGATCTAGGAGAGGAGAGGACCTCCTCTTGGATAGAAAGACTGATCTTGAACACCTGAAATAGAAAGGTAAAGAGGATGGTAGCTGTAGGGGTATTTTGAGATATGAGCATAAGAAGTTGACTTTATATAATTCACTGGTAATCAAGCCAGGAATTCATACTTGCTCTCATATAGTATTGCAGCAGAGGGTTTATATTTAAGTCACTTGGTAGTTAGCAGCTTTTGGTTTACCTCTTCCACCTTTGTGCTAGACTAGAAGAGTGAAGTTAGAGTTAACCAGATAAATATTTGTGTCTCAAAGTAGAAGCTCTGAAACGGGCATGAGAAAACATGCATGTGCAAAGTGAGGATCAATAACTGATGTTAATGCCAACACATCTCTCAGTGTGCTTGTGAAGTTTATAATAGGTGCTCACGGCTGTGAAGTGCCTGTGGAAGACAGGGAAGACCCTTATTCGTGCAGACTACTCAACATCACGAATCCAGGTGAGTCTTCTTTTTCCTCAGCTTCTGACTGCTCTGTCCAAGTTTGATGTTTAGAAGACGTCGCTAAGCTGAATAGTATGATGGTCAGTTTTTAGCAGACTGAAATCAAACTTTCATCCTTTCTGACAGCTGGGATATTTGTGAAGATTGTTTATAGCTCTATATAATTTCAGGATCCAGTCAAGTTTACTTTTCAGGTATGATTCAAGTGCCTCTGGATCCCTTATGCATAGGTAAATCTTAAATTACTAAGTTTTAAATTGTAGTAAACTACTGGTTTCACTAGCCTGTTGATTATAGTAGCTTTGATGTAAGAAGTGTAAATCAGCTTTCTCTTAGATTATTGCCTACACTTCTGCAAAAGAAACAAATAGTAAAACTTAAAAACAATGTCTTTATTCCTTACAAAAGATTTGAGAGTTCTGGTGAGGAGAAGAAAAGCTGATCATAATTAGGTTCTATGCATTGCTGGGAGACTGATTTTAGGAAGTTGATGTCTCAACAGTTGTCTGTCTGCTTATTAGCATTTCCTGTTATGTTCAACTGTGGTCCTAAAGGAGATTAAACTTTTCCAAATCTTAAATGTGCTGATTGTGATTTCTGGTATTTGAAGATGTGTGAAACCTCTGAATTATGTACACCTGCTTTTATAGGCAGTCATCCATGGTGTGGTGACTTAGAGGATGAGTTGTGAAGTCAGGCTTCATGACTTTAAATCCAGGCTCTGCTGTTTTCTAGCCGCATCACCTTTGATTGTTAACTTGCCCCTCTGCCTCAATTTCATCATTTTACACTGGGAATAAAAGTACTTATCTCAGCAGTTGCAATGAGGATGAAATATATGGACACATACAAAATATTTTGTATAATTCCTGAAACATGGTAGGAGGTTTTATTGTTTTAAAGAACCTACGCTTTTATAGTTGGGTTTCTGTCAGTTTTTAATAAATTGGAACATTTTCAAGTTTCTAATGTAAAGCAGAGGTTTCTCATTTTAGGATGTCTATGAATTTAGTTACTGTTGTCAGCACAATTTTATGTATCATTGTATTTTTATAGGGATAGGATTCTTTTCACTGGAGTCTCAAAAGGACCATGAGCCTAATAACATGTTGTATTGCTGATGATGTAAGAGTAGTCTAGAACAAATAAGGTTTGGAGTCTGAAACCAAAGCAATTTTTAAAAAACCTTTAAATTAGCCAGATTTTTTTGTGTGTGAAGTGCTGTAAAGGAGTAAATAAATAGTAAAAGAGTAGAAATTGCCGTTAATAGAAAAACATTCCTATATATAATACCTAGGTTGAGATTTTTTAAAATAGATATGACTAAATTAATATTGAACCAAATTTTATCTTTTTGATGATTCAGATAACGTTTAGGTCATATGATACTCTATAGAAGTTTTGATTAATAGCAGTTTAAAGCTGCAGGATTTCCTATATCCAGGTAGCTTGAAGTTCAAAGTACATTTGCTTTTTATAGAAATGTGGAGTTACATGTTTAGTATTGCCTTTGATAAAAATGTTTTTACCTTGGATCTCTTATAATTACTGAGTATATTAAAGAGAAAATTATTTATTGTTGTTTAGTGTATTGGAGTCTGATTTTCTGACCAGTCTGTTGGTCAGCCCATTACAAAATCTGTATCCTTTTTTCTACCCCCTGCTCATGTATGTAATTTGGTAGAAGCCATTAGTTCTGTTTAGTCACATTTTATTGAGCATCTAGTAAGTGGGAAATAGCATTATAGAAAGTCTGAGGTATGGATCCAAATGATCTGCTGGGTTGTGAGACGAGGATTTACATTTGTCTAAAACTGTGATGTAGTCTTTATTAATACGGAATGTACTGACCAACAATAGTATGTTTATGTTGTATAAATAAATATATGACCTTGTGTATACATGTTTTTGCCAGTGGTGGTATCAAGTTGGAAACCCACAACTCTAAAAGAGACAACTTTAGTCTTTTGGAATAGTTTTTTTTTATATTTTTTCTCAGAGGGACACTGATAGTCTTAGCCATATTAACTGCTTCATGAAATCCTAGCGTTGTACTAATAATTAAATATTTCACTTAGATTTGGCTGAAGACTTCATTACATTTCAAATAAAATTTTCCTAGAAGCAGCTGTATTCCAGAAGTGTTTTCTAAATTACTGCCCTTTGTGGAAGGATTATGTAACAAACGTAGTTATATTTTGATGTCAACCTGCTTCATCACATCATATTCATAAAGTAAAAAGTTACATATGTTTGATTATATAAAACTCCTTATCTCATTACTTCCTTAGTTTTGAATCAGGAAATTGAGGCATTCAGTCTTTCTGAGGATACTTCATCAGGGCTCTCTGAGGACCGAGTTGTCAGTGTGCGCTTCCGTGTTCACCACCCGATTATCATTACCAGTCTTGGGGTGTTTGATGATGCCAGCGATGTGGGTTTCCAGAGGAACATCACTGTCAAGCTTTATCAGGCAGAACAGGAGGTATATACTGCTCTTATACAAGGTTTTCCCTTTTCTTTTTTCTGAAAACTTCTGGTTTTTCCTTCATAGCATATTCGTAAGTTGGGACTTCTATCTTTCTATCCTTGTTGATTTGGATTCATTATATGGTGTAATACTGATTTGGGGGAAAAAATGCCAATAAATAAACATGTATATCTAGAAGAGGAATTGACCAGATTGGAGATTTCCAACTTAAAATTTCCTAAAGACTAAGACCTTTCAAAAGTTGATAATGGTGTAAAAAATTAAAGACTTTTAGATACAAGCAATTACTATGTCTGTTTTTCTGATCCTGAATGTCTACCACTGTAACACAAGGCTCACATAAGTGCTAAAAGTTTTTTTTGTACGAAGAATATAAAGGGAATGAAAGTTTAAAACAACTGGTGGTACTCTGTTCCTGATATTAGGAGAAACCTGATTTGTTCACAGTATTTGAAGCAATGTAGCAAGAAATTATATTTGAACAGATCTGTTTCTTGGTTTTAAACTATAGAAATCTTGAAAGAATACAGTGAACATTCACATATATTCCCACCAATTAAATTCTATAATAGTTAGCATTTTGCTGTCCTTGCTTTATCACAGTCATCCCTCAATCTTCCTTCTTAAAATTTATTACCGAGTAAGTTGCAGATACTTCAGTGTGCATATCATTAACTAGACTTTTAAGTTTGTGTGTTTATTTCATTTAGAGTCAGTGAAATAATGCACTTAATCAGTTTTTTAAATTGCAGAAACCAATGTAAACCAAACTCCTATCTCCTTACCCCCTTTCCCTCAAAGCCACTGTTCTTACTTAATCATAGACTAGTTTTCCCTTTGTGGGGCTTCATAGATAAATAAAATCACATAGTAAATACTTTCATAACTTTTTTTGAAACTCATCTTGTATGTAACAGTGAATCTTTCCTTTTCCTTTTAGTTGCTAAATTGTATTCAGTAATACACAGTGTTCGTTCATCCATTCTCATATTGATGGGCATCTGGAAGGTCTGGAATGTTTCCAGGGTTTCTCTCCTTTATTCTGTTAGTGTGATGAGTTATATTTACTGCCTTTGGAGTGTTAAGCCAATTTCCTATTCCTCTTGGTCACATGTTGCTGGAAATTTCATTCCTTGTAGCCAGTGTATAGTTGGGTCTCCCTTTTATATAGAGTCTGAGATTCTCTACTTTTCACTTGGAGTATTTATTTACATTTGATCCAACTATTGAAATGGATGAATTTCAGCTTTTTAGTTTGCTATTTCTACATTTTTTGTTTCTTCCTCTTGCCACCTTTCCCATTAATTGAATATTTTTGGAATCCATTTGAATTTCTCTGTTATCCTTTTAGTTTCGGCTCCTTGTATTATTTTTTGTATGTATGGTTTACAGAAGGCTTACAGGATACACCCTAATCTTTTTAATCTTAAGGTAATGTTGTACCCCTTCATGTAAAATATAAGAACCTTGGAACCTTATAATTCAATTTACCATTCCCTATCTTTTAGTTATGGTTGTCATATACATTATGTCTATCTATGTTATAAATTCCCTAATGCAGTGTTAACTTTTTTTTTGCTCTAAACAGCTAAATATATGGTAATTTAGATTTTTTAATATTTTCTCTCATTTACTGTATCCTTGGTTATATTAAACATCTTTAATAACTGTATTGCACTCAAAGACTCAAATGATGCCTAATCCACCGTAAAGTGTTAGTAACAACGGTGGGCACCTGTGAGGATTTAGCTAAGGTATAGGCTATTTGGAAACTAATACATAAGCAGTGCCTAATGTGAAGTATTTTTTTCTTGCCTTTGTTTTTTTTATTCCAATTTGTAGGAGGCCCTCTTCATTGCTCGCTTTAGTCCTCCCAGCTGTGGTGTGCAGGTGAACAAGCTATGGTACAAGCCTGTGGAGCAGTTCATCTTACCAGAGGTACAGCTTGTAATGAAAGCCTGTAGTGCCAGGGCAGTACCCCCAAAGCCTGTGTGTGCTTTCAGAAGTAGGCACTTGTCATCTGGTGTACCAGGACAGGCGGAGGAGACTGCCACCTGCCACATACTAAATATCCTACCTGCAGAGCTTCATGCTGCCTCAGAGTCTCAGATGACACTATTTGAAAAGCTTTGCATGTTGCCATGGTTTATTAGTAGAATGGAGAACAGCACACTGTTTTAATGATTAAAGATACTAATAGGTGTATTGATAGACCAAACACATACATTTGATAAATCAGTTTACTAATCTAAAGAATGGTAGTAGGGGTGAGGAAGGAGTAATGGAAAAAGATCCATCACGTTTCCAAGAAAAATAAAACTGCTCCTAGTTGTGTGTGGAGGATGTCAGAAAACATAACTGTCACCTTCTGAGTCCTCCAATTCCAGTGTTAAGTAGATAAGTGCTGGAGACCACTTCACCTGCCAGACCCCCTGGAGTTGAGCCAGAGTGTGGCTGTATATTATTACACTATTGGGCATGAACAGGTTATTCGTTCAGTAACCTTAGCATTTCCAGTCTATTTCAGCCTTCTGAATACCTTCCAGAAAGAGCTTTGAAACCACAACAGGGGGTCAGTTTCCCAGTTATCTCTGGAGTCATTTTAAAGCGGCTGTAGAGTTCGTCCTGATTCATCAAAGTTAAGATGTAGAAACTAGACAATTTAATTGATTAACCAATAATGTTTTCTACCACCAGCTTTGTGGGCTGCTATTCGCATTTATGCAACAACAGAATTATACATGTTATTAATATGCTGTGAACCATTGAAGTTGATGAGTTCAAGTAATAGTAACTATATGTTTAACTCAGGGAATGTCAAAGGCGGTTTCCTTTATTTCATCTGTACATGAACTTAAAATTAGTTTTAAATTGAAGCAAAACACAGGGAGAAATTCTAGTTTTTAAGTGTTGTAAAAAAGACTAAAGTGAATATCTTTATGGCTTTCTTTTGTGTGCATAACTTCTGAGGATGAAGTGTTGGTTCATACTTCATGCACACTTTTAAGGCGTGAATTATCTTTCTGGAGGCAGTTTTACAGTTTACAGCATTTTTTTATTAGATTTATTTAATTATATTTGACATCATTTGTATTCCCCAGGGAGTTCCCACCACCATCACCCGTGCACCATTACCTCAATCCCTTGTGCTCCTTCTACCCTCACCCCCATCTTTGCCCTCCCTCCCCTCTCCCCTCATAGTCCCTTTAGTTTATCTTTGACCTTTTGGTCTTATTGAGGTTTTTGTTGTTGTTGTTTGTTTGTTTTTGGTTGTAATTACCCATTTCCTTGACCTTACTCTTTTTTTTTTTTTTTTGTAGTTGTTGCTCTTTCATATTCCTCCCAAAAGTGAAGCTATCCAATATTTTTCTCTTGCCTTCTGACCTGTTTCACTGAGTTTAACTCCCTCTAGCTCCATCCATGTTCCTAAAATTGTCCCTAGTTTCTCATTTTTGATTGCTGAATAGTATTCCATTGTGTATATGTACCACATCTTCTTGATCCAGTCCTCTACTTTTGGGCATTTGGGTTGTTCCCAGGTCTTACCAATTACAAACAGTGCTGCAATAAACATAGGGGTACAGGTGCTCTTTTGGATTGGTGTTTTTGTGTCCTTTGGGTAGATGCCTAGGAGTGGGATTGCCAGATCATTTGGTAGTTCCATCTCTAGTAGACTGAGGAACCTCCATAAGGCTTTCCATAGTGGTTGGATTTAGTTTACATCATTTTGAATAATCATTAACATTACATGAGAATGCCTGTTTTCTTATGTCCTTTTTAAATTTCCATTTTGAACTTTTTTCCTTGTTAAATGAAGTATGTACCATCAAAGGTATCAGATACTTGTAAAAGTTCTGTCAGCTACAAGTGTTTGTAGTCCTGTCAGCAACAATTAACCAAGTGTTTGATTTTTAGTTTTAAAGGAAGCCATCTTTGCTTTATCTTTACTCAGAAAAATTTATTGACAACTTGGTATGTACCAAGCAGTGGGGCAATTTGAAGACACGGTATGAAGATCCTTGCCCCTTTTTGTTTTTTAAGATTTATTTATGCATACAAGAACTGGGGTGTAGACCAGAGGTGCGGGGGTGATGAGAGGATCACCAGAGGCAAAGTGGGTTGCAGAACAGGTAGATGGACCGACTGAAATACACTGCTGAGGGGAGCAGTGGCAGAGACAGGAGAGGTCTGCTGCGCAATGTGGGCTAGCTCCCTGGCCAGGGATTGAACGGCAATGACTGCAGATAGCTTCATTTGCGCCACCAAGGAGGCCTGAAGACCCCTGCCTTTAAAGTAGCCTATATCCAAGTGGGATGGAAAAGCTAACCATGATATTCTGTTTAACTATTATGCAAGGCACAGCTGAATGACTTTCCTGCATTAACTCATTGATCAGCTCGTTTAGGATTGAAACAAGTCATCCTTTCTTCTCAGAACTAGCATAGGGGGAGAGTAGTGTTATTCTGAGGCAACCAGGAGCTTCCGCATTGTGTCTGGTGCTATCCAGAAAGGTCTGAAACCTGATGTAGTGGTGATTTTCACAAGAGGCTTAAGAGGACTAGCATGAGTCGGAAAGAAAAATGATACATCTGGGAGTAACATGTGAGGGCCCATTTTGGTGCTAGTACTCATTTGAGTGGGCATATGCAAGCATGACGTGTGTGAATTTGAATCCCTGCTCTGCCACTCAGTGGTTCTGTGACCAGTGTAAGCTACTTCAGCACTGTGTCTGCCCCCTCCTCTGTAAGGTGGAGATGCTACATGACCCAGTTCAGAGGACTGTTGGCACTAAATGGTAAGTGACAATACATGTAGTGTACTTAGGCTGTGCTGCCACATGGTAGGCATTTAGTAAGTAAGTGTATACTCTGCTTAATTACTACTTCTACTCTTCTGCTTTTTGGGGTTCCTATTTTTCAAGGGCAGTGTTTCTCCACTGGGGCATTACCCACCAGGGGACGGTTAGCAGTGGCTGGGGCACTTTATTGTACAGCTGGGTTGAGGTGTTACCAGCATCTTATGGGTAGAGGCCAGGAATGCTCCTGAACATCCCACAATACATAGGACAGCCCCCAGCACAGAGCGCTTTCTGACAGAACATGTCTGTTGCCAAGAAACTCTTGGAGGAAGGAGTAGCCGTGTGAAGTGAGGAGGAAGGAAGGAAGTTTTAATACTTTAAGCTAATCACAACCTAAATTTTTTATTAGTCTACCAAAAAAATATTCCCCCTTAGAATGCTCTTATTCTTAGGAAGTTCATAGAGAAGTTTTAAAAGTGAAATGTCATGATACCTGCACTTTACTTTCAAGTGATTTAGCAGCAAACTACAGAAAAATGTGTGTGTGTGTGAAACAAAGCAGATGTGGCCAAATACTAACGGTTGGTGAGTCTAATTGATTTGGTTTTTGATTGCAACTTTAGGTTTGAAGTTTTCAAAATGAAAATGGGGTTGGGGCAAAGTGTCACTTGTGGTCAGTGTTCATTGTGGCAGTAGGTATTAGTGATGGAAGGGCTTAGCCAAAAATGTGAGTGTTATTTTAGCTATAAGACTTTTATTAATGCCCACAGACTTATGATATTTATTTCCCTTTGACCTTTTTGATTTTTTTTTCATTACTTTTGAGTAATGTTTTTTTTCTTTTAAAAACATGCAGTTACTTAAAAGTGATTACACCTTGGGCAGATTAGATTATGGGTGTTTTTTCCTTTTATTTTGATTATCTATTTTACAAATGTTCTGTAATATATATTAGCTTCATTTAAAATGAACTTAAGAAAATATTTTTATGTAAAATCCTGTTTTTGTTGAAACTATGTTTAATTTTACACATTTTTATTTCATCAGGCCTAACGGGACTTATTAGCATGAAAAAGCTAGTGATGGTTTGCTTGTAGCGCATCAGTAAAGAATATGACAGAAGAAAACCAGATTGCTTGTGCCATTTGAGAGGGAGAAGTAGATGATTTGTTCATCATATTCCCTTCACACTTCAGTCAACTAGAGTAAGGTGTCAGCAGTATAAAACTTGTCAAATAAGCAAGTCTCTTGCAATGTTTTTTATTGTGTGACTCACGCCTAAATCACAGTGGGGGGATGCAAAATTTAAACCGAGACTGCTGTGTGCCTCTTAAAATATTTATTTCTCTAATTTTCTATGTTCCTTAATGGTATAGTTAAAACCTGAAACTAACTAATTTCAGTGAAAAGACTTTGCTTTCACCTCAGTGACTGGAGACATCATTGTTAGCGTTGTGGGTACTTAATATACTTAGTTGTGATGATGGTTGAAATTCTTTAGATGTACACAATTCTCTAGTCCAGCAGAAATTTTTAATGGCTTCAGGCACAAATTACATATATTTAAGCTACTCTGTTGGTATGGAAATACGTTAGAAATAGGACACAAAGGAATTAATAACATGTGAAGGGGATTCAGATAGCTTGCTTAAGCTATGGATGAGTTCATTTACAAGCTCTCCTTTTTGCAACCTAGTCCATGCTGTTCCACCCAAATGTATGATATTAGTGGGGAACTGCCATAAACAAGTTGTTTTTCTTGTAAAGAGAGTCCTGGTTTTGTCATCACTTTATATCAGAGAACAGAAAGCAGAAATAGAACTTCTGCTGTGACGAGGAGTGCATTTACAGGTACAGGGGAGGCAGAGAAGATACAGTCCTCCCTTCACTACCATCAAAAAAAGTGGTGGTTATATAAGTTCAGTGAATTAAAATCATGTTTGGGCCAGTGAGTTTTTTCTCTGAGTTATCACTCAGTTCGGTCAGCATTGTTGATGTTGTATTGTAACCCACTCTGTGTGTGTCTATCTGCCCTCCCCCCCCCCCCCACACACACACACAGAGTTGAGGGAGTTGGATGCCAGCAGGAGCTACTGTCAAATAGCAGGTTATATGCCAGGTTCAGTTGAATGGATATGACTGAGAATGACTGGTTTTGTTTTCATGTTTTCTAGATTTGTAATTTCAAGGTGAGGCACTTTGTTTGGTCACTATAGCCATTGCTAGTGTATGGTTCACTTGAAAGCATAGTCGCTAAGACTGGTAATGACCTAACTGCCCACTGCAGATCCACCCTAGACGGCTGCATTTTTCTCTTGGTTGAGGTACTATGCTTTCTTCTGGGTCAGCCACCTGTGGCCCAGTTCTCCTTCCCTGTGTACATTATTACTACCTCTTCTTTTGCTTTCTATCTGGTGAGCTCCATAAACCTCTTCAGCTGCCTTCTGATCTTGAATGCTCCATAAACACTCTAAATACCATTTCTATACCACCACCAGCTGGGTTTTCAATCTTGGCTGATGTATCTTTTTTTTTTTTTTAAGATTTAGTTATGCAAACAAGAGCTGGGGTATGGGCCAGAGGTGCAGGGGCTAAGAGGAGTCACTAGAGACAGAGTAAGGAGCAGAACAGGTAAATTGGCTGAAATCCACTGCTGAGGGGAGCAACGGGTGAGGCAGGAGAGGTCTGCTGCACCATGTGAGTCAGTTCCCTGGCCGGGGATTGAACTCGTGCTGCACTGGCTACAGATGCCTCATAATGCTGCGCCTTAACCCCTTGCACCACCAGGGAGGCCCCCTGATGTATTTCTTTTTTTTCCCCCTCTGGGATCCAAACCAGAATCGTGGCATTCATCCTTAACTCTCATATCAAGCACTCTAGAAGTCCTTTCAGTTTTTCTTCTAAACATATTTGATATCAGTCTTTGCAAAACTTATTGCTATTAAAGTTTCAGAAGAAAAAGTAAGCAAAGGCAAGGAGTTGTTGTTGCCAGGAGAAAGACATGATTAATCCAGAGCACATATCAAGGGTCCAAGACTTAGCTTTCAGGTCCTTGACCTTCTGTTTAGCTTTCTTAACAGTGATTGGAGTCTCAGTGGAAAATGCTAGAAATTTGCAGATCAGTGTATGAACTTCACTATCAGCCCATTCATCTTTAATGGGTGTTAGCTCATGAGAGCGATTTGAATGCTCATGATGCCTTCTTCCTGATACATCAAAGCACCTAGAAACTGAATCTGAGCACATTTCTTTGGGCATTGAATTAGATCACAACAGTGGGAAGTGGGTATTTTAGAAAGCTATTGCATACGGATAGTATGTGACCAGGATATTTTATGCCGCCTCATTACTGCATCTTTCTTTTCTTGGACATTGCTACATTGCCAAAGTTTCTCTCTTAACCTAGTTCTCTGATATGTAGTGTCTTGTTTATACGTGTTTTTTTAAGGTATTCGATTTTACTAATTAAGCTTCAATCTTAAAGCTCTTCCCAGTTGCTAGAAATTGTTTCTTTAATGTTATCCTTTAATTCAAAGGACAGTTTTCTTTCTGTAACTGGAAGTTTGTACCTTTTGACCACTTTTACCCATTTTGATTATATCTCTGTCCCCCAACACACCCCCTGCTTCTCCTACCTGTGGCAACAACCCATCTACTCTCTATTTATGATTTTGTTTTTGGCTTTTTTAGATTCTCTATGTAAGTGAGATCATGCAGTATTTGTCTTTGTATGACTTATTTCACTTTAGCATGATGCTCAAGGTTGATCCGTGTTGTCTGAAATGGCAAGATTTTCTATTTCTGTGAAAAATGTTACTGGGATTTTGATAGCGATTACATTGACTCTATAGATTGCTTTGGATAATATGGACATTTTAACAGTGTTAATTTCTTCCATTTCATGAGTGTGGAGTAGCTTTCCATTTGTGACTTCAGTTACTCTGACAGTCTTAATTGAATAAGTACTTGCTCCTTTTCACCTAAACTTCAGTCATAGCTCGATTAACATTCTCCCTCCCAAACTCCACTCTGTTGTAACTCTTATCAGCATAACCTTTCAAAAATGCAAATATGGGTGTGTTGTTCTTGTGCTGGCATCCTTCGGTGCTTCCTAGAACTGCCATGAAGGTAAAAAGACAAACTTGATTAGAGCAAGAGTTGACTGCCAGTTTGCCTTTTACTTCTCCTTTCTTCATCCTGTGCTTCAGCACAGCTAAGCTATTGAATGTTTTTATGAATATGCAGTGCAGTGTCAAGTGTGTGCCTTTTGAAGTGTTTTATCTGCTCCTATTTTTCTGATTCAAGACTCTTTAAGACTTAGTTTGGATCTGCTAACCATTTGAAATTCTGCCTTTGGTCCCCAAGCAGAATGGCTCTCCTTTGTTACTGAGTTTGTAGTGGCATTATTATGGTTATTTGAAGATAGAAGCTGGCATTTTTTTTGTTCTGGGAGGTTTTTTTTTAGTCTTCAGCTACATACCAGACAACTGATACATAGCAACACTCAACAAAAGTTTAATAACACATACCTAAAAGATTGATTCCAAAATTACTTAGTTGTGAATATATGTTGGGTTTTACTTTTTCCTGATCATGAAGTATGACAGTAATAAATATTCACTGCTGATAATTTTAGAAAAATACCAAAAGGTTAAAAGAATGTGATGTCACCACCTATTCCCCAACATACACAGTATGTTCCATCCTAGTCCTCTTTGTTTTCCCTTCTTTTTAAGGTTGGTTGGTTGGTTGGTTGGTTGGTTGGTTTTTATAGCATTGAGGTCTGACATCACTTGGAATCAGTAAAGTTTTAGGGCACCCAGGGGACATGTAGAAATGATCGTCACCTATTTCAAAGATAAGAAAATGGAATCTTTTAGAGGAGCAGTTCACATTCTGTCTTCCTCTAGTGGTACTAAGGTTATATTTTGCTGAGCAAACATGCACATTATCACTAGTTCCCAAAACAACCTCTGAGGTAGCTTTCTCTCTATTTTAAAGTGTAAGAACCGATGACGCAGGCCTAGTATCTGCAAGATCTGCTCTGAGGCTCCCTCGGGCTCCACAGATATCATCAAGAGTTTTATAAATAATGAAGATTAAAGGTATATTAGCTGAATATAAATTGTCAGACTGCCAGAGGGAGCCAAAATCTTTCAGTATTTTTATCTGTTTGGGTTAGAGAAGCTTTATTGCTTTTAAAAAAAAGCAACTTTCAAACCAGTGACCTAAATTATTTGACAGATTCAATTTTGTAGTTTCGTTACATAGCTGGCTAAACTAGACATACTGTAAATTACTTTATCTCTTAGTCTTAAGAAATGAAATTATTTTTAGCAGATTAAAATATGTCCTTTCTCCCATGTAATAGACCACAATTCTAATAACTTTGAGTTCTGTCTTACTTGAGTGAACACCTTTTAGGGACTTTTCAGAAGTGCTGGGGATATAGTGGTTACTAAGATAGAAAATATCCCTGCTCTCAAGATCCTTACAGTCTAGTGGGGGCAGTTAGTTTGACAATAGAAAAGTCAGCAGGAAATACCAGAGTGATGAGTGGTATTAATAAGGCAGGCTGATGTGATAGGAACTGGGAGGTGCCTGCCTTTTGCCAGATTTTGGGAAAACCTTTCTGAGGAGGTGAGTGGAGCTGAGATCTGTGCAGTGCTAAGGAACCAGCTGAGAACAGGTACTAAAAATGGAAACCGTAAAGAAATGAGGACACATTAGAATTTAATGTGTATCAAACCTTGAGCGATCATAACTTCCTAAACTTTAATAGTAATAATCACAAAGGAAAATTTTGTCAGATTTGACAAGATACAAAATTTAACAGGCATTTGAATTTCAGAAAACCTATAATTAGCAAACAATTCTGAAATATTTTTAGTATAGAAAATATATGCAGGATTAAGATAATTGATTAAAAGCTTACATCTATTAGTAAGAAAAAAACAAACTCAATAGCTAAATGACAAAGCAAATCCCAGAAGAGACTGTATCATTAAGATTATCACTAGAAATCAAAAGAAACACAAACGAGGACTTTTTCTAATGTACTAAATTAGCTTAAACTTCTTTCCCAGGAACCCATAATGGGAAAAGTACAATGCAACCAACATTCCCATTAATTCTAATGACCATATAAATTATAAAAAGTATTGGAAAAAGATAAACATTTACATCAAAAATGTCTCACATCATTTTAGTGGATATTTAGTAGCATCTAAAGGTCTGGGGTTAAGTCTCAGCACCATCACCACTACACTCTGAGTTTGATCCCCGACCAGGGACTTGACCCACATAGGTCGCAGCAGACCTCTCCTCTCTCACCCTCAGTTCCCCTTAGCAGTGTATTTCAGTAAATCCACCTGTTCTGCTCCCCACTCAGTCTCTGGTTGTCCTCTCACTCCTTTACATCCCTGGCCTGCAGCCTTGTTCTGTACAAAAACGGATTGAAAAAATAAAAGTCTGACAGTAGGGAAATATTTGTGTGAGTCAGTGCATCCACTCAATGGCATGTCATACATACATAAAGAAGAATAGTTGCAACAGCTTTGGTAGCATATGGAAATGCTTTTGACTCCATGGAAAATGACAGCACAATCTGCAAAATTGCCTATGTTAATTTTTTTTCAAATGTGCATTAAAAAAGGGACTCAAACAACAAAATACTATATTTTGGTGTCTTATAACTATGGAATAGAAATTTTATTGTTTTGTCTTAGAAATAAATTTTCTGTAATTTATTATTTATAAATTACAGTTAAAACTGAAATGACAGGACCTCCCTGGTGGCACAAGGGGTTGAGCACTGCACTATGAAGCATCCACAGCCACTGCAGCACAAATTCAATCCCCAGCCAGAGAGGTGACCCACATGGCGCACCAGACCCTCTCCTGCCTTACTCACTGCTCCCCTTAATGTATTTCAATGAATCAGCCTGTTCTCTTCCCCACTCTGCCTCTGGTGAATCTTCTCACCCCATACACCTCTGGCCTGTACCCCAGTTCTTGTATGCATAAATACGTCTTTCTTTAAAAAAAAAAAAAATGGCAGTTAAGTTGACTTCATTATTTTTTCATGAAAGAGCTTCGAAGGTACAATTGTGTGGGAGAGCCAAGACCTCCAAGGCCTGGTGTCAAGAAATCTTCACAGAGTGACAATAAATGATGGAGGAGGTGTTCTCAGAGTCATCACGGTAAGTTGTCCTCTTCCTATTACTTTAAAAGTTTAGAAGACTGACCCTGGAAAGCAGATCTTTGATCTGAGACATCAGGGAAGAGAGATCAGTGGAGTGTGGTAGAAGACTGTGGGCACTTTGGTGGCAGGAAAACCACCTGAGGGAGAAATCCTACATTGTGAAAAAATAATAGAGGATGTTTAAAAAACAAAACAAATAATAAAGGTGATTTATTAAAGAAGGATGTTTACAAAACAAAAAAGGTTGTTTAGCATACTCGAGCAGCTTTTAAAACAATTGCTTTTAAGGTTATTTTTTACACTGTTAGAGGCAGAAGGAAGCTGTGAATCTTGTGTGGAAATCTTGTGTCGTAGAAAACGTTAAGACATCACAGTAAAAATGAAAAATTTGATTGATTTTGTAACATCAGTGTTAGCAAGTACACAGTGCTGCTTTAAGATCAGTTTACTTTTAAAAAGGTGTTGTTTTTAGTAGAATTTAACATTCCTTAAGAACACTTGCTTAGTCAGAATATCCACTATCTAATTAATAGTAAGATGTTGGCTAAAATATGATAGAAGTACTGGAAAGTAAGATTTATCATTCACTTGCATTTTATTTTGCTAGGAAGGATCTGCCCCTCCAATTTTTCATTTACTCAAACATGCTTCAAATTTACAGGAATTTGATAGGTAAATTTCTCAAAGTAAATGCAGGATGATAAAGAATATACAGGCAAATTAAAATGACCATGGTGTGTGTGTGTGTGGCGGTATCATAGAATCTTTCGTTCTTAATGTTCTCATAATTAGGAAAGCACTTGGCATTTAAATGTTCAAGTTTAGTCTATTTTTATTAGCTACTAACCTTATTCACATGAATTTCTGAATTTGAAATGAGTATCCTGTGGCACATTATTACACATTCGGAGAACATTTATTGCATATCATTTGTAAACTAGGCATGGTGGTGGGTAAGGCCTGTTACATGCCATCCACTATAGGTGGAACTTACAGTCCAGTGAGAAAAAAGGGCATTAAACAGACCCACAGATTTCATATAAAATTATAAAGTTAGCCTTATACACCATGTTTAAGATATTGTTATTATTATGTAATGTCCTTTATTTTATACTTCTTATTTTCAAAAAAAAATATCCAAAATGTGCTGAGATTCAGAAATTTGAGTCAAGAGCTAGGTTCATATATAAAGACTCAAATTGTTTATTTTGGGGGTAAATATAGTGTATTGAGAGCTAAAGATAGCTTAAACACTCAGGTAGCCTGAAAAAAAAAAAAAGTGAGATACCTTATTCTAAGAAACACCACGCATAAATAAGTTTTCATCACTAACGCATACAGTGAAAATTTTCCCAAGTCTTGCTCTTGCCAGCAAGTGATAATGTTAAAAAAAATTTAAAAATTAAGCCAAGCTGTGACCTTTTAGATAGTTAATAACAAAGAACTCTCAAATTTTAAACAATCCAACGACGTGTATTAATTTGGGGGAAAAAAATCTGTATCTTCACATTCAGCTCCAAACCAAATGTTAAATTAGACAAGTTACCACAATCACCTCAGAACACTATCTCACTACTAGGCTTAAAATATGATGTTTTCAGCTCTGTTGAAAAGCTCTGTTCAGAAGCAGCTTAGCTGTGCAGTGGGCCTGTTGATAGTTGAGCCTGTAGAGGAAATGCTCCCCATGTGCTTGATCAGAACGGACAGTCTGACCAGCCTGCAGCCACTGGAGAGCAGCTCTGAAAGGTATAGCTTACAGAGGTGAAAACTTGATTCTGAGGAAGGACATTTGTTCACTGTGGAGGTGAAGAGGGGTAGACCTCTAATAATAAAATCCTACAAACTTACAGAGGCAGAGAGGACGATATTGGCTACTGGCACAGGAGTCACTACCTTCAATAATTTAAGTAATCAGTAAGGCTCTTCTGAACTGTTTGTTTAGAAGACTCTTCGCTGCATGGTTGCCTAATTTTAAAATGTGCCTAGAATTGGGTCAATTCCTGGAAATTTTCAATCTCTAAGAAATCAAAGATAGTGATTTTTTTTTTAATGTGATGGGTTGGAATATAAAATAAAATTTTTTGTACTGAGATGTTAGCATGTCAAGAATACTGATTCTATGTGAGCTGGATTTCTGAATCCTGAATAAACTACTGTGGCTACCTGATCTTTAATAATGAAATTAGATAACAATAAGAGACTATTAAGGGCATCCTAGTAGTAGCAGTCTAGTGCGCCTGCATCTTAGAGGAATTTATCTGTTGTGGATTTACATTGTGAATTTTGCCAAGTTGATTTTAAAATACAGGAAGTGTATTTTTTGGGTTTTTTTTGTTTTTTTTTTTTTAAGATTTATTTATTTATGTATACAAGAGCTGGGGGTACAGGCCAGAATCACAGGAGGTGAGAGGATTCACCAGACAAGAGTGGGGAGCAGAACAGGCAGACTGACTGAAACACACTGCTGAGGGGAGCAGCAGGCACAGCAGGAGAGGTCTGCTGCGCCATGTGGGTCCCCTCCCTGGCCAGCGGCAGGGATCGAACTCGTGCTGCAGTGACTGCGGTTTTGCTTCACAGTGCGTTGCTTAACCCACTGCGCCACCGGGGAGGGCCCAGAAGTGTATTTTTTGTAATAAAACATTGAGCTCTTACATTCTCGTTTCTTTCAGGCTGGAGAGGGTGCATTGCCTCATGAATTCATGGAAGGTGTGGAGGGAGTTGCAGGTGGCTTTATTTATACTATTCAGGGTGAGTCAGTTGAAAATTTGAAAAATGTACTGCCTCTCATGTCCTAACTGACATAAAAGGTGATTTTTTTTGTCATTTAAATAATTTATTGCTGTATAATTCACATGCCGTATAACTTACCCATTGAAAGTGATTTTCAATATATTTCAAAGTTCTGCAATCCCACTAATTCCAGACCATTTCGGTTGCTCCAGAAAGGAAACCCTGTACCCATTATCGCTCCTCATTCTCCCTTCACTGATCTACTTATTTTCCAACCTGTCCTAGACTGATTCTATCCTATTGATCTGTATATCTATCCTTTATACCAGTACTGTACTTTCCATGATTATACAGTAAGATTATGAAGTGTGACTCCTTCAACTTTGTTCTTTTTCAGGATTGTTGTAGCTATTCTGGGTCCCTTATATTTCCACATAAATTTTAGACCCAGCTTGTCAATCAATTTCTATAAAAAAGCCAGCTGGGATTTTTTTTTAAAGATGTATTTATGCATACAAGAACTGGAGTACAGACCAGAGGTGTGAGGGGGTGAGAGGATTCCCCAGTGACAGAGTGGGGAGCAGAACAGGCAGATCTACTAAAATATACTGCTGAGGGGAGCCAGCAGGCCAGACAGGAGAGGTCTGCTGCGCCATGTGGGTGGGTCAGCTCCCTGGCCAGGATCTAACTCATGTTGCTGGCTGCTGACAGTTTGATAGCATTGAGACTCTAACCCTCTACCCACCCCGAACCACCAGGGAGGCCCTGTACTGTAATCTTTCAGAACTCATTTATTAGTTCACAGTTTTATAGTTTTCTCTATATCTGCAAACAGAGATAGCTTTTTTCCAATCTGGATGTCTTTTATTTATTTGTCTTACCTAATTGTCCTGGCTAGAATGTCTAGTATATGTTGACTAGAAGTGGGTAGGGCAGACAAAACTATTTTGTTTCTGACCTTAGAGATGAGCATTCAGTCTTTAAGCAGAAAACTGATCTTAAAAAATTAATGACCTGGTACCCATGTGACTATATGGCTGCAGTATGCCCTTACAGTCAGGTGCAGACTTCTGCAAAACTGCGACCATAGTCTTGAAGGTGTAGTGGAGTTAGTCAAACAGAAGAACCTTCCCACTCCACCCCACCTCCCCAATCCAAGCAGTATATTTTCACTGCTCCATCCATCCCTTTGTTGGAGATGGTCCTTGGGAATCAGCTTCCCCTCCTCGTTCACATTTGGTTGCTCTTATGTATAATACAGGGTTTTTACTTTCCACACTACAGTTTTTCAAGTGCTTCTCCTACTCTTATCTCACTTCAAGGATGAGTTTGTTAGTAAGTCCTTTAAAACTTAGTCACTAACTTAAAAATGTCTTTAAACTCCAGAGGATATTTATTTTTTGTTATGAGAAATGTCTCTTACTGAATGGCACTCATTTAAGTATCCTCATGTAGGAATTCCTGAGAATCCTATGTCAGTGATACTTAAGAAAGAAAATGTATTGTTGATGTAGTTGCTATTGGTTACATATCCTGCTCTTCACTTAACGGTGTTTAGTAGAACCTCTGTCTCTTAAGTCATTGGGTAATAGAAGAATTTGGATCCAGCTTCCTTAAAGGTTCTCACTGACTGGGAGGAAACAAGAACCATATTCTGAGGAGCAAGTCTTCAGGGATCTCCCTTGATAGCAGTGTTGAGGGTAGAGCAGACCCTTCTGTTTGAGGCCACTGCATGTAAATTGAGCATGCACATGAAGTGTGTGGGTTTGTGTGTTTTCTTTTTTAACCCTAGCATCTTTATACAGTGTTCCCTCATAGAAGTATTTGTAAGGGCAGGCTGGAACATGTTTTGCCCACAAACTTTCCATTAAAAATAGAGATTTGATATTAAAGGATCCTTAATTCTAGTCCAAAGATTTTTCTTAAAACTGAGCCGCTCTGCCAAAAAAGCTAGTTAATAGTACAGCCCAAAAGAAAACTCAGATAAGGAGGTTAGGCCAGTTTCCTGAAGTAGCTCACACTGGGAGACTGGCTATAGCCTAACATACCACTGACGTCAGTGTTAACACATTTCCTTTCTTTTGCTAGTTAGTTCAGTGGATACCACCAAGTAGAAGCTAGTTTGAGGGACCCTTGAGACTTCTGGCACTAAACTGTTCTACAGGGAGCAACCTGCTATACTTTGAACAAGTGTTTGTCATACTTTTTTTTTTTCTTACTAGGCTAAAGAAGTAAGGTTTGGGTAAGGAAAATTTATTTGAATGAATGGACTATTTTCTCACAGTATCTGAAGATCTAAGTACTCTTCAGAAGAATTTTGTGGTAAACAAATTTTCAAGTTTTGTTGGGCATAAGCATCTCTGGTTGGGCCTTCTAAAGCTACAGAATTAAAATTTTTAGGGTTGGAATGTGTATGTTTTTATTTTAACAAACTTCCCAGATGGATTTGATGCCTCTAAGGTTTGAGAAGCTATAAACTACGTAATTCTTTTAAATAGCACCTAGACAGATCGGCAGACCCAAAACATAGAGATATGTAACTTTGTTCTCATATTTTCAGATTTGTGCAGTATAAAACAAAATGTCACTTACTAGTATAAAAGGCCTGTATTTAATTTTTCCTCTCATCTTGTTCCAACCTTCTTCTGGATATTCCAATTTTAAAACATACCCATATCTTTAATTGAAAGGCCCTCACAGCAGAATATGAGAGTCAAAGGGGACGGGAGGTCATTTAAGCCTGTCTTACTCGAAGTGTGTGGTCTGGTCCACCTGCATCAGAGATCAGAATCACATATTAAAAATAATTTCTAGGCCCTGTCCTCAGCCTGTTGAACCTGTGTATTGGGACCCAGGACAGAGGTATTTCAGTAAGCATTCCTGAGAACCACCAATTCAGGCTGACTCTTCCTTTAATAGATGAGAATACAGAGGCCTTGAGACCTGTAACTTGTCCAGCGTCTGTAGCAGCACAGGCAGAGTCCCATCCTTCAGTCCTTCTATTTATGTTAGAAAGAATGGTGTGCCAAATTACTTGTCAGCACCCCTTCCTATCCCTTATCCACTCATTTTTTCTTTTAGAAATTTTCTCTCATTTAAGCAAACCCTGCCCTGGTAAAATAATTGATGCCTTGAATTCATGGGATCTGAGACCAGACCCCATACAAATTACATAAAATGTATTTTAAGCACAGTGATCATTTCACTATGAAATGTAAGAATGATGTAAGAAATACCATGTACTTACTAAGATTTAACATTTTACATTGTCATATTTGCTTTTAGTGTTTTACTAAGAAAACATTATATAGTCAGAACCTCCCTCCCTGATTCCCAACTAGTTCTCCTTCCCCCATTCCTCTCCCTTGCCTGTGGAAAGGATACCTGTCATGAAATTCATGTTTACCCTCATTCATATTTACCCTTACCACTGTTATTTTTCTACTTTCTACTATATATTTAATTATCAAAGTTGTGATTTATCATTGATAGCATGATTCCATATTGTATTTAGCAATATTGCTTTTTCTCACTCAGTACTTTTAATATGTAAGAGCAAGTGAATTTTTTTTAACCACTCTCTTCCAGTATGTGAGTATACCACAGTTTAACCACTCTCCTGTCAGTGAGCATCTAGGTGGTTTCCGTTTCTCTACTGTCACCTACAGTGCTGCAATGAATGTCCTTATGATCATGAAAATAGTATCTCTAGTAATAGATCTGTGCGCGAACTTATCCCTCTTTTGCCAAACTAGACAATCATGAATTGCTCTCCAGAGTGAGTGTATCCATTTATTCCCCCACCAGCAATGTATGGAAGTTGCCATTTTCCTTCCTCACTATTCCTAACAATTATATCTCCTTAGGTTACCTTGGGAGAAGAGTTTTAGTATACATAAAGTTAGAAGTTCTAGGTCTTAAGTTTGCAATAGCATTTTTCTACAACTCTTAACATTTCCTTTTTAGAAGGTGATGCTCTCTTACAAAACCTTCATTCTCGTCCTCGAAGACTTAATGATCATATAAGTAATCTCCAGGAGGAAGATGCCTTACTGAAGGAGGAAAGCAGCATCTATGATGATATTGTTTTTGTGGATGTTGTTGACACTTACCGAAATGTTCCTGCAAAATTATTGAACTTCTATAGATGGTAGGTTGTAAAAATACTGGGTAGTTAGAATTTGTTTTATTGTTCTTTCAGTGTAGAAACGATTTATGAACCTCAAACCATGGAGATTTAAACCAATCTAAGGCCACTGAACACCTGAGATGTGATCTCGTAGGTCCTGGCTCTTTGTGAGACATGATCATCTAAAATGTTGCTGCTTTCTTATTTAGATTAAGAGATCCACAGTGTGAATGATAATCAAGAACAAGGAAAAACTTGATTCACTCTGTGTTGTTCTTCCTGCTGGCAATGGTGTTTCTCACCATTAGATGAAAATCAGTTGTTTAGGAATGGCCTTATTTTAGTTGTATTTCTGCCCACCTTCCGCATCCCTCGATTATAAGTCACGTATACCAGGTTTCCGATTTGTTCAATGACACATCTTCCTTATATTTCCATTCTCTACTCCACCCATTTAAAAACAACTTGCTCCAGTTACAAAACTTTTATATTAATTAGCTTCAGTGCAGAAACCCCAGTGTTTTCAGTTGTCATTCTTACTTTTAAGTAGTTAATAGCAACAGTAATAAAATGTAATAGTAACCGTTACTGTTGTATATACATAGTTGTTGATATCCTCGTTATTTTAGGATCCCATGAATTCTGTTGAGTACCC
This sequence comes from Galemys pyrenaicus, assembly GCA_019455555.1. Classification (NCBI taxonomy): domain Eukaryota; kingdom Metazoa; phylum Chordata; class Mammalia; order Eulipotyphla; family Talpidae; genus Galemys; species Galemys pyrenaicus. Next base: position 1,821,807 of record JAGFMF010011673.1, read on the forward strand.
CCATACTGTCTACCCTGACTGTAGAACCCTGACCTTTAATTATTGTCTCTGTCCAGACTGAACCTATAAAAAGAATATTCGTAACTTTGATTTTTCAAAACTTTGTCACTGAGATTGTTTCTTGGTGAGCCCCAGAATCTGTCCTCTCCTCTGCTGCCCTGGGCAGCGTGGGAATTTATCAAGTTCTTTGTGGATATGGATTACCTGGTCCTAAGGGGTAGACAGTCCAATCAGTTTATCTGAGATATTGCTTCATAGCGGGGGCAAGTTAATATAAATTTGGAGTTGTCCTGTGGGCAGATATGAATAAGTGTTGGAAATGTGGGTGTGTCTAAAATACCAGGATTAGATTCGGACATCTGTAGTAAGAAAAATAATCTTCGTTTAGCTCAAGGCTACTAATGGTGGGGGTTCCTGTTGTAAGTGGGACCAAGGCAAGGTTGTAGAGGTGATGGGTGGGACTGGAGGTACAGTAAATGGGAAACCAGGACTGGTTTCTAGGATTTTCTATTGGGAGCAGATTCCCAGTTGTGAAAGCTCAGTATCAGTATAGTGTAGATAGTACCTTCAGTTTTATCTCTACTCCTTACACATCTCTGACCTCTGAGCCTGTCCCCTCAGTCTCCACTGCCACTGTTTTGGGCCATTTCCACCTGGATTCCTGCAGTGACCTTCTAACAGGACTGTATTTGGGGCCTGCTACCTCACAGTCTATCCTTGCTCTCAACACTGTAAATGAAAGCTTCATTATTCATTCTTCTGTATTCAGTTGACTTGTCAGTGGCTTCTGTGTCCCCTATCACAAGTTTATTTCTAATTAGCAGATAAATATTGTATAGGCCTTATACTGCTAATTAGAAATACATCTTACAAGTGTAGAGTTAATAATGCTATTTGGTGTGGACCCATTGTTTTTAACCATTCTGTGACAGTAAAACTTTCTCCAGAATTCTTTTATTCAGATCTCTGCCAACTGGTTCCCTAGATACATTCTGGTTTTGTTTTGTTCTTGTTTCTCTTAAAGATGTTTAAGAATTATCATTGTAAAATGAAGGGATCAATTTTGTCTCTAGTTGCTGGTATATCTCTTTATCTAGATAAATGAAATCATCCATCTCTACACCTTCTAAAAGGCCATTTCTAATAGTTTAATTACCAGAAATTATCCCCAAGGGGAAATTTGTTATGTCCCTGGGTTTTGGGGGTTTTTTTTATTGGAACCATTAAAATACCTAAATGTGATATAAGTAGTCTGAGTGCATCTTGTGCAACTATGTCAGACCAGGTAGGAGACCACCTGGGACTCTTTATTGAGAACACATGGACAGTGTTCAAATGTTTGCTATGGCAGCCTGACTTGAGCAATGCCTAAAAAATAGTCACATGTCCCATTTAAGCCAGGTCTTTTTTTTTTTTTTTTTGGTGTTCTTTTTCCTTAACACCTTTAAAATCAGCTCAGTATTTCTCCCTTACACCATTCAGTGAATATCAAGGAAGAACTGTAGTTGGTAGCAGCAGTGTTCTGTTAGAGAAAATGTTCTCAATGTTGGAGAAAATAAGAAGCTGGAAAAAAAGTATACAGGTAACATAGGGACATTTTTTAATCAAAATGTTAGCAATATCACTACATTCATATTGCTTTGTTTCCTTATATGGACATGCTGACTTTCATATCCTTTTTTTGTCAACAGGACTGTGGAAACAACCAGCTTTGATTTATTGCTAAAGACAGACGATGACTGTTACATTGACTTAGAAGCTGTTTTTAATAGAATTACCCATAAGAATCTGGAAGGGCCTAATTTTTGGTGGGGAAAGTAAGTTGAACATTATGAGACCATTGGCATTCATGTACATGATGAAATGTAGTTAATTTAGAATGAAATATATACAAGTCATGTTTCATTGGAAAAATGTAATTGAGATAGGAAATTTCCCCAGTAGACTTCTGAGTTACTGTATTTTATTAATCTACAATTAGAGGGGGAAATTTTAAATGAAAAGCCTTAGGCTAATATAATGAAGGAAAATGAAGGCTTTTATTCTCATGCCCTAGATATAAGTGATTCTCAAATTAGAAGCAGTACTGTACGTTTTATGTTAGAATAAATTTGACACCTTTCTGAAACCATTTTCTGTTTCTCCAAGAATTTGGATTTGTGATTTTTTTTTTTAAGTACATAAATACAACGATTGGTGCGTTCCACTCAGAAACTCCACAAATGCAACTCTGAGAGAATTTTACATTCCAGTCTCTTTTTTTATATAAAATGGCCACTAGCTGAATAATTTTTCCTTAGACTAAAAACCGTATTCCTGTTCTTGCCTCTACGGCTTATTCCTTTGTGGTTATGATAAAGGAGGCAAACTTAATAGTGGTAGGATATGTGTCAGACCAACACAAAGAAGCCAAATTATTTTGAATCTTAGTTTCAGATTGAATTGGGCAGTTGATCGAACTGGAAAGTGGCAGGAGCTGGAGTACCCTAGTCCTGCTTACCCTGCCTTTGCGTGTGGGTCAGGGTATGTGATCTCCAGGGACATCGTCCACTGGCTGGCCAGCAACTCGGGGAGATTAAAAACCTATCAGGTAATTAGGGATTTCTGACCTAAGAGTTCATCAAATCAAGTGTGGTACAGCCCAGCGTTGTCAATGAAAGCAAAGTCAGTTTACCTTGGGGAAAAGCATGTTGTTATTTCTTTATAAGAATCGCTCTACAAAGATTAGGAAAACAGTCTTATTCCTCAAATTTGGCTCTGAATTCTTTTCCTGATTTTTTTTTTTTTCTTTTTGAGTCTACTTCATGTGTTTTCAGCCTGTATTTGGAAGAATATTAAGATTTCGTAAGTCAGTGCTTCTTTTTTGCCAATCTTGATGACATTGTCAATAAACAACTCTGCCTGGGAATTAGATCTAAAGTACCTTTTGTACTCTTCGTGTAAGACGGTGCATTCCACTAGAAGAGTGGGCTAGCTGTTCGCTGTAGTAGGTGTAGCCTTCTCATCTCATTGTGGTATGTGTGCTAATCGTTAAGGCCACTTGAGCTTTTACTTTTCGTATCAGTGTCATATTGTAGTAGAGTAGTAACAAAACAAAGTGGGTCATTATGGGAATGCTTTAGAATGAGGTTGCATGTTAAACTTTTGCATTTAAATCTGTAGGGTGAAGATGTAAGCATGGGCATTTGGATGGCAGCCATAGGACCTAAAAGATACCAGGTAAGCAAGTCCAAGAGGGGCTGGCCTCAGGGTTCTGAAGAGTTGTGGAAGCATTTTGTCTATAAAATAATCTTGGGCAGAAACAATGATTTAACTCACATGATTCGCCTACCTAGGTTCTTGTACCCTTTTTTTTTTTTTAAGGAAATAGGTTTCTTTGTTGTTTTGAAAAAGGAAGTATTTTGAATGGAAGTTCTACTGCCCACAGAGAAATTTGTATGTAGCTGATCAGAAATTCTTTACATCCTTAAGACTTAAGGAATCAGCTGGCTTAAGTTTCTAGTAGCATAGTAGTCCGAGAGCCCTTCAGTCCTCTAACTGATAACAGTGTTTAATCCTGTTTTTTAGTTGTAAGACATTTTTTAAAATACATGGTGAACACTGTATTACTGATGCAGGAAAAGAAACTGCAGAGATCAGAAATGGAAAATAGAAGCCCTGGGAGGAAAGTAAACACAAAGCTGGCCTTTGCCTCAAAGGTTTCTGTTGAATTCTGGTTTCTTGCAGTTTCTGCTTTGGCCATAGAAGGCATAGAGGACAGAAGAAACGTGTATTGGCTGCTGAGTAGGAACCCTGTACAGCACTGGGGTGCAAAGCAGTGTACCATCACTCCAAGGGTGAACAAAATAAACCCTTATCTACTTGGTCAGCTTTGATAGCCCTATTCCTGACAAAGGGATAAATTCAACATTGAATAGCTTTCATTTTCTATTTGTAGTCTCTCTAGTCGTTGCCATTCTCATTCATTATTTTATTTCTGAACTGTTGCTCATGGAATTTGTTTCCTGACATGCTTATAGACTTCTGGGGGAAAAAAAAAAAGTGTGACCTCATGTTCTGAAACTGAGGTCTATATTTAATATACTCCTACAAAGAAGATAGGTATATGGCAGAAAAAATGCCAACGTGTATTAATGACCTATTAAGTACTTTAAATTTCTGGCTGAAGAGTTTGTGGGCTGATCAGAACATGACTTCAGCTACAAACCCACCTAAGTGTGGGCTGAGGTTCCAGAGGCCCAGGGAAGACCCTTTCCCATCCTACGAGTCAAGGCTAAGTCAGATAAGCCTGACTTAGTATCCTTACTCCCTTAGGGCCCTCAGAAGGGGTCCCAGCTCTCTATGGGAGTCTCTGGTCAGTCTCCTGTCCCTGGGGATGGCCTTTTAAAACCCAGTGCACAGGAAGGTGCACTGGCAAGAGCAAGTGAAGTCCTGAGCACCAGGCAGTGGTGAGCAGCAGCACAATTTTGAATTGGCAGCAGCAGCAGCTCAGCAATCCAGTGGATACTGCTTTGCCAGAGGGTGGTCAGTTGTGCTACATGAGGTGGCAAGGTTTAAAATCTAGACTAGTGGCCACCACCAACTTGGACTCTGAAGACTCTTGTGTTTTCTAGTAATGCCCTTTATCAACAGGTGCTTCTGTGCCTTTTAATCTCATGTAGATTGACTGGGTGTCTGAGTGCTATAAATTGGCAATTTACTTCTTCCAGAAATTAATGTCCCCATGCAGTGACTCCAGTACCTTCTGCCCTCTGGTTTCTTCTCCTTTGACATCAGTTCATCATGCTTTGAAGACATTACATCCGGCATTTTCTTCTTATTGAATGGGGTTCTCAGTATCTGTATTCTGCTATATTACTAGGAACAGAAGTCATGTTTGTATAGGTAGGAAGTAGGCTTTTAGTTAAGAACTGCAGCGCAGGGGTCAGACACACCCCGTTTTAATTCTATTCAGGGGAAATAATTCCTACCTCAGTTTTTGTGAAAATTAAGTATTATCTTTTTACAAAGCACTTGTTCTAGTCCCCAGGGCACTGTGAGACATCCCACTGAGTGGTGGCTGCCTGTCCTCTTCTAGCAACTATGACACTCATCATTTCCAAACTACCTTTTCAAAGAAGTCCTTGTACTCATACTTAATGCTCTCACTGTGCTGCTTCTGTCTTCATGGGACCAGGGTGTGTTGCCTGCTCTCTGCCCCACAGACCACCTCATCCCAGAGTTGTCTATGAAAGAACTTCAGCTTCATTTGAACATAAAAGCCTGTATGCATGCTTTCTAGGTCTCCTAGAGTTCCACAGCTCCAAAATCACCTTTTTGCGTTGTTAACAGGATGGTCTGTGGCTGTGTGAGAAGACATGTGAGACGGGAATGCTGTCTTCCCCGCAGTATTCTCCACAGGAACTAACAGAGCTCTGGAAACTGAAGGAACTGTGTGATGATCCATGCCAGTGTGAGGCAAGAAGATAATGATTTTAATTCGCAGTGTTTAAGGATCAGGGTAGGTGAATAATCCGAGTGCAAGTCTGAGGAAAGCCCGAGGTTTGGCGATAGAATAGGCTTACTACGGTCTTCAAGACAGTTCTGGGCTGGCACTTTCACTTGTAGCCAGTGTGATGTTTGCACAAAGTTTCCTTTTTAAAAAACTAATTTATATATTGGTACAGGATTTGAACAATACCAAATTATTTTTTTTAAAAATTTCTTTAGTTAGTAATTCAGTATCTCACTTTTGGTTAAAAGTTGGCCTAGTTCAGAAGTCTTCAGTAACTGAGGGTTTGATATCAACCAGGACTGCAGAATAGTTCTGTATAGCATGACTAGGAAAATTAAGGGCCAAAAAGAACTCACAGAAACGCTGTGTGATAATGTATACCAAAGTTTGGGGTTTCTGGAAATGTCACATTTTATGGATCGCTGATATGGGCAACTTGAAAAGAAACCATTATCATTCTCAGTTCTGGACATTGATTTAAAGTTTATCAGGTGGACTAATACCTGTTTACTTTTGCCATTTAACAGTAATCTTAAAATGTGACTCCTATTCAGAATAGGCTAAATTTAAGTAAAATTGAATACCTCTCAGGGTTTTAGTGCCACAGGGAAAGACATTCTAAATATTTGATACTTTGAAGAATTTTGCTTTCTTCCTATCATTGCCTGCTATTTTCCTAATATAAGTGAATTTCAATCAGAGCTGGTAATCTTCTATAAAAGAATTATTTGCTCAGTTTAGATGTAACTGTAGGGGAAAGCATGTATTTTTTTAAGTAATCTTAAAAATAGTGCAACTGAAAAGAGTGCTCATAACACACGTTACACATAGATGTGCCTCCCTAAGTTTAAGGGACATTTCCCCAAATGACCAACCAAATCAAACTAGTAGTATCAATAGTGAATTCCATTAAAACTAGTCCTATAAGAGAAATTAACTGTTCAGATTTTATTAGACTAGGTTAATATTTAAATCTTCACATAATGAAATGCAGTCATGAACTGTGAAAATATGAAGATCAGAAAATCATTAGTAGGTTCAAATCATTTATTATTGCTGTTATATACAAGCCTAAAATGGTCTCTTCCCAAAATACAATATTTGCTATACATAGGGCAAGTTATAAAACCATTTATTTCTGGTGAACCCAAATCATGATAGTCTAGTATCTGAATTTTATTAGTTGGCTGTTACCATCGCACTAATAGACAATCTCCATTTTCCACAGAGTAAAACTGTAATGACTGCAGGTCATTTTCTAGTTCAATCTCTCTGCCCGGCATCTAAAATTAGAACAAAGTGTGGGAGGTGATTATGCCAGATGTGAGAGCTTGTTACAGGTTTCCCCCACACTGGAAAGTAGAATGTTATGTTTGGTATGATTTAGTAGGTTATATTTTGGGTTGGGAAACATTTACCATTAATTTACATGGGAAGATTTTTGAGCATTTCCTGTCCCCCCCCATTCACCTACCAATGCATTCTACTTTCTAATAGACAGGACTTCCCCTCCCCACATAGACACCTAACAGATGTATGATCTCCATTTAGAATCTTATAAAGAGCCAGTTTGGTACCATGACACACTGTGGGGAGCTTACTTTGAGACTCTCATAGGATAGCAGGAGCTCTGACACAGGAACTTTGAGAAGACGTGAGAGCAATCCTTTCACCTTTTGAATTGTCATGAACTCTGTCAAAGGGAAATAAAGATCAGTTCTCTCAAATGACAGTCATGTAAAACTAACTCATGACAAGACCACAACTGTGATGACAGCGGTTAACTGTCCTTTCACAGTATCAGTTGATCCACGTAAATGACTAGGGCAAGGCTCATCCACCACATGGCCCCATGGTCACGCTTTCACACCCTTTATCTGAGTCACTGGGAAGCTGTAGGAGAGGACTCCACGTTTGACCTAAGTGCCCTTGATTCTTCATACCTTTTCAGTGGTATTTCCCCCCTTAATCTGAATAAACCAGAAATTCTCCATAGAGGGGTAAATCTGTGAACCATGGACTTTAAATTTTGTGCTTGCTTACTTATGAGCTACTGAGAGAACAGTGGAGCTGAGCTCAGGCACACTGAGGACATCGCTCAATCTCTCTGGCCTTTCTTTCTTCCTCTGTAAGTGAGGGGTAAACTAATGATCTACAAGGTCCTCCCCCCTCCCCCTACCAGTGCTACCAGTCTAGTTAAAACTTGTGGTTGTGTTCAGCACACAGGTGACCACCAGGCATTGGAAATGTAATTCAATGAGTAAATGCTTTGGTTTGTTCAGAAAACAGTATGAACTTCTTTCCAAAGATAGACTGTGGTAAATATTGGGTATTTTGATTATAATAGTTTCTTGAAGCTTTAGCTGGAGGTACAGCAATAGTATGGTGTTCCTACAAATATCACATGTATTCAAATATTTTTCTATCAAGAATCATTTTTGTAAAAGCATCTGTTTTTATGCAACTTGTGATAATAAATGTTATCTATTTTAGAATAAAAATGCTTTCTTTATTTGGGTTGAATACACTTAATGGACATAAGTCATAAGTATTTTAACAATCAGAAAATACGGAGATTAGTTACCTTTTTGTCTCCCTATGACTGTCAATGGGTATACTTCCATGCTTTTTTCTGTTTATATAAGGATGTATAGATTATAAAATATTTCAGACTACAATTGGTAGAGTGGTACATCGTTTCATACTGGTTCCTCTTGACCTGTACTGTCCAACACAGCAGCTACAAGTGGTTGCTGAGCAGCTGAAATGTGGTATGAAGAGCTGCATTTATTTTATTTTGGTTTAACAGATTTAAATTCCCACTTGTAGTTAGTGGCAGATATACTGGACAACAGCTCAAGACCTACATCATTAGATACATGATATTGGGGTGTATGGTCCTGTTACCTGTGCAACCATTCCCTTACATTTAGATTATTTTTACCAGTTACCTACCATATGACTTCACAAAACAGTTATACTGTTCATGCCAGGCTTCATATTATCTTTACATTGTTAAAAAATTGATGTAGTATATATTACACTTTAGACCAATTTTTAAAGGATAGCTGTTACTATTAAATATTTACAGCATGTGGTATAGAATATCTGCTTACTGCTGAGTTTAGAGACTACAGGTATGAGACTGAATAAGTTTAAAGTAATAATTATTACATGTTTTCTATGCATTCTAATCTTAGCTCGTTTCACCTGAAAAGATTAATGAAAATCAGTATGAACATAGTATTCCGATGGGTAATTAAGTCTCAGAAGAGTCAAGAACAAAGCCTCCGCCATCACCATCAGCTAAGACAGCATTCATGAAGCACAACAGTCCTTCATGAAAAGGAAGGCTTAACAAAGGTTTAATGATAACATTCATGAGCAAATACTCCCTAGTGGTAACATTCCCATGAATTGATTCCATGTATCTGGACAGTAAAAGGAAAAATAAAAGACATCCGAAGGTAGTTACATTTATAAAAGCCTTGGTCCTCCCTCACTTTCCATCCCCATGAGTGCCCTCACTGACAGCATTTAAGTCTAAAGGGGGAGCCACTACTTTTAATTCATCATTATGTAATGCTAGCAAAATTACATATCACAGGGATAGAAATTAGATTGCTAGAAAGTAAAAATGGAGTAATGGTAAATTGGCACTAAATGATGGGTATCAATCAGAAAGATTCTTTCAGCACAACCAAAGCCTTTCATAAGTAATACTATGCAAAAGCTTATTTGATAAAAAGTGACAATATAAACTCACTGAGAAATAAAAATTTTACTACGTTCATTTAGGGTGATATTTCTTCAAATCTTCTGGGCTAAATTTAACCTGTTATATTTTAATACTTAGTGTGAATCAGGTTTAGAGATTCACTGCATACTCAGAAATAGTTTTTTTTCTTTTTAGGAGAAAGGTTAAGGTGAGTTACATTGATCTAATTTGTTGACACCAAAAGTATTTTCCAAAAACGTGAATTCATTTCTAATAGCACAAATATATAAAGTTCTCAAGTAATTTCTTCAAAGAAATTCATTTCAGTGTGTACAACAAAAAACTGGTTGCAAATTGTTTCCATAAGAGACCCAAATGGTTAGAAGTGTTAAGTGTACTAAAAGTCACACTTTAGTGTCCTAATAATTCACAATGCAGTTCACTAGGACACACCTGCTGTTGGTATAAGACAGACCTAAATAAAGCAGGGCAACGATTTCTCTGGAAGAAAAACCCCAGAGCAATAATTTGAGAACTACAGAGCACTGGGAAAATCCTCTGAAGGCCAAGCCATTCAAGCACTGATGGCTGTGATTAAAAAGGAAATCATACACAAGGGCTTCCAATTTTGACAGTGTTTTCTAGCAGATATTATTGGAGACTTGAACTTCTGAGACATGTGCAGTATGTGATTGTATTTTAGAATACAGGAAACTACAAAAAACTCAGCTTTAAAAGTCCACTTTTATATATGACTGAATATGCTAATAATGCCAGCTAACTCATACCTAGTCCAGCAAGTTAGAAGTTGAAGGGGAAAAACAGACTGATTCTTCTTACCTGGCAGTTTTTTCTCTATGACTTTTTGATCAAGTTGATTAGGATATTTTATGTTCAGTGCTTGAACGCAAAAAGGAAAACAATTAATTGAGACCTATGTAAATAAGGGGTTTAAATTATACATACAAGTTAAGAGAGACTGCCAAATGATAAATAGATCTTACTGATATTTAAAATTCCTTTTACTAGTAAGTCACTGGGTTGCCAGCAACAAAAGTGGTCTGACGAACATTCCACCACTTTCTCTTTTCCCCTTAATATCGCTATACTGACAAGTTAGCTAGGTTTTCTAATGTAATAAAATCTAAATTTTCAGACCATAATTCAGTTAACTAAAATACATCCCACATTTATAGCACTATTAAATGAGTTTAAAACATAGGAATTAGTAGAGTGTTCAATGTAAGAATTCAGGTAAGTTTGAGATTTCATCTTTCTTTTAAATAAAATAGAAGTTCTCACTTAGAATAAAGGAAGCAATCCCTCCTAGGTAATCACTTCTAAAGACACAAATACAAATAAGCAATCTTCGCATTTGCAGTTCTTACTTAGTAGCTGGTTTTTGAGCAGCGATGGTTGTTGTATTTTGAGTTCCCCATCTTCAGGTGCACCATACTCTGTTTAAGAAGAAATAAAAATGGATTGATAAACCAAAGGCAAAAAAGAAAATGTCTAATTGTCACCATGTTTTTTCTCAAAGCAAGCCAAGCAACGTCTGCTAATGCTACCTTGTATTCAGTTACTTGTTTATGTTCAGATGGAATGGATAACAAAGGCCTTTAAACATGGGTCCCTCCATCATAGTGTATCACACATCACTAATTATCACAGACGTCCAGTGTACTGACCAAAACTAACTAGCAAGATGCAGCTGTGTATTAAACATTTAAAACATTTACTCAAAGTCTCCCCTTTGGTAACAGCTCCTTTTGGGTCCTGAGGGAAATCTGGTAGTATTTGAGACACAACTCACAGAATACCTTCACCAGGCTGTAGCCAGATGATGCAGTGCTAGGCTAGGCACTCAGTACCACCACTCCAAGTCAGGTCCCACCAGAAAAGCAGCCTTAATGTAAGGATATAAGGAAAACGGTATTCCTCCCGCTCTGACTTCTGTTAGGCCAACCAGTGACAAAATTTCTATAAATATCCCCAAGCATCTATGCTTTTGTCTTCCAGCATTCTTAAAGAGAAAAACTGAGCCATACCTTCAGGGCTGCTTTAGAATCTTCCCTTCCCCACCCCATAGTGGTTTAGAATTCACCCAAGTGGCCAGGAAATTGGGCCAGCTAATGGAGTAATTTGAAAGCAATTCCCACAGGCAGCTTTTCTTCCTCAAAGATAATGTTCCAGCCTGAAGCATTTATGCAGTGAGCTTCCAGCATTAGGAAATATATAAAAAAGAAAACACATGAAAGTGAAATTTTGAATAATAATGAAGTTAAAACAAAATGGAAAGTACATCAGGGACAAAAGAGTCATGAAGTCACAGCTTCAAAGTTTGAGGAACCAGGCCAGAGAATATAAGGAAGCACCTGGCATACCAATAAGATTTGTACATGCACGGTACGTGGTGAGATGCAGATTAAGAGTGCTCTGGAAAGATTTTGCATTCATCTGAACTTTCATGGATGTCAAATTAACTTGGGGAGCTTTAAAAAATACCCATGTGTGAGTTGTACCTAAAAACACTAATTTTCAAAATTACCCACATGGTAAGCAGGGCTGAGATCAACTGAACCTTTCCAAAAGTGGGAGGTACCTACCTCCTGAAATCAACTCTGGTGAATACATGTAAAGCAGAAATGAGCTTCTGTTTAGGAACTACTGTTCCCTCCCCAAACACAGCTACCTACACAGACGTCTCTCCTATTCCTGCTGCTGAGAGACACTGCTGATTATCTTCTACGCTCAACTTATTCCAGAAGCTCCAATAAGTACTTGTATTCCTTTATATGAGTACATAATGCCCCCAAAGGAAGGGAGAAAGCAAAAGCAACATCAGGGCCTCCTTTAAGCCCCAAGGGAAAACCAGTCCCATCGAAAGGCTGCCAACTCATAAGTACAAGTACATACTGAGGCAGAGCAGCTGGTATCTAGGATGGGCTGCAAGGAATTCTTCATTTGGTTTGTTTTTGTCTGGATTCTGATGCCCACCAGCCTTTTTCCATTCATTTCCAAAAATTTTTCGGTAATCAAGTTCAGCTCCACGCCTTTCCTCTGGCAGAATCTATATTGATTAGAAATAAAAACATGTCAGTAAGGCATTTTTATAACAAGTATTTGTTTTGCACTTTCCTTTTCCACGGTCCACCCACAGAGAAGAATCAAACTGAAAGGACAAGATATTGGTCACCATGTGTGGTGAGCCTGGAGGCCCTCCCTGGAGGAGCAGACTTATTCCCTGGGTGCTGACAAGGCACTGCCTTACAGACCCGAGAACCTGGGAAGGACATGATGGACACGCTTTGGGATTTTGTCCTTTCCTGTCTGTATTCTCCCTAAGGAAGGGGGAAGTATCCAGTGTCTTGCCCTACTTGTAGTGATAAGTTGGGCAAGAGGGCAGCTGAAGGACAGGCTTCTGCTGCACTGACCCAAGGGCAGTACTGCCTCCTGAGAATCAGAAAAGAACCACTACCCCTGAAACGAACAACGGTGAAATTTAACCATTTGGAGAACAATATCTGAGATTTTTTTACCCTATTCAAAGAAAAAATTTTCACTTTCTTTATAATTTGCCTTCTAGTCTGAGAAATAGTCACGATATTAGCACTCACCTCACATTTGTTAAGAGTCTTCAGCTGACCAATTTTGGCAATAATGAACTGACGTGTGGTCTGTGCTTCTTTGCTTCCTTCAGTCAGGGGGTTTCTCATGCAGGACAAGGTATGCAGACTCTGTAACTTATCTAGTTCATTGATAAATGACCACTGAAACCCAACAATTGAAAATAAATATGTCTCAGGCTACTTTTTCAAGATTATTAACCTAGCAACAGGAAAGCAAAAGTCCCTAGTTCCAATCTGAGGCTGGGAATTTCATTATGCACAAGTACTGGCTAGGAAAACTACATACAAACTCTTACTCTCTAACAAGTAAAATGATGAGACATTCTGCTTGAGTGTGAGTTAAACTAACTTCTTTTTTAGTATTTTGAGTTTTCTGTAAGGAGTTTTACTCTGAAGAAACACTTCTTTTTCTGTTTAAAACACTTTTTACCAAAAAGGACCTATAAACTCCATGAGAGAGGAAATGAACTGTAAGAAGTAGGCACATAAGCAGCTCTTACTTGTGATATCTGATTGTCATTTACTACCAGGTATTGCAAGGAGGGAAACATTGATGTTTTGCACCCTAGAAAAAAGGAGAATTAAGTTACATTGTAGAAGTGGAAAAATCAGCTAAATTAGGAGTGGCCAGGAAGAAATTTAATAATCATACATACCAATTCCAGCATCCGGAAAATGTATAGAAGAAATTCCAGTGTCAGAAAGGATTAGTTGTTCTAATCTGAAATTTAAAATGCTGACTTTGAGTCCATAGAAAAATACAAAGTTGCTATGGCTACCAGCCAGACTAGAGAGTCATGCATTTTTCTCTACACCCTAGGGATTCATCCTATGTGAACTGCTCAGAAACCATAAAGTCCAATTTAGGGTATGCAAAATGAACTCTTCATGCTAAATTCTAATGATTCTACAACTAATGTTCCTGGGTGTCTACTGCTGTGCTAGGTGCTAAGTGGATCTCAAAAAGCAAAGTGAGGTGGTATTGCATCCCAGAGTTTAACAAACAACTTTCAAATTAGCACCAGAGCCAAAATTTAAACATGCTTCAATATCTAGTATAGATACTGATCAACCACACTGCATATGATCCAAATGAAAACGTCCCAAAGGGAATTACTCAGTTAAGAAGTTCCATCATCATTTCCATTGAGAAAGTACATATATATTACAAATGATCCATTCACTAAAAACTTACCAAGCACTATTGTTAAGTCAGTTTAGGAGCAAATTACCTGGGCAGACAGGCTATTAGAAACAGCTGATTTTCATCAATAAATTGATTAGCAGAAAGGTCTAATAACTTGAGTGTCTGTAGAACATCAGTTGGCCTGCATGGAAAATAAAAAATTTTAATTTCTTTTCAAAGATAGGGTATTAAAATATATTTAATCAGCTTTCAAAGAAAAACCTTAAAATACCTGCACTTGGTGTTAAACTGGAGGCTGGGGGTGGAAGGTAAGTGGATATGACTATAAAAGGAGCAACTAGAGGTCTTTGTGGTGATATAAAATGTTCTGTATCCCGAATGGACCAATGTCAACACTGGATGTGATGGTGGACTATAGCTTTGCTTACCAATGGGGAAACTGGGTAATGGGTACAGGTGATCTCTGAGTATTATTTCTTATAACTACATGTGAGTCTATAATTATCTCAAAATAAAAAGCTTTAAAAAACCTGCATTTAATAATACTATAATACCCAATAATAATAATAATAATAATAATATACAGTGAAATCACTGTAAAGTACCATTAACTTGAATCCTTTTGGAATTTGTTGGAGTTTGTCCATGCTTAAGTTTATTTTATATGGTAACTTAGTTATAACAATAAAGGAAGATGAGACAACAACATAATTTAAGAAAACAAGCTTTTATATTTTCACTTTGGAACATCAACCAATGCTAATTAAAAATGCACTATTTAATCCATATAACATTGTACAGAACTTCACTTAAAACAAGTAAAACATATGTTTATGTAAAACTAATAAAATCCATGTCTTCAAAAATATTTAACATAGATTTTTGCTCTTAATGTTTTTTCCTCACTTAGAACCAATTAGTAAAGTTTTAGTTCCACTCTATATGTGAGGGCAAGGAACACATACCGTTTTCAAAATTAACATTACATATAAATGAAACTATTCAGAACAACTAAATGGTGAAAAGTGCATATAAATAAACCCTTGTTACCTTTCATTTTTAAGGGGGAGGGGAGAAGGGAGGAACAGTGATACACTTGGGAAATATCACAGGAAGAGAACGTTCTTTGCTATTTTAAGTCTTTTATATTTTAAAATGTTTAATCTTAATTTTCTGGGTTACATTCTTGTTACCTTTCTGAAATACAAATACTGTTAGCCTCAAGGTACAGTTCCTCAAGGACTGGCCACCCAGCAGCACACAGGAGCACCTAGAAGGAAAACTCAGTTCAGGTAAAGCAGTTTTGGTGGTTGTTTCTTCCTGAGTGTTTATTACTATGAACTCCACATGAATTCAGTTTGGTTACTGTTTTAGAAATAAAGTGTCTCGTAGACATTCCACTATGGGCTATATCTCAGGCTAGGATGCTGGTGGATGAGTGATAGACTATTAAAGAGCCACATTTGAATGATATAGGGACATACATTTTTGGTAGTCTGAACCAACCTAGGATGGTTTCAATGCATCAATTAGGTATATCCTGTACTGTACTCAGACAGTTACAAAGTGGAACTGGAGATGTTGACTTAGCAGATTCTTATGATCTGACATAGTTTACCCAAGGGGAGGAAATCAATGTTAAACACCGCAATTCCATTGCCAGTCTGCATCTGTAAAGAATATACTAATCAAGCAAAATTTCTCAAGTGTGTACATTTTCTCACTTGAATTGAATTTTACTACCTCTTGAATTGCTATATGCCTTCTTATTCTGATGTTAGATCTAAACAGAAGTGACTCACAGGAGGAAGCCCGAGGGAAGCAGTTACATGGCTGTGCCCACTAGGGCACAAGTAAGAGTGACACCTCCAAGGACAGTGCCATGGTGACGTTTCACAGACCAACAACCCTGCTGGGATGTACTTTTCTTCATGTGCTTTTAAAGTGGAATATTCTGTATGAGGGAAATCAGTAAAGTGACAGAAAACAGTAGCAGAAGATACAAGTTCCAAATGTTGCCGGATCAAGGACTCAACAGAGTCTACTTCTGAACCCAGCTGTATACAATGAATAGTGGATTAGAGGAGCTGAACTTCAAACAAGAAGAGGATGTGAAAGTCTTTCTGCCGCTTGACCTCTTCCCTACAGGTACTTGTGGAAAAGTTGGTAGCTAAAAGCTCAACCGACAGCTAACTTTTGGGTTTATCTTAAGAGTTCAGCACATATTTACTACATACCACTGTGGAATGCCATTAGGAAGGAAGACACCAGCACAAGTCACAATGAGTAGAGAAAGAGAATGTGGATTCTACTTAACTACAATAATTTTGTAACTACTTTCTATAAGGCAGTTTAAAGGATCCCATTAGTTGAATAGATAGTAGGATGATTAAAATGAAGTCAGTTATGCTTCAACATCCTATTAAAGAATTTAAAATTGCTTATTACTGGGTAATAAACCAAAGAAATATGATTACCTCAGTCCATGTTATTCCTGTTCGGTTAAGGACTAAAACCTTCAGTGTAGAAAATGTTCCAGTTACAGGTGCTGAACCAGAGGGAAATTTCAATTTATTTTCACTGTGTAGAAAAAGATACAATGAGCTTACTGCCATACAATAGGCCCTACCGGAAGGCATTGAAAACAACAATTTGGGATTTAATATCCAAGGAGTCTGACTTGTTTCAAACCTTGTTTGACTTGTCTTAGGGATGGCAGGGAAAATTCCCCCACCCTTCTGGGATTTTCTGGGGGAGCAATCAAAACAGCAAAAATGGTTAACAATGGAAAACTCTAATAACATGTATGGAGAAAGTACATGGCGGCAAATTCTAAGAATATGGAATTGATGGAGGATATTTATTCTGTGTTCAGAGACCTGAGGCATCAAAAGGAGGTTGGTGGGGGAGGACTTCACATGACAGACAAGAAAGGGATTACCTCATTCTTACTAAGAGTAAAGATAAGATTCTTCAAAGATTTACTAATAAACCTATATATTTGGATAAGACCCCCTCAAATACATATTACAGGTCAAAAAAAAGGAGCAGTGATTTCTTCTCCAATTAAGAAAAGAACAGAGGCTAGGGAGTAATGATATCTTCAATTAGAGAAGGAAAAGGACTCAGTCAAGGAGAAAAGTTCCTCAGTCTCCAGGGTGAACGCTGGAGGCTCTTCAGAGGCTCTTCAGAGACCTCCATTGGCCTCCAGTTCCGACGTCGAGGTGACAAGAAGCCTACTCTGACCCTCTGAAGTAGACTAACCCCACGCAGAGTCAAAACTATCTAATTTTTAATACACAACAATTTTTTGATATCTGACAGGCAAACATGTTTTCACACGGTTATAGCAGCTGGGTGAAGCTGCAGGCTTCCTGAAACATGCCTTTACACATTTGTAAAGTCACCTTCCAGCTTCATCAGATGCAGCTTTGGAAGCAGCAAAATTAAGTCCTGCTCGAAAAAGTCTGAAAGTCATGGACTCGAATTTTGCTACTCTAAATCTGAGAACCTAATCTCAGAAATTCTTGAAATAAATCATTTTAAAAGAAAATACCATAAATAAGACAGTATCAAAAGAAATAAAAGACAACACAAGAAAATAGATACTCCATGCTCATGGATGAGAGGAATTATTGTTAAAATGTCTATCTTGGGCCTCCCTGGTGGTGCAGTGGGTTAAGCAATGCACTATGAAGCAGACCGCAGGCTCTGCAGCACGAGTTCAATCCCTGCCGCTGGCCCACATGGCAAGGCAGACCTCTCCTGCTGCTCCCCTCAGCAGTGTGTTTCAGTCGATCTGCCTGTTCTGCTCCCCATTCTGTCTCTGGTGAATCCTCTCACCTCCCTGGACTCTGGCCTGTACCCTAGATCTTATGTGCATAAATAAATAAAAAAAATTTTAAAATGTCTATCTTACCCAAAGTAATATATAGATTCAATGCAGTCCCTATCAAGGATTAGTGGAATTCTTCAAAGAAATAAAGCAAGCATTACTGTAACTTATATGGAACCACAAAAGATCCTGTACAGGGCCTCCCTGGTGGCGCAGTGGGTTAAGCAACGCGCTATGAAGCAAACCGCAGCCACTGCAGCCCGAGTTCGATCCCTGCTGCCGGCCAGGAAGGGGACCCACATGGCGCAGCAGACCTCTCCTGCTGTGCCCGCTGCTCCCCTCAGCAGTGTAGTTCTGTTGATCTGCCTGTTCTGCTCCCCGCTCTGTCTGTGGTGAATCCTCTCAACCCCCCACCTCTGGCTTGTACCCCAGTGCTTGTACGCATAAATAAATAAATCTTTAAAAAAAAAAAAGATCCTGTACAGCCAAAGCAATTTTGATAAAAACGGAATGGAGGAGCCTACTCCCAGACTTCAAGCCGTCCTACAAGGTTATAGTAATCAAAACAGTATGGTATTGGAATAAAAACAGACACACAGGGCCTCCCTGGTGGCGCAGTGGGTTAAGCAACACACTATGAAGCAAACTGCAGTCACTGCAGCACAAGTTCAATCCCTGCCCGCCAGCCAGCGAGGGGGACCCACATGGTATAGCAGACCTCTCCTGCTTCGCCTGCAGCTCCCCTCAGCAGTGTGTTTCAGTCTGCCTATTCTGCTCCCCATTCTGTCTCTGGTGAATCCTCTCACAACCCTGGACTCTGGCCTATACCCCAGCTCTTGTACGTATAAATAAATAAATCTTTTAAAAAAAAATAGACACACAGACCAATGGAACAGTATTGAGAATCCAAAAATAAATCTACTTATTTAGACAGCTGATCTATGATGAAGGAGCTAAGAATATACACTGGAGAAAGGAAATCCTCTTCAACAAATGATGCTGAGAAAACTGGACAGTCACATGGAGAAAATGAAAATAGACCACTTTGTCACATCAAAGACAAAAACTCAAAGTGGATTAAAGACTTGAATGTAAGATCAGATACCACAAAAGACACAGAGGGAAATATAAGCAAAATAAGTCATTGGGGACTCGACTCAAATGTCAGAAAAAAACAAATACATGGGATTAAATCAAACTAAAAGGCTTCTGTATAGCAAAAGAAATGATCATTAATACACACCCTAATGAAATTAAGTCTAAGGGCTATCACAGCTACAGACTGAGTTCAATCCCTGGCCAAGGAGCTAACCCACATATGGCACAGCAGACCTGTCTCACCTGCTGCTCCCCTTAGCAGCATATTTCAGTAAATCCAACTATTCTGCTCCCCACTGACTCTGGTGAATCCTCTCACCCATTGGCCTACACCACAGTTGTACCAAAAAAAAAAAAGTTACTAGTTTCCAAATCACCAAATTAAAAACAAACAAAAAACCAGTACTGGATGGGAGAAAATATGTGTGCACACCATATGCACAAGGGGATAATATCCAAGATCCACAAAGAACTCATAGAATTCAATAAAAAAATTTTTAATGGACAGAAAGATAAACAGACACTTTCTTCCCCAAAGTAGACACCGATGGACAAAGAGCACATGAAAAAACATTTAACATCACTTATCAGGGAAATCCAAATCAAAACCACAGTGAGATATCACCTCATCCCAGAGAGAATGGCTCATAGCAAGAAACCCCAAAACAACAAATGTTGGTGCCAATGTAGAGAAAAAGGAACCCCCATACACTGTTGATGGGAATGTGCACTAGTCCAGCCACTACAGAAAAAGTATGAAGGTTCCTCAAAATATTAAAAATAGACATACCATATGATCCAGCAATTCCTACCCAAAAGAACACACAATCATTCAAATACACTCCTATTTCACTGGAGCACTATAATAGCCAAGTTATGAAAACAACCTAAATACCCAACAACAGAGCAGCAGATTAAGAAAATGTGTGCATATGTGCACACAAACACACAGTGGAATACTACTCAGCTAGGAAAAAAGAGATGAGCTCTTGCCATTTCCAACAACATGGATGGAACTGGAGGAGATTATGCTAGGCAAACTAAAACAGAAGGAAACAGACAAATACTAGGCAATTTCTACTTCTATGTGGGATATAGAGAAACAAAAGAACTGAAAAAACTAAACCTAAACAAACCTCAGAAATATAACTGCAGAAATGAGGCTACTAGAGGAGGAGGAGGAGATGGGAACAAAGACAGGAAGGAGCCTAATGGTCTAGGGTAAAGGACTATGGGAGTTTTGGTAGTGAGTATGGTATGGCAACAGACATTTGAGGAGATATGAACCAATTTCCCTAAATCATATATCAGCTTGATAAAGGGCAAAAGAAAGATAGAAGATGAAGAAGGAAAAAGTCCTGGGGGTGAGGTGGGGAGAGAAGATGCCATGAAAACACATTAGTTCTGATTTCCAGAAGAGACACTATGGGTCATATTATATATACCCTTTCCTCTATTTAGGAGCATAACTAATTTAGGACTACCTGCTACACTGAACCTGTCTGGGCCAGGTACAACTCACCTATACATGTATATATAGTGTGTGTACATATATATAATGTACATGTTATAAATATATATAATTATATGTAAAGCTGGGTCAAGTATAAAAGCGGGAGCCTGGCTGAACTCTGGAAAGATACATTCTGAGATTAAACCTAATCTAGTATTTGAGAAGGTCTAGGACACTGACATTTGTAAAACACACAGATTAGTGGAAAGTTCTTTTCAGAATTGAATTAAACAATATTGCAATGATGCCATTCATTCCTAAAGAAAATAAATGCTTCAGAATAAATACCTTTCAATAAAAAAAAAAAAAAAAACTTTTACTATTACCACTCCTACTCGCCAGTAAAATATCCGCTCCCCTAGATGATCCATCTGTCATGACCAGGCTTACAAGAAACGTAAAGATCTTTCAACTCAATATGCACCTGTCCCAACCCCACCCCACCCCACCCCATCCAAAATAAAATATATTTCCTATTAGTGAATCACCTCATGTTACCATTTGAAAAACTTTACTAATCAACAAATATTAATGAATAAGTTAAATCTGACACAAGTTAAGCTTAGATAAAGCCAACTAAGCCACCTTTCCCACATCATTCCCACAGAGATGCTGGAAGGGAGCCAAGAGAGATTAGGAATTTTATATCATGTGACAATTAGGCAAACAAGGATTCATACCTGAGATTAAGAGTTTCCAGGTGTTCGAGCTGATCAGCAATATGTATCACTTCATCCCATGATGACAACAGGTTTTTCGACAAATTTACTTCTCTAATATCTAAAAGTACAGGTTAAGAAATAGCAATATAAAAATATCCATAAAAGACAACTATAATCACCTCTTAATGCTGGAGCATGGAATCTTCAACTTTTTCAATATTTCTGCCTGAAATATTTCTCATGAACACATATTCCTTTCATCTTTAAAACCATTGACTGTTCATTCAGAAACTAAAAGTTTATTGAATATGCTGCAGACTTGAGACAAACATCTAAGTCAGATCAGTAAGAACCAAATGCCATAATAAACCATTCTAGCATTATTCAACAAAAAGACAGAATGAGAAAAAAAAAAAAACAGGGATAATTTCAGTTCATTAAGCACCTAATGTGTACCCAGAGGTCTTGCCCTTGACAGTGTTCAGCGGCCCCAGTCTCACAGCAAGCACGCTCTCCTGTTCTGCACCTCTACCCCCAGCATCAGACACCCCCCAAATAATTGGCGTCACCTCCAGGGGAAACAAGAGGGGTTGCCTGGGACAAGTGTTCAAGGGGTTGCCTTAACAAGTGTTAAGAATGATTTGGGAATTAAAGGGCTTTCTGCAGAGCGAATGCTGTTAGTATGACCCACTGTCCCCTATACAGGAATTCAGCTAAAGGTAAACCAGTGGGACAAAAAGAAAAAGACACCTGAGAAGACTGATGGAGGAGTGTAAAGTGTTATCAAGGACAAAGCTGGACCTCACTGGTGGTACAAGGGTTGAAGTCTCAGCGCTATCAAGCTATCGCCAGCCTTCTGGCATGAGTTCAATCCCTGGCCAGGGAGCTAACCCACATGGTGCAGCAGACTTCTCCTGTCTGGCCGATTGCTCCCTTCAGCAGTGTATTTCAGTAGATCCATCTGTTTTGCTCTCCACTGTCTCTGTGTAAATCCTCTCATCCCCTGCACCCCTGGTCTGTACCCCAGTTCTTGTATTTATGTATAAATAAACAAATAGGACAAAGCTTTTAGCAAAACCCAGAGAGAGATGAAAGAGAAACTTAGAAAAGAACAAGATCAGCTAAAGGAGAATCTTACACACTAAAATGAATATATTTGGAAATTATCCAACTCACTGAACCACATGTAATTATTAGAGGCCAGGATTACAGCAGAGAACACAACAGTCTCAGTGAGGGAGACTATCAAGCACGTACATCCTGCAGTGTGACAGAGCCAGGCATAGGTTCAGGTAGTACAGCATGCAGAAAAGAGGGTGAGGGTAACTTACACATGGTGGTCAGGGAAAACTATCTTCTCTGTTAAGGAGACAAGAGAGCAGAAAACTAATTAGGAAATTGCCCTCAACCACACAAAGACAATGATATGAAAAGGTCCCGAAATTAGAAACCTCTGGCCTGTGACAAGGACAGCAAGCTTCGGTGTACCTGAAACAAAGAGGATGGAGGTACCAGAAATGAGGTCAAAAGGCTAGGCCAGATGATGTAAGTGCTGCAAAGTCTTTACTAATTTCTGCCTGAAATGGGAGCTACGGGTGGTTTGGAGTCAAGTGGGGTGATCGGGCCTGCGTCCTTAAAAGCTGCTGTGTTAAGCAACAGATCGCAGGGAAATGATCAGGGAGAGCAGTCAGAAGGCTACTGCACCATCTAGGCTGGACCCAGACTGAAGCTCTAAAGGGGGTGAGAAGTGTCACTGCTGATGGATTTAGACGAGAAATGGGAAAATAAGAGTCAAGGACGTCTGTGAGTGTGACTGCCATGGACAGACAGAAAAACTATGAGTGGCATTAAAGTCCTAAATGTGTTAAATTTGAGATGAATGTTAAGTCATTCAGAGATATTAAATAAACAGCTAGAGAGACAAGATGGAAGGGAGAGGCCTGGGCTCAAAACTTTAGTACAAGAGTGACAGACCTGCAGGAGGTTAACCCTGGATAAGGTGTCCTTGGGGGTATGGACACAGAAGCCATAGGCTCAAAGGTCTGGGATTCTCCCAGCAATCTGCAAGAGACTTGAGAAGTGATGTGAGAAAAAGAGAAGTAAAAGTCCCCCTGCATCACACTATGTGCTGTATTTTCCTTTCAAGGAAACAAAAAACAAGCCTTGTGCAAATTAACAAGTGCAAATTTAAACCCACATCTGTTTCAACCCAAAATCCATTTTCTTACACCCCATCATGCAACAAGTAGTCTGTAAGCACAGATAAAACAGAGAAAGCTGCTTTAAAAAAAAAAAATAGTGGCAATAAGCACAGGTTGAAAAGTTAATGATTTTAGGCAGGTACCAATTAGGATGCTCGGTAATATTAGGAAGAGGGAATGGAGGTAATGGAAATGGGGAAGGGAGGGTGGAGGGAGAGGGAGATGAGTCAGCAACTGCAGACAAACCACAGGCTGTTTCATTTTCTGTGGCCCTGAGAGTAAGAATGCTTTTTCAGTGGTTACAGTTTAGGTGGGAATGTAAAGATCTACATAATTTCTTCAAGTGTGTCCATTCTCCACAGGCTTAGAATATTTTATTCTCTGGCTCTTTAAAGAAAAACTTGTCAACTCTTGACTGAAAGGAGACTTTAGAAAAAAGGAGCACAAGTAAGTGATTGGAAAATAATGCCAAGAATACTGGCAACAGAATAATTATCCCAAATGAGGAGATGCTGACAGCGTAACTTCAATAATCACAGGTCTCACTATCAGCAATAAAGTTCAACAGTGGAAACAGCAGAGAAAAGCTTGACTTCTGGTTACAACAGTCTGAATTTCTGCCATAAGCAGAATAACAGTGGTGTCATATCAAACAAAAGGGAAAAGTGACAAGCACAGACCTAACAACATCAGACTGGACAAACATTCTCCATCCACACATTCGCCTTCTCCGCTGACCAGGCCACACGCCTGCACAATCACTCCCAGACGAGAGGGTTACTAGAGAGACCACAGGAGCAGTGGAGTTTGATATAGACATGGGCTCTTCCTCCTGCTCCTCCTTGTCACCACAGGCCCCATCTTCTACTCCATGTTCCCCATGGCCACTACATCCTAGACACTGAGCTCCTGCAAGTGCTGAGTTGAGTGCCACCTCTCATTTCCATGAGCCCTGCTAATTCAAGTCCATTAGTTTGGTCAGAAAGAAATTCAGTAATTCTTTCATACTTTTCATGAGTAGGCAAGAATTGTAAATATTTCTACTACTCTCTACAGAGCAACAGAATATCTACATTCTAAAATCAATTCTAGAACTTCTAAGTTAGTGTAGTCACACACACAGTCCAAGAAGCTCGGTTGCCATAAAGTTCTAGTTCCTGGACAGTTTCATCCTCAAGTTCAGTGTTAGCTGGTGAAGCAGACTGTGGCACATTTCCTCCTGAGATGAGCTCTCCAATTTGACATCCCACTGCCCATTCCTTGGCCCTGGTATGCTGAACAAAGGTAATCATTCCCACTGTAGGTTAGACAAGGCAGTGGAGTTCAGGGAGTTCAAGTGGATGTGGAGCAGTTTATTACGGCGCAAAATGCCAGAAGTGTCTGGAGCATCCTTTAATTTGCCTAGCCTACTCTTAAATGGTTCCAAAGTGTTAGATCAAGGCTTATTTTCAACATATCCAAAAAGACCTGGTCACTAGGAGTTTGTAGATGGTTTGGTTAATTGGAGTTGTCAGCAATATACTAGAGGATAAGCATATTGCTCTTTCCCAGCAAAAAGGGCCCCCTAAGACTTGAAAAAATGAGGTTTCAGGATCAAGTCATGGTTGATATTTGCAGACAGTGATGAATGACTTGTAGTTACTGATTGAATTCTTGCTTGCAGCTGAAGCATTACTTGGTGTGTTTAATCCAGTCATTCTTTGGGGGTTGATCCCTCACTGAAACCATTCACTAGGCAGGAATGGGCTGCGGAAATACTCGAGTCCCCAGGTCCCAACAGACACCCAAGGCTGAGACTGACACTAGTTGGGGAACTCTGTCCTAATTTCTGTCACCACAAAATATGTACTGCTAGAAGTGTTCTGCTAAGAGAACTACTCATCTGTCATCTTGTCACTCAGAAAACTGATCATATGCTGCTAACTTTTGCACAAATTATCATGTAGAGATTAGGCAGACATAAAGAATTGAGAAAAGAGCCTTTAGAGAATTTACCACTGGGAGTTTTTAACTCAGCCCTTATATTATTTTTAGTTTGGGGCATGAAAACAATATATAGAAGGGGAGAAGTAGAAAACACTAATAAGGTAGGGAAGAGATTATAAACTTTGGAAAAGCCTGTTTTGAGAAATTGTAACAAAACTGCATTCAGCTGAATGAGAAAGGACTTTTTTTTTTTTTTTGTCACCCACAAGAAAGCAGTCCAGGACTGGGGCAGTGGCCCCCAGTATAGTAATGGAGCTCCTTTTCCATTCCTTTGCTCTCCAGTCCACACTGGATAGCTTTCCCTCAGCCTACAAGAGAGCTGGCACGCTGGACTTTCTGTGCTCAAGGCAGGGAACAGCCCAAAAGCAACGAGCAGAAGACAGAGGGCACCTAGATCAGTCCCATTTCAAAGAGCCTCATCTGAAAGCAATGGGATTGGAAGGTAAATGATTTACCTAGCAGCAAATGCCTCAAGTAAAACTGAGTTGCTATGAGGATGAGAGTTGGGGAGAACAGACATTGGAAAGACAAGTAGGGATAATTGGATCAAATCCAAGGTCAGATTCCAGTAACAAGTCATCAGTGAAAAGGATACTAGGACAGGTTTTGGCAATTCCTCCTCTTTCACCAGCACAATTTACTGCACAGTTCCTCAGAGAAATTTCTCGTAACTTGCTCAGTTGACTGCATAAAAAACACATAGTTCACATGGATATATAAATACGTATGCTATCCATTGGTACCTTAAAAAGTTAAAAAGCATTTAAGACATATAAAAAAGTACACCAAAAAACAGCAGTACCAATCATTCAGTTTAGGAGAAAAAGGCATTGACACTCCCGCCCAAAAGAGAAAGACAACAGTACAAATAAAAGCGAAGGCATATGCCCCTTTCTATAACATGGTCCCTACATTTATTTATTCTGAAGTATTTTTTCTTAAATATTTTTATATAGCTTTACTGTGTATATTCATATCCCTTGAAATTATAGCATTTTTTTCTACTATGGAACTTGCTATAAATGATATTTTACCACATATCTCTCTTGCAACTTATTTTCCTCAACAGTATGCAGCACTGAGATATAACTGTACTGACACATGGACTCTACAACATCATGTTCACATCATTTACTAATGAGTGGGCCAAAATTAATTTTTTCTTCTGTTAGCATGTAAACAACAACGCTGTAGCAAGAGCTAGTGAATGCTTCTTGCTCACACATGTGAAAGTCTCTCAAGGGATACATCCCAGAGAGCAAGTGCATCTTCACTTTACCAGTGACTCTCAGAAGCCACTTTGTAAGTGCAGAAATCTGTGTTTCCTATTCATTAGCAGAGCCCATGTGTTATAATGCTTCAGAGTGTCTAAGAACAGAGTCTGGAACCAGACTGCTTGGATTCAAATCCTAATTCTACCACCTCCTTCGACCTTGGACAAGTTAATATTTCTGCGTCTCAGGTTCTACATCTTTAAAAATGCTGATGCACACCCTTGATCATAGCCACTCTGCTCACAATAGCTAATGGTGAAGGTAATCTAAGTGTTCATTAGCAGATGAATGGATGAATAAAATGTGGTCTACACAGCTTATTATTAAGCCTGAAAAAGGAAGGCATATGCTGCAGCAAGAATGTAATAGGAAGACATCATGTTAAGTAAAATAAACCAGTCACAAAGGGACGAATACTGACGTGACTCCCCTTACATGAGGTACCCAGAGGAATGAAATGCCATTAAAACAGAATGGGTGTTGCCCGCAGGGGGTGGGAGGAAAAGGTTGGTGCAGGTCTGTGTAGGGGACAGAATGCTGAATGAAGACTTGTTTGATGGGTACAGTGTTTCAGTTTGGGAGGAGGAAGGGGCTCTGGAGACCAGCAGTGGTGATGGCTTTTAACACAACTGAACTGCACACTTAAAAAATAGCTAAAATGAAGCCTCCCTGGTGGCACAGGGGTTGTCTCAGTGCTATCAAGCTATTTCTAGCCACTGTGACTTGAGTTCAATCCCTGGCCAGGGAGCTGACTCAAGAGATAGCAGAGCAGGCCTCTCCTGTCCCACCCGCTGTGCCCCTCAACAGTGTATCTCTGTAGATCTGCCTGTTTTGCTCCCCACCCTCTCTCTGGTAAATCCTTTCAACACCTGCACCTCTGGCCTACACCCCAGTTCTTGTATGCATAAGTAAAATTAAAATCTTAAAAAGCCAATTAATTGTTAAAATAGTAACCTTTGTGATATGTAGATCTTACCACAATTAAAAAAAAAATAACTTCTACAATAATTTAGTGAGCTCTCATTTGTGAAGCTTTCAAAATACCCCGACACAGAGTTATTATAAAAACAAACATGAAACTGACAACCTCTGGGCGAAATGCAAGCAAGGGATATTATAATCATCAAAAATAAGAGGGGAAAGTCAGCAGCAATGTTCTAGGGCAGAAGCTCGAAACAGTATCAGTTCCTCATGCCAGTTGTGTTTGAGTAACTTTTCACAGTACTCCTAGGCCAAAAGAAAGATCCCATAGTTCCATTTAATAAGCAGTTACAGCCAAACAACTGAATAATTATTTATGTCCTATAAATTTAGTGCCACTCTCAATCCCATGCCCTAGAGTCAGACTGGACACCACCACTCCTAGTTCCTGTTCCATTATGAGTTTTGATGATACTTGTAATCATCAAAAACCCAGTTTTGCAGGGATAAAAAGTCAAAAAGAAATGTACAAACACAAAACTGTGAACTACCTCAAACTAGCAGTTTGTGCCATGTCCGAAAGATGTCGCCTCTGAAATTAAAAATACCCTGTTGTTCCCCAGTGAGTTGGCTGCAGAGCCTGGAGGAAACCTTGGTACAAAGTTTATAAGGACTTCAATACAAACCTCACTCCAGAGCCAGAGCCATCTCCAAGAGAAAGCATACATAATGTTTTTTGTTTTTCATTCCTTTATGGTAAGTCTTAGTGGTACAAATGCAAAGCTAGTCAGCTGAACATTATTAGGGAGCTGCACAGTGGCTTAAATTAGAGGCTTCCATTCCTAACAAAGATGACTCACTGCAGGATCTCACCTGCTATTCACAACAGCTCTACCATCCTAGGTATGATTCTGTAAATGAAGAAACTGAAGCTTAGAAACAGTAATTAACTAACTCTAACTTGTGTCAGAGTTAGACAGTGGTTTAGCTGTTATCTGAATCCAGCCTGACTGACTCCAACATTGGGTTTGTACCAAGAAAGACACTGGCTAATTACTGGACACAATGATACTCAAGTAGTAGGCTCATTCACAGAAAAAAAAAATCCATGAGTTATTATGTGGTTATACATAAACTAGGGGAGGAAAATCAGTCTGCAATGTATTAAAATTCATAGAGTATATGTTAGGTATTCTTAGAAAAAGATTAATAAGAAAACTGTCTCTTCTAGGAGGAAAAGATATTTAAATATTTGCATTTTAAATGGAAAAGTAAAGAACTCTAACACTACAAAGCATATAGTTCTTTAAATCCAAGTAAGCCAGCAG
This sequence comes from Galemys pyrenaicus, assembly GCA_019455555.1. NCBI lineage: Eukaryota > Metazoa > Chordata > Mammalia > Eulipotyphla > Talpidae > Galemys > Galemys pyrenaicus. Next base: position 1,850,613 of record JAGFMF010011673.1, read on the forward strand.
GATAAATAGCAAAACCATTCATAATAGTTACCTTTCAATACTTGTGACTTTCTTTTGCTCAATTTTTATTTTCTAAGTTCTCAACAATGAATGCATAGTGCCTTCTAATTAACTAATAGGCCAAGTTTTTTGCTTTTTTTAAAATCATAATTTTGAATTTTCTTTTACTGTTGGTTATCTATTCCAAAAAATAGAGATATCAAGTAATGAACTAACTCTTCAATATGTTCCTGTGTGCACTTGAAATTTTACAGTATATTAAATCTTTATAGTAACAGAAACAAAAAGAAACAAGCTTTCTTTGAACGAAGCCAGTTTTTTTTTCTTTTTCTGTAGAAACTGAAAGTAAAAGACTGCAGGTCTATGCAAGTGGCTGCAAACCTACTAGCCATGTGACCAGCAAGCATCACTCCCAGGGCCAACAACACTAAACCACTAACCCTGTGTAACCTGAAAGGTTCTTTCACAATGGTGTTTTGTGTGAGTATCAGCTTCCATTCTCTTTGAGAGGTGACTGGAATGAACAATGAGCTTCTCAGCACGGAGTCAAATTGTACAGAGTTTCAGAATAGAAACTGGGCTCAGAGTTTTAAATGTATTATTTAGTGCCCCCCTCAGAGAGCTAGATGATAATTTGAGGTACTTCAAGTCAAAGATGGGTTCTGCATGTTTCAAAAGTGCCCCCAGTGATAGAAATGTGCAATGAGAGATGAAATATACTTGCTACTAGATAGTACCCTCATACTACACAGCACAGGTCACAATTTAGGCTTTTGTTTCCACTCCTGACATCCTCTAGCTGGAAATGTCACCATGACATACAGAAGGACTAAAGTATCAGCTTTAGTCACTGAATAATTAATACAAGACAGGATAGTATAAATATTAATAACAACAAATCAATGATTTAATTACAATTTAGAAACCAAATAACTCTGTGCTAAAATAAGGATTAAAATTTCCCTAAATGCTCAATTTACCAATTCATTCAATTTCAATTTGTTGTTTGTACAAAAAGGACAGACCAGGAAGGAAAATACAGAGCATATAGTCACCTGAACATATAGTCAGGTGAACTTAAATCCTAAACCTTGACAAAATTGCAGAAATCAGCTCTAGCATTATCAATTATACTTACCTTTGACATTTTATGACAGACTCAAAGCCAACCGTTTCCACAGGTTTGTTTCCAATTGTAACAACTTGTTTATTTCCATTTTCTTCTGATTCATCTTCTAATACATAGCGGTTTTTAACTGCAGTAAGAAAGTCCACTCCAAAATTTACCTTGTTTGGACGAATAAAAGATCCTCCTGTTGGGTGCCTAGAGAGAGAGAGAGAAAGGAAATATAAAAAAGGTCATCTTTGGCCATATAAATGACAAAAATGCTTTATAAGTGTACGCCGTGAATGTAAAAGTGTCTGCTTTGAAAATTTATTAACAAATATATTAGTAGGGCCTCCCTGGTGGTGCAGTGGGTTAAGCAACACATTGAAGCAAACCACAACCACTGCAGCACAAGTTTGATCCCTGAGGGGACCCACATGGCGTTGCAGACCTCTCCTGCCTCGCCCGCTGCTGCCCTCGATAGTGTGTTTCAGTTTGCCTGCTTGTTCTGCTCCCCGCTCTGTCTGGTGAATCCTCTCACCTCCCACGACTCTGGCTTGTACCCTAGTGCTTGTATGCATAAATAAATAAATCTTTAAAAAAACAAATATATTAGTAAATAAAAATAAAAAGATAAGTATTAAATTCATGGAGGAAAGTTTTACCTTGCTAATGACTGACAAAATGCAAATTCTTTAATTTACGTATATAAAAGATGGCATTAGAACATCAAACCAAGTCCCTTGCTTCACTCCTGAAAAGATCATTATTTAAGTTAAGTATCTGGGCATTATAGCCAGAGAGTCCTATAGCTTAGGAGGAAAGTGGAACACCTCCATCAGAAACCAACACAGAAGGCACCAGGAGGAACACAGAGGAGATTGATGTTTCATTAAACAAGAGGTGTGTGCAGAGAACTGCCTGGAGGCTGTGATCTAGGGCAGAAGGCTACCATAGCAATAGAGTGATCCACTTCTGTTGGAGGAAGAGCTAAGTGGTGAGGAACCATATACTCTTTAACTGAGGGTAGACACGTACAGAGGCGGTGGGGTACTCCTAGGAAACTAGCAAAAAGAACAAGGGGACAGTATGCTGGGTTGCGCTCCCCTTTCATTGCCGCTTGGGACTGGTACTGGCCTCTTAAGACTCACTGACAATGAGCAGGCTGTATGGAGTGGGATCTGAACCTTGAAAAGGGGGTATCAGTGGTGCCACAAACACAGTCCAGCTGTCCCACCAAAGCATTCACACAAATGGCTAGACATCAATAAGCCCGTCCGACTCAGCAGCTGCAAGACCAGGTCTCTGGATCCACAGAAGCTGGGAAAACCCAAAACTCTAAAATCACAAAAACCACAAGCACCACCTGCTGGAAAAGCCAAAGTAGTTAAAATTTGAGTGCTACAGATACTTTTTTTTTTTAAAGGGAGATCTAAAGTCATAAAATGGGCAGACACACACACAAATATGACAACTTGAGACCTCAAGGTATATACATTTTCAAAAGAAAAGAACAACTCTCCAGAATCCTATCAAAGACATAGAAGATTTTAATCTTCCTCTCAGAGAGTTCAAAATAGTCATAATAAAGAAAATCAAAGTGATAGGAGAAAACAGAAAAGGTGACAATAAGACATAAGAAGTCTTATAAGTAAATGCTCAATATATGAGATTTAAAAATCTACAGAAAGTTAGGGAGGATTGAAACAGTGACCTTGAAGGTATAATGCACAAAGGATCAATATGAAAGAAAAAGAAACATTTGAGAACTACCCAACTCCATTATGCAACCCAGGACCCCAGAAAGAGAGCGAGGTGGGGGAACACAAGAGTTTATTCAAAGACACAACAGAGGAAAAATTCACAAACCTGGGGAAGAAGCTGAATATAAAAGTTCATGAGACTAAAAGAACACCTGTATATCTAAATATAATTACAGGGCCTCTCTGGTGGCGCAGTGGGTTAAGCAACGTATTATGAAGCAAACCACAGCCGCTGCAGCACGAGTTCGATCCCTGCTGCTGGCCAGAGAGGACACCCACATGGCACAGCAGACCTCTCCAGCTGTGCCCGCTGCTCCCCTCAGCAGTGTACTTCTGTTGATCTGCCTGTTCTGCTCCCCGCTCTCTGTGGTGAATCCTCTCACCCCCCTCCCCACACCTCTGGCCTGTACCCCAGTGCTTGTATGCATAAATAAATAAATCTTTAAAAAAATAAATAAATAAATATAATTACATCTATAAGAAGACACACAATACTGAAACTACCAAGATTTAAAGACAAAGAAACAAATATTGAAGGGGACTAAGGAGAAAAATATACAGGTAATCTATAAAGACACCCCCAACAAGCATGTATCAGAGACTTCTATGAAACAACCATACAAGCAAGGAGAGAATAAAATGACATATTCAAAATACTTAATGTTAATAACTGCCATTTAAGAATGCAATGCTTTGCAAGACTCTCCTTTAGGCATGAGGGAGAGTGATATTCCCAAACAAACAAAAGCAAGGGAGTTTACAAACACCAGACTTTTCCTACAAATAAATGATGAAAGGAGGGCTCTCTTGCCCCCTTCCAGGTACCATATACCTGGGAGTCTTTCTTCTTTCTCCTTTTTTTTCCTAAAATAAACTTTTCTTTCCAAGAAAAAAAAAATGTTGAAAGGAGATCTATCTAAATCAAAGAGAAGAAAATCCATAAAAATTGAACAAGAAAATAGAAACAGAACTAAAGACAAAAATGGTGGTAGGCAATCCTCATACAGTAATAACCACCTTAAATGTGAATGAAAGACACATTTAATTGCAAATGGAACACAAAAAAGCACAGTGGAAGGTTGAATGAGGAAAAAAAAAACATTCTACTGCTTTCAGGAGAACAAAGGTAAACATAGTATAAAAGTAAATGACAGGAAAACAATCCTACAAATATATGTCCCCAACTCCCCCCCAAATAAAACATTCAGGAAGAGCCATACTTATTTCCGATAAACTTTGAGCTAAAAAAGGTAAGAAGAGACAAGGATGGACATTGTTTATGATTATGGGCTCAATACACCAGGAAGGAATAACACCAAACAAAGGAGCATGAAAATAAAACTATTAACAATTCTAAAACCTGACATTCATCAAATACAGTTACATTGGGGACTTCAACATCCCACTTTCATCAATAGAGATCAACCAGATAGAAAAGAATCAAGGAAACAATTGCCTTAAATGAGGAATTAGACTATAAGGAATTAGTGAATATTCATAGGGCACTACACCCCAAACAGATGAACACATGGGACAATCTTGAGGATAACAACATGTTAGGTCACAAAATATGTGTCAATATATTCATGAAGACTGAATCATATCAAATATCTTTTCTGATCAGAATGGTATCAAAACAGACTCAACCACCAAAAGAGAATGGGAAAAACCTTAAATATGTGGAGACTGAACAACATACTATTAAGTAACTATTAGGTTGACAAATCAAGGAGAAATTTTCTTTCTAAAATACCTGGAAACAAATGAAAATGAAGACATGAGCAACCAGATAACTATGGATACAGCAAAAAGATTACAAAAGGGGACATATATAGTAACACAGGCCCAGATCAAGAAGCAAGAAAGAGCTCAAATAGTATAACATTACACCTAGTGGAACAAACAAAATGAAAGACCAGTAAAAGGCAGGAAATAATAAAAATGAGAACAGAGTTAAGCAAAATAGAGGTCTTCCCTGGTGGCACAGGGACTGTCTCAGTGTTATCAATGCTATGGCCTGAGTTCAATTCCCTAGCCCATCAGGAAGGCCCCCTATTAAAATTTTATTGGCATTCTTCAAATAAATAAAACATACATTACTGAAATTTATACAGAACCACAAAAGATCCTGAATAACCATAACAATCCTGACAAAAAGAATGGTGGTATCATAGTCCTAGATTTCAAACTATACTACAAAACTCTAGTAATCAAAATACTATGGTATTGGGATTAAAACAGAAACAGAAACCAACAGAATGGAATTGATATAAACCTACACTTACATGGGTATAGTAATCTATGACAAAGGAACCAAGAGTATACAATGGAGAAAGGAAAAGTCTCTTAAACAATGGTGTTGGAAAAACTGCACAGTCATATGTAAAAGAATGAAATTAGACCACTACCTCATACCATACACAAAAATGAATTTTAAAAAATGGATCAAAGACTTGGGTGTAAGACCAGAATCCATAAAATACATAGAAGAAAACTGGGAAATTATTCCACGATATTGGCTTAAGTGAAATCTTTAGGGAGTCTGCAAAGACTTTGGGGACTACTATAGCAAGAGGAACAAAAGCAAAAAAAAAAAAACCAAATGGGACAACCTCAAACTAAAAAGCTTCCACACAGAAAAGAAACTACCATTAAATTAAAAAGTCTGCACACCATATATCCAGTAAGGAGCTAATATCCAAGATCTAACAAGAACTCACAAAACTCAAAAAGAAAACAAATAACACAATCAAAAAATGGAGAGAAAAAGTAAACACTTCTCTAAAGAAGACATACAGATGTCAAAAGTCACATGAAAAAAATGTTCAGTATCACATCATCAGGGAAATGTAAATCAAAAACACAATGCGAAAACATCTCACTCCCTTAAGAATGGCCCATATTAAAAAAAAACAGAAATGGCTTTTTCTGTTCTGTCTTACTCCTTGGCACTGCTGAGAGGTGATACTTTGCCATGTACTTCAAGGAGATACACGGGAAAGAGACAGAGAGATACTTCGAAGAGACACATGGGTGAGAGACACAGAGGGAGGCTGCTCCTGACTCTTGGCAGAGACAATGGCAGCTGTTAACTTGATATAGTATGTTTTGAATTTTGAGTGTCTCAGCTCTCTAGGAACTGCCTAATGCCAGAAGTACCTTAGACTTGTGGCAAGATTTTAGACCTCAGCAGTTCCACTTCAGGTCTCAGCGGTACCACTTCAGGCCAAGACTATATGGCAGGATATTTGCCCACAAGGGAAATGGTAATTTTCCTTTTTTTTTTAAGATTTATTTATTTATGCATATTAGACCTGGGGTACAGACCAGCGAAGTGGGAGGTGAGAGGATTTATCAGAGACAGAGTGGGGAGTAATACAAGCAGATGGACTGAAATACACTGCTGAGGGGAGCAGCGGGCAAAGCAGGAGAGGTCTTGCTACACCATGTGGGTCCCTTTCCTGGCTGGGGACTGAATTCACACTGCTGTGCAGTGGATGCTTCACAGTGCCGTGCTGAACCCGCTGTGCCACCAGGGAGGCCCAAATGAAAATTTTCATAGTTGTATTAGGAATGTCCTTTCTTCTTTCTCTTTCTCTCTACATTGATTTTATTAAAAATCTATCACACTAAACACACACACACACATGTTGGGACAAGTATGGAGAAAAAGGAAGCCTCATTTTGTATACTACAGACAGAAATACAGACTGGTCCAGCTTTATTTTTTTTTTTTAAAGATTTATTTATTTATGCATACAAGCACTGGGGTACAGGCCAGAGGTGTGGGGGGGGGGGGGAGAGGA
>JAGFMF010011673.1:1857339-1874478 GCA_019455555.1 Galemys pyrenaicus
CCCTCCCTGGCCGGCAGCAGGGATCGAACTCGTGCTACAGTGGCTGTGGTTTGCTTCATAGTGTGTTGCTTAACCCACTGCGCCACCAGGGAGGCCCTGGTCCAGCTTTAAATATGATATATGATCTAGCAATTCTACTCCTAAGTATCTTAAAGAAAAATATGGGCCTCACTGGTGGCACAAGAGGTTAACTCAGAACTATGAAGCAATTCTCAGCCCCTTCAGCATTAGTTCCATCCCAGGCCAGGGAGCTAACCCACATGGCGCAGCTGACTTCTTCCGTCTAACCGGCTGCTCCCCTCAGCAGTGTATTTCAGTCAATCAGTCTGTTTACTCCCTACCTCCTCTGGTGAATCCTCTCATCCCCCACACTTCTGGCCTACACCCCAGCTCTTGTATACATAAATTTTTTAAAAAAATAAAAATACAAAATCACTAATTCAAAGGACATGCACAATCATGTTCACTGCAACACTATTTACAATAGCCAAGTTATGAAAACAACCTAAATGCCCAATAACAGAACAGCGGATTAAGAAGATGTGGTATGTATATACAATGGAATACTATTCAGTTATTTTTTTTAAAAAAATGATGAACTCTTGCCATTTGTGAGAACATGGATGCATCTGGAGTGGATTATGCTAAGCAAAGAAGTCAGAAGGAGAAAAGATCAATATCAGATAATTTCACTCAAGTGGAATATAGAGAAGCAAAACAAAGACAAAACCGAAGAACAAACCATAGAAATCTTGACTGTAGAACTAAGACTGCTAGGAAGGGTTGAAGGTCGGAGGTCAAATACAGAGAGAGTCCAATGGACTATGGGGAAGGACTGAGTTCAGTGGTGGTTGGTGGGAAGTAACACACATCTGAAGAGGTGTTAGTCTATTATTTTAAACAAAATTAGCAAAAAATAAATAAAAATTGTAACACCACAAAGACTGCACAGTTGGTTTGTTCTTGATTGCATAATCATACTTCTGGGAATTTGTCAGTAGGCAATAATTTAAAAATTAAACAAAACTGCATTCACAGTGATTCTATATAATAGCATTTATTTGTAATGAGGAACTCTGGTAATCATAAAAACACCCAATTGGATAGGAAATATTAAGTAAGCCAAAGAGATGTGCTCATTAAAAAATTCTAGCTGTACTAAAAAAAAAAATTCTAGCTGTACTGCTTAATGAAATTACACACAAAATAGCAGAGATTTCTAAAAATTGAACCAAGTTATACATATACACTATACATAAATCAAATCTACAGATACACAAAGGGTAAATAAAGACACAAAAGAAATGAAAACATTTGTGGGTGATTATGCACAAAATAACTAAATGCATTTGAAAATTTTAAACACGGAGCTAAATTAAAGCATGCAAGAAGAATTTTACAGAAAGACAGGCTATTTTACCACAATTTTTATTCAGGTTTTAGAGTAAAAAATAGTAATAATCTCTAGCAGAGTTAATAGAAATTATATCATTGCATCACTATAACATTGTATATAATGATTATTCTGTCAGACATTCCAAGTTTTAGTCCTTCAGATATTAATTTTCAGCATTCTTTATATCATGGCAATATCTCATTTTCAGGGAAATCAAACTATGAAAGACTTGTAAATGTTAACATTATCATTTAACACTTTAGAGAATGATGAAATACATGAATTGCCAAAGTTGTATTATAAACACTATTCTGGCTTAAAATCATTATTCAAAAAGTCAAAACTTCCTAGAAGTCACCATAACTGAAAAGGATGAAAAACTAATACTGATGACAACTTCTGTCAGTATAATATACATACATACTTTCTGGAAACAGGACCATAGAGATTACCAAATGTGAAAGAAACTTATGATCCCAAAAGTGGTATCACAGGTACAAGTGGCAAAGAGGTAATCAGAAAGCCAAAGGGTGTGGTGTCCTGAAGACAGTGAAGGTAGACAATTGTGTGCAGTGCTGTGAAATCCAGGAGGTGACAGAGAAAAGCCTCACCTCGGACTCCAGCAACTGGAGGGTGACCCTGGAGAAACAGCTGGAAATGGGACACTGGGACAAAAGCTGGATGGGTAGTGTTCCAGGGTATGAAAAGACAGTGAACACTAAATGCTCCCATTCTGAGGAGTTCTACTGAAACAATAATTAAAGGGGAGGAGGGGATTAAAAGAAGGAATGCTTTAAAGATAGGAGAAAATATCAGAACTGTATTTTAAGGAAAATAATTCAATGGAGAAAGGAAAACTTATGATGCAGGAAATTAAATTCTCTGTTGTAACAAAATCAAGTTCTGAGTTTTGTATAGTTTGAAGTGCTATTAGAGATTACAGACTACCAGAAGCTGCCCAGAAAATATAACACTTTGACCCTAGGAAAGATTCGAATTGTAAAAGGACACAGTTCTATTTTAATAAACACAATGGTATCATTCAGTTTAAGAGATTACATATATCTAGCAATTTTAAAAAATGAGTTAGCACCATGTTTTGAGAATGCAAAGGGATCTACTTAAGAAATTATCTACTTCTCAAACTTGACCTGAAGAGTAGAAAGTCACCTGGAAAACATGTTAGATCCCATCTCCCAAGATATTCATTCTGTAGGGATGGGCTGGGGCCCAGGAATCTGCTTGTCTAAAACAATACTCCCACTCCAAGAAACTCTGGTCTAATCCAAACCTGTTTCAGTTGGGGATTCTGGGGCCTCCTGTTAGAGAGGAAGCATAGTCAAGACCACTACTAGTAGTACTTTTTACAAATACCTGAGTTTTCACAGGTTCATTTAGGACTCTTGTGTTTGTTTATCAGAAAGATATAGTCAGAGGCAGCAGAAATGGGCCATAACCAAGGAACATTCCATGCCTCAGAGTAAGGGGAAGGGGCAACATGAGCCAGGCTAGATTTAAGAACCATACTGATTAGTGATTGTGTGAGCTTCCCCTTCTTGCCCTTTGTGAACAGGAAAGACTATTGCAATTATTCTGTTCCTCTCATCACTCTATGTAGAGTGTGAGGAGGGCAGATAATCTCACCTTCACTGATCTAAGAATGAGCTCCTTCTAAACTTCTGCCCCAAGATGCCTAATTTAGATGGCAATACACAGGACTCAGAGCCAGCACCTAAAGGGATGACTCTTGAAGATGGAGGAGTGACCCTTGCATGGGGTAGTGATGTGAATCTGGTATGGGGAAGTGATGTGAACTGTTGTGACCACAGGTGAATTGTGATATCAACATATTTATTTCTTGAGATGACTCCCAGACGACAAATCCTTAAGCAATGTGATTTTTTCATTTATATCACCAACAGGTAGGGTCTAGTTCTCTTTCTCTTTAGACTGGACTTCTTGTTTTTACCAACAGAGTAGAGACTGAGTAATAAGAGATCCTTTTAGTCTCCATTTTTACATTCTTGGAAACCAGACTGTATAAAAGAAGCTCATGCTAGATGATGGAGAAAGGCCAAAGGAAGAAATAGACTGACCCTATTTAGAAGAGATCCCAGTCAGCAACTGACACCAAGTCCCTAATTATGCATGGTCATCTTAGATGCTCTAGCCAACATAAACTCTGCCCAAATTCCTGACACACAGAATCATGAACAATGAAATGGTTGTTTTAAGCTCCAAGTTTTGTTTATCATGTAGCAACAGTTAACTGAAATGGAGGAGATCACTATTCACTAATCTAATCAAAATCACTATTTCCTTCCATTGTAAACCCAGGCAACAAGCTACAGTAATATTCATAGTATACTGTCACAAACAGAAATTACAGCTGTCTTCGTACAACTTTAAAATTGTTTTTTTTTATTTATTCTCATCACATCACTACCTCAAAATTTTAGTAGTTATTAGACCCATTGGCAGTTCTTATTATTGTTACTTAGTAGAGAAATATAATTATATCTCATACTTTAATATCTAATAATTAACTTTAAAATAGTTTTGATTATTTCAATCATGACTAAACTTCCTTTGAATATAATATATTTTATTTCTAAAAACATTTTATGCCTCCTAAAAGGATTCAAAGGACAAAAAGATGCCTGGTTTAGTGTATATTCCACAAAGAAATAGAATCTGAACTGGACAAGATCATGATCAGGAGTTCGGTGGAAAAGCGGTGGTACTTCTGTCCTAGCACAGGCATTAAACAGAATCCTATATGCAATACCTTTGAAAATAAAGTAGCATAGGGCCTCCCCATTGGCCTATGGGTTAAGTCTCAGCACTACTACTCCTATGGTCTTCATTCAATCCCCAGCGAAGGAGCTGACCCACATATTGAGCAGCAGACCTCTCCTGTCTTACCCACTGCTCCCTTTAGCAGTGTATTTCAGTCAACCTACCTGTTCTGATCGCCACTACTTCTGGTGAAGCCTCTCACCCCCACACACCTCTCTCTGGCCTACACCCTAGTTCCTCTACACAAAAAATAAATTTGAGGGGCCTCCCTGGTGGCGCAGCAGGTTGAGAGCTGTACTGTGAAGCATCCACTGCACAGCAGCACAAGTTTGATCCCGGCTAGGGAGGGGACCCACATGACGCAGCAGACCTCTCCTGCCTTGCCCATTGCTCCCCTCAGCAGTGTACTTCAGTCGATCTGCCTGTTCTGTTCCCCACTCTGTCTCTGGTGGATCCTCTCACTGCCCACACCTCTGGCCTGTACCCCAGTGCTTGTATGCATAAAAAAAAAAATCTTTCTTTTTAAAAAAAAACTTTTCTTAGAGTCTCACATTTGTGAAATAGGCTTCAGTTTATGAAATAGTATAAGGTCAAATTCTGGTGAAATCAAAGTTATGAAATAGTATTATTGGTCTTCCTTAAAAAGGTAACATGGGGAGATGTGTGGACAGAAATAGGAAAATCTATTTTTCAAATATCTGGTGATTCAAAAAAAAAAAATGTAACAGCACAAGTTTAAAAAGTAGTACATTTATAATGAGAAAACAATGCGGAACAAGTACTATGGTTTTGGTTTTTGTCCTCAATTTGTACTCTTTAAAACAGCAGTAATGAAAAATTCAGGAAGGTATCTTTATTATTGTGCAATCTGCATGCAGATGAAAGGAGTTAAGAATGGTGTTAGGTAGTTGCAAAAAAGATATGACGCCCTTTATAGATCAAAGAATAACATCAAAGATCAGTCTCTTTAAAACATTCCTGGCAGTTTTCTCAGATAAACAAAATAGCCCAGCAAATAACGAAAAACACTAGATAAATGCATGCTGGTCAATAACAATAAATCTCCAAAGATAAACTCATAATTTACATAGACTCACAGAGATTCTAAATTGATAGAAAGATGTTACATCCAAACACTAGAATACTGACTCTGGCATTTAGCTTGTTGAACCTTCTTCCTCCTTCAATCTACCAATTATAGATGCTATGAGCAAAATCAACATCCTGACCACAGCCCTTGCAGAAATATGATGTTCGCATGAAGTCCAATCACCATCAATCTGCCCTGTAACCCCAATACAGTCTTCAGTTAAAACTCAGAATGCCCAGTTAAATTTAAATTTCAGGTAAACAGCAAATCATCGTTTAGTATGTCTCATGAATGTGCCCCATACATATAACAAAAAATAATTTACTCCTTATCTGAAAGCTAAGTTTCACTGTGCATTTTCTATTTTTACATACTGAATCTGGCAATATTACTCAAAAGTAAAGGGTTTCCCAATAAACTTCAATATTCCCACAGTAAGCATCTTTCTTTCTCCAGTTTAAGATGCTAGGTGCAGGACAAAGCTAAATCTCTGTGTAGTTTCTGGTCAATGTTGATCTTAATGCTTTGTCATCGGGATATTTAGTACACTTCCAGCAAGATTACATAACTAACCATTCGTCATGAGAGGAGAAATATTTATTTTTGTTCAATGCACAATGACTGCTGAAATATCTTAGAAAACAGACTTGGTGAACTCATTTTACCAACAAAAAATAGCGTAAAAGATACAGATCTGGGCCTCCCTGGTGGCGCAGTGGGTTAAGCAACACACTATGAAGCAAACCGCAGTCACTGCAGCATGAGTTTGATCCCTGCTGCCAGCCAGGCGGGGGACCCACATGGCACAGACCTCTCCTGCTGCGCCCGCTGCTCCCCTCAGCAGTGTACTTCAGTCGATCTGCCTGTTCTGCTTCCTGCTCTCTGTGGTGAATCCTCTCACCCGCCCCCCCTCCCCACACCTCTGGCCTGTACCCCAGTGCTTGTATGCATAAATAAATAAATCTTTAAAAAAAAAAAAGATACAGATCTTTTTGCAGACTGCTTCAAGTGACATATTTATTTTGCCCTGATTCATGGGAGGCTCCCAAAAACGAAACTTTTGCAGACAAGTGCCCTAACTGGATACTGTCCAGATTATTTAGGGTTTTGCTTAATCATTCTAACGCTTTACAATACCATATCAGGAGAATATTTATACTAATTCACTACTGCTCGCTCAAGAACCTCAAAACACTTTATAACAATCTTATGATACACACTGAATGAATAAATCAAGAAGCTTTCATTTTTAAGTTATCCAGTATTGTGTGATCAGAATCTAGAACAGTATGTGACTTCTAAGTATTAAAGTCCACCCGTTAGTAGCAAAAGAAAAGTCACATTTTAACATTTCTCCCTCATCAGAAACGAAAATCATTTAATTGCTTGGAAAGAGAACATTTTAAATAAAAATTGAGTGGTGAAATTATACTGACCCACTCTAAACAGAACTTCAGAACTATGGCTTCTATATAGTCTTCAGTTTAGGTTGAAAGAAAAAAAAAAAATCCTAAAAGTTCCTTTGCTATCTAAGGAAAAGGTAGGGAAAACCTCAAGCTTAATTATCCCAACTGAACCTCTCAAAGGCCCAAAAGACAACAGATGGAGAATAGAAGCACCTAAGAAAGACACTAATAATATTAGTGTAACATCTTTAGAAAGACAATAATAATATGGTTCACAGACATAAACATTACATAACCATGTAAACTGCTATTAATGGGCAGTGTCACAAATGTTAATTATGGGTACTAACAGCTCAGGAGATTGCTATATCTACATTATGTAAGAGAAAAGAAGAAATCAAATTGAAATTAAAGAGTGACATGAAATTATCCAAAACTCAAGTTTATATAATTTACTCCCTAATCCTCTTCTGATAGTGTCAACTATTCAAGGAAAAAGCACATATAGCCCATTGTTTTTCTGTTGAAGTAACAGTGCATTATAACATTACATAAGTTCAGGTGTGCATCATTGAGAACATGTATATATATTATGTTGAGTTTAACACTAAAAGTTCAAGTCTGTCCTTCATTGTATCACTGTCCACTTTGTCCCAATTTATCCAGTCTCCCTTACTTTGTGGTAACCAACTGGTTCCATAATCCTAAAGCTTATTTTTGCTTGCTTGTTCTCACTGTATACTATAAGTGAAATTATACAGTATTTGTCTTTTCCTTTCTGGATTACAAAGGTAAATACCCTCCAGGTTCATCCATGTTGCTCCTAACAGCAAGATTTCATCTTTTTTTTATATAGCTGTATAATATTCAACTATGAGATATATATATATATATAAAACACATCTTATTTATATATTTGCCAGCTGATGAGCATATAAATTGTTTCCAGCTTTGGGCTATTGTAAATAATGTTACAGTGAATATGGCTGCATGAATCTCTCGAAGATTTTAAGTGGTTCTGTATTTCTCTACCTTAATTATAGAGACTTACAATGAAGATGAGTCCACAACCAGAATTTTAACTCACTCGAATTTTTTATGCTATTCTCATAACCCATTATTTTATCAATGAAAAATATTAATTATATCAGTTATAACCACCCCAAAGAGTCTAAGGAATACATATAATAAAATAAGGAAGCTAACTGTAAAAGAGGGGTTTAACCACTCCCCCCCCACAACGGGATAAAGCCCATTTCTACTCTTCTTTAAAGTCATAATGAAAAATTACCTGCATTTAAAATATACAGTTCCCTCATGGCTTCCATCATGCTTTCCTCTCTCAGGATTGTCCCATTCAACTCCCAGCCAAATTCCTAGCAAAAAGAAAAAAGAAAAAACAAAGGAACAGTAAATGATGACAGAAGTAACGCTCCATTTCCCTACAAACAAATATAGTTTGCAATGAAAACCTTTTCATACAGGCACCACTGGAGGAGGAAGAAAAAAATTAACTTTAGAGTCAGGATTTCAATCAGTAAATGCAGCAGCATGCTTGGTTTGAAAGCCAACAAAAATGTGTGTTGAGCACTTACTATATGACAAAAACTTTTCTTCGCATTATTCTCACAACAGACATTCTGTCTTGTAAAAATACATTATCTTTGAACTATTATCCTCTTTTTACTAGTTCCTGAACAAATGCACAAATTTTTAAGTCCTAATTTAAATAGTAATATACTGTTCATAAAGTAAAAATTTTTATATAAATAGTACTCTTATTTAATATGGGTAAAACAATTTGCCCAAAGTCATACATCTTCAAATACAGGTCACTATAACTCCAGAAGCCAAAATTTACCCATTATATTGCATTATCTATAGCGCCTATACTACCTTCCAGTTTTTTTTTTAAAGATTTATATATTTATGCATACAAGCACTGGGGTACAGGCCAGAGGTGTGGGGGGTGAGAGGATTCACCACAGACAGAGCAGAATAGGGAGAAGAATAGGCAGATCAAAAGAAGTACACCGCTGAGGGGAGCAGCGGGCACAGCAGGAGAGGTCTGCTGCACCATGTGGGCTCCCTCCCTGGCCGGCAGCAGGGATCGAACTTGTGCTGCAGTGGCTGAGGTTTGCTTCACAGTGTGTTGCTTAACCCACTGCGCCACCAGGGAGGCCCCCCACCTTCCAGTTTTAAGAACATTTTCTTTCCCCTCTGTCCTCCCTTCCATCTATATTTATTAAGTATCCACTATATATTCAGCACTGTGTTATATGCAAAAATAAGACAGAGAGGGACTGCCCTGGTGGTGCAGGTGTTAAAGACACAGTGCTATCATGCTACCGCCAACCACTGCAGCCACTCCCAGCCAGGGAGCTAAGAAACAGTGCGCAGCAGACCTTTTCTGTCTCACCTGCTGCTCCTGTCAGCAATGTATTACAGTAGACCCACCTATTCTGCTCCCCACTCTGTCTTTTGATGAATCCTCTGTTTCTCACTCTTACACACACACACAAAACAAACCCCCCACCTCTGGCCTACATCCCAGTTCTTATATGCATAAATAAATAAATCTTTAAAAAAAAGATTTTGACTTCTGCATCTACCCTACTGCTGAGAACTAGAAAAGCGAGATAAGTTATATTTTACAATAACTTCATACCAATTAGATTGGCTAATGTCAGAAAAGAAAACAAAACCAAGAAATAAGTGTCAGAGAGTGTGGAGAAAATGAATTCTTATGGATTGCTGGTGCAGCCAGTATAGAACAAAATAGTAATTAATGAACATAAAATTACCATATCATCTAGTAATTACACTCCTACGTATACTCCAAAAGAGCAATAGCAGCAACTCGAATAGATATTCATACATTCATGTTTAAAGCAACATTACTCATAAAAGCCCCAAAAGGTGGAAGTAACCCAAGTGTCCACTGATGGATGAATGGATAAACAAAATGTGACATATCCATACACAAGACTACCTAGTCTTAAAAAGGAAGAAAATTCTAATACATGCTACAATACAGATAAACCTTGAAGAATGGATGCAAGGTGAAATAAGAAAGGCACAAGATCACACACTATATAATTTCATGTATATGAGACAGCCAATTTTATAGAATATAGAATAGAGGATGCCAGAGACTGAGAAGAAGGGAGAATGGGTGGTTTTTTTTTTCTAATGAGTACAAAGTTTGTTAAGCAAAACAAAGAGTTCTGTAAATGGATGGTGGTGATGACTATACAACATTAAAGTACTTAATGCCACTGAATTATATACTTTAAAAGTTAACTTATATTTTTATAAATTGCATAAATTTAAGTATATATGTTACATGTAATTATATAATTAATATATTTTGCCACAATCTTAAAAAGTATACATATAAAATATTTCTTTGAAAGTGCCACAGAGCTAACAAGGCAATGAAGAATTACAAGGCCAACATCTGGGAAGAAGAACTACAAGGCCAATTAGTTGGACAAGCATTTAGAGAAATAACCCCTCCCCCCAAGGTATCTGCTGATTCTGGTAGAAGCTGAAAAGCTAAAAATCTAAACAGAGTTTTGGACACATATGCGGGCCTAAGAGATCAACACTGAAAATCACACATCTACTATAGCCATAGTAGGTTGCTAAGAAACCCAGGTTTTGTACTGGGGCTCAAAATGTCTTCATTCATAGAGTAAGGTGGAACCAACTCTAAAGAAACTAGCCATTAGGAATTGAAGGTCACCTTCAAATAACCTCATTTCCAAATTTGTTTAAAATGACTTGAAAAAATAATCAATAATTGAAAAATTCAAGACTATGCGGCTAAAAAGCAACAAAGCAGTCAGTCATAATATGTCCATCAGGAATCTGTATAATGGAGTTTTGACTGTTTAATATTTTTAGGAAAATAATCACTGAAGATTTCAGCAGAAAATAATATTTAAAAATCCTAAATGGAAATGTTAGGACTAAAAAATACAGTAACTCAAATTATAGTACAAATAGATTCAGTTTTATAACAGATTACACATGATGGAAAAAAGATCAGAAAAAAATGGTACATTCAGAAAGAAACACAGAGGCAAGGGATGAAAAACAAAGAACAGAGTTCAAGAGAAATGGAGATACAACAAAAGCTCTACCTTATATATAACTGGAGTCACAAACAGATTAGAGGGGGGCCTCCCTGGTGGCCTAGGGATTGAACCTCAGTGCCCTCATAACCCCAGCCAGAGAGCTAACCCACATGGTGCAGCTGACCTCTCCTATTTTGCCCGCAGTTCCCCTCAGCAGTGTATTTCAGTGGATCTCCCTATTCTGCTCCCCACCCTATCTGTAGCGAATCCTCTCACCCCCCCCCCTCCAATCTCTGGCCTCCCCGTTCTTCTATGCAAAAATAAATAAAAGTCTTTTAAAACACTGGCATAAGGGATTAATAACGTCTCAGCACTATAAAGCTACTGGCAGCCACTGCAGCAGTGTATTTCAGTCAATCCGCCTGTTCTGCTTTCCACTCTGTCTCTGGTGAATCCTCAGCCCACCTCCCCAAACCTCTGGCTTACACCCCAGCTTTTATATTCATAAATAAACCTTTAAAATACATACACACACACACACACAAACAGATTAGAGAGAGATTATGGAAGAAGCCCTACTTGAAGAATTACTAAGAATATTACAAAACTAAACTAAAGAAAGCTGTCAAGTCAATGATTTGATAAACTCTACAAATACCAAACAGTACAAATGCAAAACCACACTTAGACACTATAAATCTCCCTTATACTAAAGATGAGAAAAATCTTAAAACAGATAACCTTTAAAGGAGAATAAAAAGACCAAGAGCAAAATCACTATTGAAACATTAAAAAAAAAAAAAAAAACAGAAAATGAATGCTATGTAGACCACTGTAAATTGTGAAAAAATCCTTTGGGGGGAAAAGTGAAGACACACAAAAGGGCCTTGAACAGCCAAAACAATCTTGAAAAAGAACAAAGTGAAAGAAGTCACATTTCCCTATTTCAATACTCACTACAAAGCTACTAAAATCAAAATAATGCAATGATGTTTTGTTTCAATTAGTTTTTAAGTGGAGTTTTTAGGATTTCCTTTGTATGTTATCACATCATCTGCATATAATGATAGCTTTACTTCTTGATTCCCAGTTTGGATTTCTTTTACATCTTTCTCTTGCCTAATTGATCTAGATAGGACTTACAATACTATGTCAGACAATAATGCCAAAAGTGGAAATCTTAATGGAAAATTTAAAGATTGTTCACCATTGAGTGTGATGTTAGCTGTGGGTTTGTCATGTATTTGTCATGTATACCTTTGTTACATTAAGGTATACTCCATCTATCCCTAGTTTTTTGAAGTTATTTATTTTTTTTAAAGATTTATTTATGCATACAAGCACTAGGGTACAGGCCAGAGGTGTGGGAGGGTGAGAGGATTCACCACAGAGAGCAGGGAGCAGAACAGGCAGATGGACTGAAACACACTGCCGAGGGCAGCAGCGGGTGAGGCAGGAGAGGTCTGCCGCGCCATGTGGGACACCTCACCAGCCGGGAGCAGGGATCGAACTCATACTGTAGTGGCTGCGGTCTGCTTCATAGTGCGTTGCTTAACCCACTGCGCCACCAGGGAAGCCCTGAAGTTATTTTTTTTTAAATCATAAATGGATGTTGAATACTGTCAAATGATTTCTTGGCATCTATTAATGTGATTTTTATCTTTCCTCTTATTAATGTGGTGAATTACATGGATTGACTTTTGGGTGTTGAACCATTCTTGGACCCCTGGAATGAATCCCACTGTCATGGTATATGATCCTTTTAATGTACTACTGAATTTGGCTGGCTAAGAGTTTGTTGAGGATTTTTATGAACATGTTCACTGGTCTGATTATTTTGTGTATGTGGTATCTTCCCTAATTTGGGTATCAGGTTTTTGTTGGAATCATAATATATTTTAGGAATTACTCTCTTCAATTTTTTGGAAGAGTCTGAGGACAGGTATTAGTTCATTCTTGAAGGCTTGGTAGAACTCACTAGTGACACCATATGGTACTAGACTTCTGTTTTTGACCAACTTTTGATAACTGTTTCAATTTCCTTGCTTGTAATGGTCTGTTCAGGTTTTCAATTCCTTTTTGATTCAGTCTCAGATGGTTGTATATTTCTATTTGTACAATTCTTCTAAGTTATTCAACTTACTAGCATACAGAGGTCGATAGTAATCTCTCATGATCCTCTGAATTTGGGATGTCTATCGTAATTTTTCCCCTTTCATTTCTGATTCTATTTAATTTTTTTTAAAGATTTATTTTCACTTACACATACAAGAACTGGGATGTAAGCCAGAGGTGTGGGGGATTCACCAGAGACACAGTGAGGAGCAGAACAGGCGGATCAACTGAAATACACTGCTGAGGGAAGCAGCAGGCAAGACAGGTCTGCTGCACCACGTGGGTTAGCTCCCTGGCTGGGGATCAGACTCATGCTGCTGATAGCTTGACAGTGCTGACTTTAACACCTGTGCCACCAGGGAGGTCCCCTTTTTCCTTATGAAGTGTAGCTAGAGTTGTTTTTTAAAAAAACAACAGTTTTACACTAATTCAAAATGATACCTGCATCCCTAAGTTTACTGCAGCACTGTAATAGCCAAGATATGGAAACAACCCAAATGCCCAAAAACAGATGACTGGATCAAGATATGGTACATATACACATGGAATACTATTCCACAATCAAAAAAGATAAATTTATGTCAGTCGCAGCAACATGGATGGAACTAGAGGGGATTATGCTCAGTGAGATAAACCAGAAGGAATATAGGGGAACCAAATAAAGGATCAGGGGAAAAAAAAATTAGCAGGTAACCATAAATCAGACTTCTGCAAGGGAGGGGGGAGAAAATGGATCAAAATGGGAGAGAAGAATAGAAGGAACTATGGTGATGGTTCACTGGTATATGGGTGGTGGGAATTTTACAGGGAATTTACAATGTAAAAGATAAAACAAAATAGTAAAAAAAAGTTTTAGATCATTACTTTTTTTGGACTATCTAATTTCTATTTAATCAATTTCTGCTCTCATTTTTTATTATTTACTTCCTTATACATTTTGATGCTCCTTCATATGGTAAGTATATACTGATGAATGTTATGGCTTCTCACTGGACTGGAACCTTAATCATTACATAGTGTCCATCCCTGACTATTGTTACCATTTTTAGCTGGAAGTCTATTTTATCTGATGAAGATTATTCTTCCAGATTTCCTTTGGGTCCTACTTGCTTAGTGGATTGTTTTCCAGCCCTTTACTCTGAACCTATGTTTTCCTTTGGAGCTCAGGTGCATTTCCTGGAGACAGCAAAAAGTTGGATTCTGCTTTCTAATCCAACCAGCCACTCTGTGCCTTTTGATTGCAGAGTTCAGTCCATTTACATTTAGGGTGATTACTGAAGGTCTGCTACTGCCATTTTGTCCTTAATTCAATGGTTCTATCTAGTTCCTTGCTCAGTTCTTTGTGTATAGTCTTTTCTTTTGATTTAAAAGTGAGAGCCCCTTACAACATTTCATGGAGGGGAGGTCTAGTGTTTGCAAACTTCTTCAGCTTCTGTTTTTCTGAAATGCCCCTTATTTCACCCTGATAGCTGAAGGAGAGCACTGCAGGATAGAGTACACCTTGCTGGAAGTTTTTAATCTTTAATGACATTTTGATCATGTCATTCCATTCTCTCCTTGCCCATAATGTTTCTTCAGAGAAGTCAGATATAAGCCTTGTAAGGCTTCCTTTATGTATTATCTGCTTCTTCCCTCTAGTCAGCTTCAATATTCTTTGTCTTACACGTTTGAAAGTCTTATGATTGTGTATTTAGGTAGTCACTGTTTTTAGCTGCAGGGACTAGTACATTTAGTTTCTTCCCCAAGTTTGGAACATTTTCTTCTATTATATTTTTAAGTTCTCTGCTCACTTCTCTCTCTCTTCCTCTTCTGGGATATATACTATTCTGATACTGTCTTTCCTCAAGGACTCAGATAATCCTCACAGTGTTGTTTAATTTTTTTATTTTAATATTTCTTATTCTTCCTCTATCTGGATTCTTTGTGCATTATCATCTTCTAGGTCACTAATTCCATCTTCATCTGGTTTATTCTACTTCCAGTTTTCTTCAGAAACTTTATCTTTCGTTATCTCTTTACATCCTGCACCTCCATTATTTTCTTAAAGCTTCAATTTCTATCTTCTGTTCACTAGTTTTCTCTCTCAGAACACTTGTTTGGCGTTCAGAGTTTTCTTGTGTATCTCTGATTAGCTATTTTGTTTTTCTTCCATGTCTTTGAATTTATCATAGCAATTTTGAACTCTGTAGCTGATCGGATGAAAAGATCCTCCATGTCTTCCTGCAACCTCCATGTGGTTGGTTTCTGTAGATTTGTTCTCTCCCTGTGGTGAAGTATTCCCTTGAGGACTCTAGGTGTAATTTGTTGTAACTTTCCTTCTCCCCATTATTTGGCGTGTTAGGTTCAACTATGTGTTCAAGTGTCTTAAGTGTGCATAGCACCCACTTTTCCAGTAGATGGTGCTGTATGTCAGGGAAAACTGATTTGCAGAAGTCACTTCTGGGAGTGGGAGAAAGGCCTGAAAGGTCAGTCCCTAGTGAATGTGGGGAAGGGGAAAGGGCAATTCATGCCTTTAGCACCACTGACAGCCCTCCTCTCTGAGTTTCAAATCCTTGTCTCTGCAATCTGCAGGCAGGGCTTGCCCTGCAACTGAAAGGCTGAGCTTTCCTGGGCAGTTTCAGTGAGTCTTGAGAGAAACTGGGGGAGGAAATGACACTTTTCTGCATTTTGTCTTCTTTATTAGGGCCCTGTCCACTGGCTTATCCCAGTACTTTTTGCAGGTCTCTCCCCCATAGTGAGGGGCACATGAAGCAGCTCTGCCTGCTCTGGGTCCACCCTGCCATGAGATTGGGGTGTGAACTGTGGTTTCTGTCACAGCTGTGCCTCTGATGACCCACCTTTGTTGTTTAGAATTTAATTTCCTCACAGTTTCTTCTGTCATGTTTGGTAAGCATGGGTCTCCACTGTCTAGGAGGCTACTTGTTAGGTTACTTGGCAAAAGAGAGTTAGGATTGCAGGTGGAATTATGGCTGCTAATCAGCTGACGTAAGTTAGGAAGCTCACCCAGTGGGCTCAATATATCACAACCCCAGGTTATGGAGACATGTTTTTGGTTTTTTTTGGGGGGGCGTGGGGGTGAGGAGAATGGGAGGAGTGGGTGTGCTCTATTCTTCCCACCATAGCACAATGTCTAGGAGTTTGGCTTTGTCACAAGTCACCTGTTATAAACTAGTATATTAACTCAAAAAGAGTGCTTCTCACCCCCTAGTTCATGAAAACAATTTAAATCAGATTCTTCAAATACACTTATGACAGCATGTCTGACTAACATTATGAATGACATTTTCTGAGTCTAGTGTGTATCTGAACAACTTCAGATTATTTTCCAAGTAGAAGAGCAGAGAACCTCCTCCAACACCACCTCCCACAGTATTAAAAAACCAAACCAGAAAATTCTTTCTTTAGTTATGGAAAATTGCAATAATTTTCTGAAAACCAAAAAAAAAAAAACCTTAATCTGACAGAATTCTTACCATGGGTTTCAGAGATGGTCAGACCTTTTAAAAGTTCCAGGTCAGGGGCCTCCCAGGTGGCACAGTGGGTTAAACAACGCACTATGAATATGAAGCAAACCGCAGCCACGACAGCACGAATTCGATCCCTGCTGCCAGCCAGGGAGGGGACCCACATGGTGCGGCAGACCTCTCCTGCTGTGCCCGCTGCTCCCCTCAGCAGTGTACTTCTGTTGATCTGCCTGTTCTGCTCCCCGCTCTCTGTGGTGAATCCTCTCACCCCCGCCCCACACCTCTGGCCTATACCCCAGTGCTTGTATGCATAAATAAATAAATCTTTAAAAAAAAAAAAGTTCCAGGTCAGAAGTTGGAATTGGGTAATGGAGATTGGTATGCAGGTTTTGGTAAAAAAGATATGAGAAATGAAGCAAAATATTTTAAACCAAAAGCAGACTTCTGATTTTTTCATGAAAAGTCAATTGTGAGCCTCCTGTTCCTGATAAATTCAGAATGCCAATCTTTGTTTCAATGGGTAAACTTCATTTCAACCATTAATAGGAATCAATGAGTCAAATAACTAACAAAATAGCTCCAGAAGAATGAAGAAATGTGTCAAACTGTGTGCAATATTTTTGCACACAATACTACTGATAAGGAACTGATCACAAAAGATCTACAAAGAGTTCACACATAGCGAAGTAAGTCAGAAGGCAAAAGAAAAATACCAGATGGTTCCTCCCTTAGGAGGAACATAAGAGAACCAAATAAAGATCAAGGAAAGGAATAAGAACAATAATAA
>JAGFMF010011673.1:1896002-1921103 GCA_019455555.1 Galemys pyrenaicus
TGAGGGGAGCAGCGGGCACAGCAGGAGAGGTCTGCTGCGCCATGTGGGTCCCCTCCCTGGCTGGAGGCAGGGATCGAACTCGTGCTGCAGTGGCTGCGGCCTGCTTCACAGTGCCTTGCTTAACCCACTGCGCCACCAGGGAGGCCCAACACTTATTTTTACCTTCATATTTTTATACCATTTCTTTTTAAAAACAGCCATTGTATTTTGGCACTTACTTTTTCTCAATACCTTCAACATAGCCCTTTTTTTTAAGATTTATTTTTTTATGCATACAAGAACTGGGGTACAGGCCAGAAGTGTAAGGGGTGAGAAGATCCACCAGAGACA
Source organism: Galemys pyrenaicus (assembly GCA_019455555.1). Lineage (NCBI taxonomy): Eukaryota > Metazoa > Chordata > Mammalia > Eulipotyphla > Talpidae > Galemys > Galemys pyrenaicus. The sequence continues at coordinate 1,896,333 of JAGFMF010011673.1, forward strand.
GAGTGGGGCACAGAACAGGCAGATCGACTGAAGTACACTGCTAAGGGGAGCAGCAGGTGAGGCAGGAGAGGTCTGCAGCGCCATGTGGGTCACTCCCCAGCCAGGGATCAAAATCGTGCCTCAGTGGCTATGGATGCTTCACAGAGCGTTGCTTAACCCAATGAGCCACCAGGGAAGCCCCCATATCCCTTTCAAATACTTTCCATAATACATTCACTTACTTACATTCAGAGTTATGACATCTTAGTTTTTAATTTTTAGATTGTAAGACTTTGTAAGAACTGTTATGCTATCATTCTTTTGCACTGGCTAACTCATTCATAAATACATCTTGCAATTCTACTTTTAGGTGAGATGACATTAAATCTTAGTTTTCTTACAATAAGAAGCAAAAAGTAAACCTGAAAGCTCAGTGATTCTAGACAAAGTGATTTTAATTATCTAGCAAATTCTTATTGTTAAATTTAATAAAACCTTAGTTTTATAAGAAATTTGGCCACAATCTAAATAATGATAAAAGAACAAATTTAAGAGAGATATACCAGTTGTAGCTTAGTGCTGGAATGTTAAATTAATTGCAGAGTTCTAAAATGTAAAATGTTATAATCCCATAAACCAAGTTTCTTTCTTATGCAAGCACTACATAGCTTGAGAAAAATCACAGATTAACATCATATACATTTTTCACAGACATACATGTGAGAGTCTCAGTAACTTGTCCACATGGCTTTAGATGCCACCTTAAACATTTTCTTAAAAACAGCAAATGGCAGGGCCTCCCTAGTGGTGCAGGTTTTAGAGACACAGTGCTATCAAGCTATCAGGAGCTACTGCAGCTTGACCACATGGTGTAGCAGATCTCTCCTGTCTCTCCCTCTGTTCCCTCAGGAATGTCTGTCTGTTCTGCTCCCCATTTCTAACTCTCTCACCAACGCTCCCCACTTCTGGCCTACACCCCAGTTCTTATATGCATAAAAATAAATAAATGTTTAATAAAAAATAACAACAACAAATAGCAAACTCTAGTGTCAGGGATGCTGGCCTCCTCCTCAAATAACTGGAAAGACTTGAACATTTCTCCTTCTGATCGTTTTTCTCGAAAACATTTTTTTTAAGAGTGGCTCAAAATCTGTTGGTGGTGATGGTCCTGCTTTTGAATCCTGGCTGCACCCATACGGTGGTGGTGCAGGAGGGGAGGAGGACAAGTTAGGTCAAGAGTCCCCAGGTCATTAGGATGTAATATCTATTTTTTTCCCTTGAAGGGGTCTTAGTCCTAATTGATAGAGATTCCAAGTAGGAAGGTGAGACTCCTTTACCTGGCTGGCTGATTGATTTAGCCATTGCCCTACATTTTCCCAATTATTCCAATACAAGTTTCTTTCTCTAGAATACCACAGCAATCTGTTTCTTATGATAATCAAGACATCTTGTAACTGCTGCTTTGTTACCATGTAGCCCACCACTTTTAAGAGGTTGGTGTATGAATTGGGAGTGGTGGAAAGAGACTGAAATGCTTTTAGGATTTCCTGGAACTTATCGAAAGATCTAGTAGATGGTACAGTGGCACCCTCTCTCTACTTGACTGAAAAATTCCCCGGCACGAGCCTCTGGAGAGGGGTTCCGATTTCATGCAGACTCAGAGTCCAGTGACTCTTTAGTATTTATTTGCCCCATATTCTAAGTTAAGTGAGCAGCTGATATAAAGCAAACCAAAAGAACATTAACTAATTATGTTTCATTTTTGATGTGACACTTTTACTCCCTATCTTGTGGCACCACTTAGATTTTAACTCTTAAGACTTAACTGACAAAACATCACACACTCTGGGTCTCTGGGCTTTTCTATAAGTTGTTTCGCTTATTTATTTTCCTTAGAATACCTTGGAGGGGTTAGCTTTTAACTCTAAGGCTCAGCTAACAAAACATCACATACACTAGGTCTGTGGGCCTTTTATTAGGCTGTTTTGTGACCTTATCCCAAGTTTTGCACCTGGTTATAATCCACTCTCCACCTCACAGGCCCTCTTGGAGAGCTTCCTTACTGTGTTTCCTTGACCTTCCCTTGTACTCAGAGTCCAGGTCCCTGTTTGGGTACCACTTGCTGCGAACCAGTCGAGTCAAGCAGAATCTGAGGGAGGACAGCAGGACATTAAGGAAAGACAGACTTGTTAGTGAAAGCTGGGACCAGGTGGGCTGTCGCAAAGCAGACAGAGACCCTAGTCCTGGCACAGTGTGTTTATTTATACAGTTTCGAGCACGGGGAGGGCAGGGCAATGTCAATATGTTTGTGACAGTCAGTGTCTTGGCGGTATCAGGAGGTTGCCACAGTATCAGGAAGCTGTATGCCTGTGCTGAGCTCAGTGTTCTAGCTTGAAGGTCACTGTGGGGAGACATCCTCCTTTTTGTGTCTCCTGACTGACAGCTGCCGCCTCAGGTCATTCAGCAGGGGTGGCTTGGCTTAGGACTATTGCCCCAAGAGCACACACCCCTGGCTTTTAACGACCTTTAATAGAAAGGAACTTTAATACAATCATTGTGCAACAAAGAAAAGACAAAGACTATGGTTTCCAAATCCAGCACCTGAAGTGACCCATCCCTCATGGGTAAATGTCCAGCCAAACAGGGTTGGGCCAAAGCAAGGCCTGAAGGCCTAAAGCACTTACCAGCAGGGACCCATAGAAAAGGGTCAGAAACAGCCAGACAAATCTGGAAGGAAAAAAGCAAAAGAAAATCAAGGCCAACGCTGTCATTGTTGGAGAGGCCTCTCACCCACATCTGTTTCAACCAGTCCAGGACCAAAAAGCAAGTGCAGCTTTTTCACATGTCTCTCTGCTCCATGTACCTCCTCCACGTCCCTTTCTTGCTCTCCACCCTTCTTCCTTTCTTACCAGACGCCTCTCTAGTTTCTTCTTTTCCCTGTTCATGTCTACCTTCCCTCAGATGGGGCAGGAAACCTGAAAACTCCCCTTTCTTGTTAGAGAATGATCGTTGGGTAGAAAAACTTCTGTCATAGATTCAATTCAGATGTTTTTATTTTTTATTTATTTATTTATTTTTAAACTGTGGCCTCTGGGAGTAGTCACAGGTGCTTTTTTTTTAAAAAAGATTTATTTATGTATGCATATAAGCACTGGGGTACAGGCCAGAGGTGTGGGGGGTGAGAGGATTCACCACAGAGAGCAGGGAGCAGAACAGGCAGATCAACAGAAGTACACTGCTGAGGGGAGCAGCGGGCACAGCAGGAGAGGTCTGCTGCACCATGTGGGTCCCCTCCCTGGCCGGCAGCAGGAATCGAACTTGTGCTGTAGTGGTTGAGGTTTGCTTCATAGTGCGTTGCTTAATCTACTGCGCCACCAGGGAGGCCCCTCAGATGTTTTTAGTTTTCTCCCAAGATCTATTTATAGCTGATGGTATGCCTTATAGCATAGTCTCTGTTTGATCAATTTTCCAATTTCCCCTAAATTAAGTTTTTCTATATTTTTCTTGTTTTGGTTTCACTTCTTTAACCTTGGTCTCTCTCTGTTATACCGCATGTGTTTTATACATTTGTGGGAGTTTCTGTTGTCCGTTACGTTCCAGGATAAGATGTAGAAATGTTGAAAGGGAACCAAGGGGAGCTCAGTTTATGTGGACAGATCTGTCTGACTGGTTTCACTGTCATATGAGTGAGAAGAGAACAGCTATCTTGTTCCAGAAAGGCTCTCAAATGCCAGGAGAGTGTAATTCTGGTACCAATATCTTTGTTAGTTCTGTGAGTCTTCCTGGAAACTTTTAGTTCCCTAGAGAATACAGTATATTATTTTTTTGCTTAGAGAGAAATAACTGGCAGGGATCATTTAGTTTTCCCATTGGGGTGTAATAAAGAGCTAGTGGTGAGGGGATTTACCCTTCTATTACAGATCACCAATTACTTTCTGATTTTAACCACATTTAAGTTGATACAGGGCTGTTCCAGTTAGTTTTCTTTTGTTATACTAAGAAATTACCACAATTTTAGTGACTTAAAGCAGCATATGTTTATTACTTTACAGTTCTGTAGAGTACAATGTTTTTTACTGGGCTAAAATCCAGGTGACAGCAGCCCCATTTTGGAGCCTCCAGTGGAGAATCCATTTTCTTGTTGTGGTGCCAGCAAGGCATGGAACTTCTTTCTTCTTCTTCTTCCCTCTTCTTCCTTCTTCTTTCTCTTTCCTTCTTCTTCCTCCTTCCTCCTTCTTCCTCTTTCCTCCTCTTCCTCCTTCTATCTTCTTTTTCCTTCTTTCTTCTGCCTTCTTCTCCCTTCTTCTTTCTTCTGCCTTGTTCTTTCTCCTTCTCCTTCTTCTTTCGCCTGTGTCTCAGCCCAGCTGTACCCACTTGCACATGCCCACATCTTACTTGAGGGGCCCACCATTAGGCATGCGTGCAGGACCGCAGGTGTCCATCATTGACACCAATGGTGGGAGGGCAGAAAAAGCCCTCCACTTCCCTTTTCCAGCTTTTAAAGGCCACTTGCATCCAGTGACTCATGGTCCTCTTCCAGCATCTTCAAAGTCATAAGAGCATGTCACATCCTTTTCATACCCATTCTCAGACTCTACTTCCACTTTGAGAACGCTTGAAATTACATTGGTTACACCTGGATAATTCATGATAATCTACTTATTTTAAGATGATCTGATTAGCAATTTAACTCCATCTGCAAGCTAATTCCCCTTTGTCAGATAACCTAGTATATACACAAGTTCTAGGGATGGGAAATTAGACATCTACGGGAGAACATTTTCCTACCTACCACATCTGGTTCTACTGAGCCATTTGGAACCTGTGTCAGCCACAAACCTCTTTCCTGTGTATCCATGGCTCTGATCTATTCCTACTGCTTTTGTCAAATGGTAATCTTGTTTTCTATATTCCAGAACTGTTTTTGAAGTTGCTCATCGACTAACAGAGGCTTCCCTATTTCAGTGGTTATTTTGATACTTTAGCTTTTTTACTGTTCTATTTTCCCTCAAGAGGAAAAGATAAACACATGAGCTCAGTTCAGAGGATGAATAGTCCTCCCCCCATCTCCTTCTTAGAGGTCTAATGGAAACTTAATCTGAGTTAGGTTGGGCCTACTACCCTCTTGACAATTACACCTGCTTCTAGGAGGTGCTTCTAGGTTTAAGAGGTGCCTGAGAGGGCCTCCCTGGTGGCGCAGTGGGTTAGGCAACGCACTATGAAGCAAACCGCAGTCACTGCAGCACGAGTTCGATCCCTGCCTCCGGCCAGGGAGGAGACCCACATGGTGCAGCAGACCTCTCCTGCTGTGCCCGCTGCTCCCCTCAGCAGTGTACTTCTGTTGATCTGCCTGTTCTGCTCCCTGCTCTCTGTGGTGAATCCTCTCACCCCCCCACACCTCTGACCTGTACCCCAGTTCTTGTATGCATAAATAAATAAATCTTTAAAAAAAAAAAAAAGAGGTGCCTGAGGGCATCTTATCTCCAGGCATCTTAAATCCATATACAAATTGTTTTGGTTTTTTCCCTTTTTTATATATTGTTGTTCATTTTTGTACAGTATTTGATGTCTCCCCTCAGGTGTAGTCCCCATAAGTACCACCACCACATCACCTATGGACCATCACCATGGTCCCTTGTGCTCTTCCCACCTGTTTTGACCCCTTTTCTTCCCCCTCCCCCGCATTAAGCCTCAGATCTGTGGTTGCCTACAAATTTTGTTGTTTTTTTTTTACCCTGTACTTGATTTCCCTGTATTTCCCTTATAAGTGATATCATCTGATATTTTTCTTTTTCCTTCTGAGTTATTTCACTGAGCATAATCCCTTCCAGCTCCATTCATGTTGCTGCAAATAGCACGAGTTTATCTTTTATGATAGGTGAGTAGCATTCCCGTGTGTGTGTGTGCATGTGTGTACACATTTTCCTGATTCAATCATCTTTTTTGGGGCATTTAGGTTGTTTCCATATCTTAGCCATTGTAAATAGTGCTGCAATAAACTTAGGAGTGCAGGTTTCCTTACAAATTAATGTTTTTTTATTCTTTGAGTAGAATCTTGGGAGTAAAATTGCTGAGTCATATATGGTAGCCATTTTTAATAATTTGAGGGTCCTCCACACAGCTTTCCATAGTGGCTGGACCAGTGTGCATTCCCACCAGCAGTGTAGGAGTACTCCTTTTTTCTCCACATCCTGGCCAGCATTTGTTGTCAGTTTTTTTTAATGTGGTGTGAGGTGGTATTTCATTGTGTTTTTGAGTTGCATTTCCCTGACTGTAAGTGATGTTGAGCATTTTTTTATATGCCTGTTGGCCATCTGCTTTTCTTCTTTGGAGAAGTATCTTTTTAGCTTTTCTGCCCATTCTTGACAGGGTTGTTTACTTTGTTCTTGTTAAATTGTGTTAGTTCTTTGTATACCTTTGATAAATAAGTCTCTTATCAGTTATATGAAGTGCAAATAGTTTCTCCCAATCTGTAGGGTATCTCTTCATTTTGGTTATTGTCCCTTTTGCTGTACAGAAAGTTTTTAGTTTAATGTAGTCCCAGTTGTTTATCATTTCCTTCATTTCAGGGGATGAGTCTTCAAAGATATTTCTGAGATATCTGTCATGGAGTGTTTAGGCAAGTTTATTGTTAAAGCTGAAAAGCTTTCCAAACCTTCAGCTTCCATCATCATAGGTAGGGCTGGGCATTCTTTCCTTAGAGGGAATTGTTATTGTCTCATCCATTACATATAAACTCCTAGATACTACCAATAATCATGGGAACTTCTGGCTTTTGTTTCTTTCTCAGGAATGTCTCCTCTCTTCTTTTCTCTTTGCCTTTAAAGAGTCACCGTTCTTGTCTTTGTGCTCCTACCCCAGTCACCAGTACACTTAGCCTAGCCTAATGTTTTGTTTATTTTTTTAAAGATTTTATTTTTATTTATGCATACAAGAATTGGGATGTAGGCCAGAGGTATAGGGGGTGAGAGAATTCACCAGAGACAGAGTGGGGGGCAGAAGAGGCAAATGGACTGAAATACACTGCTGAGGGGAATAGCAGGTGAGGCAGGAGATGTCTGCTGTGCCATGTGGGTCACCTCCCTGGCCCCAGAACAAGTTCATGTTGTAGTGGCTATGGATGCCTCATAGTGCAGCGCTTAACCCCTTGCACCACCAGGGAGGACCCTTTCTTGCTACTTTTACATCCCAATCTTTGTCCTCAGTTCCCACCCTAGGGATAATTTATGAAAATATTTTTAATTCCATTCACTTTCACACAAATGGTATTTTATGATACAATCTCTAAACAACCTTATATTTTCTTACTTTTCTAAAGCTCAGAGATCTGCCTAATTTAAGAACAAAAGAGATTTATTGGAAGGATGTTAATAGCTTACAGCATAACAAGAGGACTGATTCATCTTCAGATTCAAGAGAAAACCAAGATAGACCAAGAACCAGAAAAGAACCAAAACAGCAAGTACTATTTAGCTGTTTGGCAGAATCTACTGCCAAATGAATGGACTCCAACAAATTTCTTCACTCTGGGAGATAAACTCCAGCTTGCCAAGATTAAGTCATGTGTCATCACCCTTTGACTGCAGCATGGTGGTGAGAGAGATCCTTTGGCTTTCTATACAGGAAGGTGGGATACCTTGGCTCCACAGCAGTTCCTGATGTTTCACTCAATGTCTTCTAATTAAAATGTCAATAAGGGAAGATTTGGTGGAGGAAGATCAGAGTTGTTGCAGGTCCTGCCTGGGCCGAGAGCAGGTCTTGGGCCTAGGTGGCCACGTTGGAGCAGCACTTGGAGAACACAATGAAGAAATCTATTGTTGGAGTCCTGTGCTCAGATTCACACACATTTGTTTTGGACTGCTGTGGACCCTGTCAGATAAGCATTCTGGGGTGATGTCTGTTCTAGCTCAGCAAGCAGCTAAGCTAACTTCAGATTCTACTGATATTCCTGTGATATGCCTAGAATCAGATAATGGGGACATTATGATCCAGAACATTGCATCAAAGTGGCAGTACACAAAATGTTCTCTTGACAACTCATTATTTCTCCAATAGCCTGTCATACGGACTTGAACTTACCTGTGTTAATGATCTTACAGAGATATTCAAGTTCCAGCAGTTAGGCCATTTATTTAATGCACATTGGGCCCTTTTAATTTTAGAAAGGGACCTCCCTGGTGGCACAAGGGATTAAGGCTCAGCACTGTGAAGCTATCTGCAGTCACTGCAACACAAGTTTGATCCCCAACCAGGGAGGTGACAGACATGGTGCAGCAGACCTTTCCTGTCTCACCTTCTGCTCCCCTCAGCAGTGTATTTCGATGGATCTGCCTTCTCTGCTCCCTACTCTGTCTCTGGTGACTCCTCATACCCTCCACACCTCTGGACAATACCTCAGTTCTTGTATGCATAAATAAATAAATCCTTAAAAAAATAAATTTAGAATAAGCTGCTTTTTGACACTATGTGAACTCTCTTACCAAATATTAGTATGAAAATGTATTTTGAAGTAGCAGGTCCAGTCACTTTGTATACAGAATTTTGTTAGGCTTATAAATATCATTGGAAGAAAAAATATTTTAAAAATACTAAAGTGTTGATGAGGAAAAAAGGTACTTGATTCTTGACTGGAGCCACTGTTTGTATGGAGTTTTAACTTCCTCTCCATGTCTGGATGGGTCTTCTCTGGTTACTCTGATTTCCTCCCACATTCCAAAGATGTGTATGTGAGATTGTTTAAATTTTCTGAGTGTGTGTGTGTGTGTGTGTGTGCGCCATTTGACAGACTATAGTGACCCATCCAGGGTTGGTTCCTACCTTTATCCTTTAACTGCTGAGATAGGCTTTGGCACCAGTGACTCTAAATTGGAATAAGTAGGTTAGAAAATGAATGAATGAATCCTTACAAATGATTGTTTAAATTAAAGGTGTTTTGGGTCTTTATTTGAAGTTTGGTGATTTTTTGTGACTAAAAATATGCCACAATAACTTAACTCTTATTTATTATAAATTAGCTTATGGTAAATTGTTTTTTTTTATTTTTAAAAAATTTATTTATTTATGCATACAAGAAGAGCTGGGGTACAGGCCAGAGTTGCGGGAGGTGAGAGGATTCACCAGAGACAGAGTGGGGAACAGAACAGGCAGAACAACTGAAATACACTGCTGAGGGGAGGAGTGAGCGAGTCAGGAGAGCTCTGCTGCACCATGTGGGTCCCCTCCCTGACTGGGGATCGAACTTACACTGCTGTGTAGTGCACGCTCCAGTGTGGTGTTCAACCCGCTGTGCCACCAGGGAGGCCCCTAAAGTTGTTTTTTTAATACATCATTTGGCATATTCACTTAAAGTCAGTTTCCCAGAACCTGTTGATGACCATGTTGAGAACTTTCTATAAAATAATGAGAGGTAGCTCACCAAGAGGAAACATTAGGAAGAATTAGCATGGCAGAATAGCAATAAATACCAATGGTTTCCCCATGCCTATATTATTTGAGATATGTAAGTAACAGCTTAACAAAATAAACTTAGGAAATAACAGAAATCCAGAATTAACTGTTTTTCAGTTAAAGAAGATAGCACATTATTCAAGTTGGAGAAACGCTGTTATAAACCTTTGTTAAAGAAATGTTTTCCAGCTGCCTTACAATGGAGTCAGTGCCTTACAACAGAGTTAGCACCTCACTATAAAGAGAGCAATGGGTTAGCTGGGAGTGAAAAAAGGTCAGCCATGTGCCTTTCAATGATTCTTTTTGCCTCAGTTAACTAAAAACTATATAGAAATTTTGTTTTGTAAGGTCTCTACTACATACTTAGCAAAGCCCATTCTTTTACTAATTTTCTGTCTGGGTAGATGGAGTGGATTGTTTCTTTTATTACTAGATTACTATTATAAAGACATTTTGACTTGGAAAAAAGTTTTCTGTAAGGAAATACTTTGTTAGATTTTAGAAGAGAGAAAACTGGAAAGAGAGTAAAGTCCCTTGGTGGCAAGGGAATATTTTAAAAAGAAGCAGTCATTGCAGGAGTGAAAGTGGAAATTTGTATAATGACTTTTTAGATGAGAATGAATAGGCAGATTTCAGGATGGTGGGAGAAAAGACAGGTGAAAGCATTATTTGAGAACTCTGTGACGCTGAAAGTGTGCTACAAGGAAATTATTTTTGAACAGAGGTATAAAATGAAAACAAATAATTAAGATTAATTTGGCATTTGTGGGCAAAATGGGATGAAAAAAGAGAAAAGATTCCAGGAAAATAACTTAGGTGACATGAATTATCATATTTGCTATATTCCAAGCCAGGAGGAAATTATTGATTAGATCTTCTGTTTGTTGCAGCAGTCACCAGCTAAATGATACTCCTGTCTAGGCCATGATACAATACAGTAAGCTGCAATAAATTCTTCCTCGTAAAATTGGTAAGTTATATGTGACTTGTGAGTTCAATAAATTGAGAATTCCTAATGACATTTTTCATGATACTGAATCCCCTCTCAGTGCCTTCTTAACTATTGTACTCATATCATACTCACTTTCTTTTTTTTTAAAGATTTATTTATTTATGTATACAAGAAGTGGGGTACAGGCCAGAGGTTGGGTGGGGGGTTAGAGAATTTACCAGAGATAGAGTGGGGAACAGAATAGGCAGATCCACTGAAATACACTGCTGAGGGGTGCACTGGGCAAGACAGGGGAGGTTTGCTCCCTGGCTGGGGATCGAACTCATACCTCAGTGACTGCGGATAATTTCATAGTGCGGTGCTTAATCCCAGGGAAGCCCTACTCACCTTTTTTAAAGTCCTAGAATACTATCTAAACTCTTACATGTATGTATAGTATGCTAAGTCATTGACTTAATACTCTATTTTTATTTGTGATCATTTTTAATTCAGTTTACAAACCTTAATTGACCAAGTTTCAGGATTCAAGAATTGAATAATTTTTTATTATGCTTTCACCTCTGTTACCAAACTACAAAACATTTTCATAAAACTAAAAATCTTTCAGTTTGTCTCTTGGAATTATTATTTTCTTTTGTTTCAAAAGGTATATTGTTGGGTCTCTCTGATGGTGAAGAGGTTAAGTCCTAGCACCACTGCAGCATGATTAAATAGATTAAATGATTAAATAGAGGATGGAGCTAGAAGGAATTATACTCAGTGAAATAAGCCGGAAGGCAAGAGAAAAATATTGGATGGCCTCACTTTTAGGAGGAATATGAAAGAACAACAACTACAACAAAAAATCAAAAAGATGAAAACAAAAAAAACAAGAGAAAGCTCAAGGAAATAGGCAATTACAACCAAAACAAACAAACTTAACAAGATCAAAAGGTTAAAGATAGACCAAAGGGAACATGGGGTGGGGGAGTGGAGGGAGGGGAGGGCAAAGATGGGGAGGAGAGCATAAAGAGCACAAGGCTCTGAGGTGAAGGTACATGGATGAAATGGTGGTGGGAACTCCTGGGGACTACAAATTAAATAAATCTAATGAGAAATAAACAAACAAACAAACAAATAAATAGAGCTCTGTTGGGGCCTCCCTGGTGGCCTCAGCTTAAGTCTCAGTGCTATCATCACTTGCTTGAGCCCAATTCTGGTCTGGGAACTGATCCACATGGCATAGCAGACCTCTTCAGTCTTGCCACTGTTCCCCTCAGTCAGTCCACCTGTTCTGTTCCCCACTCTGTTTCTGGTCAATCCTTTCACTCCTCCATTTATTATGTATGCATAAGTAGTCTTTAAGAGTTATTTCTTTATACATACAAGAACTGGGGTACAGGCCAGAGGTATGGGGGTGGGGTGAGTTAGGTGAGGTAAAGGCCAGAGGTGCGGGGGAATAAGATTCTCCAGACAAAGAGTGGGGAACAGAACAGATGGATCTACTGAAATACATTGCTGAGGGAGCAGCGGGTGAGATAGGAGAGTTCTGCTATGCCATGTGAGTCACCTCCCTTGCCAGGGATCAACTCATGCTGCCGTGTAGCTTCTTAGTGCTGTGACATAACCCCTCGTGCCACTAGGGAGGCCCTAAATAAATAAATCTTATAAAAAAACCAAGAAACCTTTCAATAACCTCTGCTTCATTTTCAGTTTCCTTTACTTAGTTTTATTTATTTTTTTAAGATTTATTTATTTATGCATACAAGCATTGGGGTACAGGCCGGAGGTGTGGGGCGGGGGTGAGAGGATTCACCACAGAGAGCAGGGAGCAGAATAGGCAGATCAATGGAAGTACACTGCTGAGGGGAGCAGCGGGCACAGCAGAAGAGGTCTGCTGCGCCATGTGTGTCCCTTCCCTGGCCGGCAGCAGGGATCGAACTCATGCTGCAGTGGCTGTGGTTTGCTTCATAGTGTGTTGCTTAACCCACTGTGCCACCAGGGAGGCCCCCTTTACTCAGTTTTACATGTCCAATTTTCTATGGCTAATGTACTTAATGTCAGCTTTAATAAATTTCTTTCTTATAAAATATTGACATATTAGAATATCATTAAGGTCAAATCTCCTTAGATTTTTAACTTCAAATCTCTAATTATCCAGTTTTACAATTTCTACTAAGGGACTTTACAAGTGTTGGTAACATTTACAAATTATTTTTGCAGCTTACCATTACTACCACCTTGTTCACTAAGGTCCAAATATCATCCACTATTTATTGTATCAATTTTCAGATCTTCAGATATATCTTTCTCTTTCTGTACTTTAACAAATACAGTTCAAAGATAGAAATTGGTCATTCTTCTAGTGCAGAGTACTTTATAAAGAATGTACATGACAAGGCAGCTATTGCTGCAAATGCTTTCCAGATATATCTCATAAGATGCCCATTAATCAATGGTGAAATATTCCACACAATTAACTAATGGGTTAATACTGAAATTTACGTTTTTATTTTTTTTTTAAAAGATTTATTTCTATATGCATACAAGAACTGGGGTACAGACCAGAGGTGCGGGGTGGGGGGTGGCAGAGAGGATTCACTAGAAAGAGTGGAGAGCAGAACAGGTAAACAGACTGAAATATACTGCTGAGGGGAGCAGCAGGTGAGACTGGAAAGGTCTGCTGTGCCATGTGGCTAGGGCTTGAACTTCAGTGACTGGATAGCTTCATAGTGCAGTGCTTAACTCCTTGTGCCACCAGGGAGGCCCCTACATACTTGTTTATTGCACTTGGTATTGAATTTTCTTTTTTTTTTTAATCAACCAGTGCTGACTATAGCAAAATTATGCCAAACCAATTGGTTTAAAATTTTTTTAAATATATTTAGAAGAATAGGTTTATTAGGGAAAGGGACGGAAGAATAAAGGACATTTGCATAGCCAGAAACGGGCAGAAAGGACTGACCCAAAAGGGGCAAGTTTGCTGAGAGGCCTGCTTTGTTGCAGGCAGCAGCGTCAAGAGCTGCCTCTGATGAGGGAGGTCAGTGCAGAGAAGTCGGCATGATACAGATCATGGGCAAGCAGGAAGGCTACTGCCCTGCACAGGAGACAGTTAGTGAAGAGAAGCACCTGCATAGTCACAGGGAGAAGGACCGCTGCCTATGTCAAACTAGTGGCAAGGTCTTATATATTCAATCACATAAAACATGAGGTTGCATTATTAAAGACCAATGAAATAACAAACCAGAGCAAGTCTATAGTTAGTCAGATGTGGTGGTGGTGTGGGTAGCTAAATGCTAATTTTATTGCATCTGAATTCACTTTACTGGAAGTTGTTGTGAGTCTTCTGTCCAAATACCAGTTCTGTAAAATGGCAATAAAACATGTTCTGGGGGTCTACCTGATGGCTTAGGGGTCAAGTCTCCTCACTGTCACAAACTCATGGATTGTTTGATCCCTGACCAGAGAGCTAACCCACATAACTGGAAGTTGTTATGAGTCTTCTGTCCAAATACCAGTTCTGTAAAGTGGCAATAAAACATGTTCTGGGGGTCTACCTAATGGCTTAGGGGTCAAGTCTCAGCACTGTCACAAACTCATGGATTGTTTGATCCCTGACCAGAGAGCTAACCCACATATGGCTCAGCAGACCTCTCCTATCTTGCCCACTGCTCCCCTTAAGTGTATTTCAGTAAATCTGCCTGTTCTTTTCCCCAGTCTCTGGTGAATCCTCTCATCCACCCCACCTCTGACTACACCCCAGTTCTTCTATGCATAAATAAATCTATTTAAAAAACCACAAAACCTGTTCTAATTTAATTAGTGAAAATGGAAAGTAAGAGACAAAATAGGAGACATTTCAAAGGATAGATCTATAGAACTTGGGAGGACTGGATATATAAAGGAGGCAAGGAAGGTATGAAATAAAACAATATATTCCTGGACCACCTGATGAAGATTGTGATAGAAAAGGTAGAAACTGGTTTGTGCCATTGTTCATATTGGTAGATATATGACTTGAATTTGAATATTTAACATTTAATGTTTAAATTTTCAGTGTAGTACAAATAATTTATTAAATTTCTCTAATTGAAATGGATGGTTCAAATTGTTTTTAAAGATTAGTAAAGACAGTGCTCAATTTTCCAAAAAGATTTAGATTAGATCTGAAGTAACCAATCAAGCACAATGTAGTTTTTGAGAAATAAGAACTTTCGCTTTGGGCTATTAGTAACACTTCTAACACAGAAGTCAGTCTCTTTTTTTATCCCTCTACTTCTTGGCCACAGATGGTTTTAGGAGTTGGGGTTAGAAAATATACACAAGGGATAGAATCAGGGTTAAGGTACTGTATGTGAAACTAATTAATTTGTGCCTGACACTAGAGACTTCAATCATTTCCCAGTCATGTACTAGCTCTCAGGTTAACACTTTTCTTCAGTCATACTTCTATTTTCATTCAAGCATCAATTGCCTTCAAGTAGGGTAGTACTGTGAATGGGGAGGTAAGGAGTACTTCTCCCAGCTCTTACTAGATGTAAGCAAACAGCTTAACTGCTTCTACTGGGGGGAAAATAATGCTGTATTCAGACACTAATCAGATTTGGAGATCAAGAATTTAAGTCACAGAAAGAATTGGAAAAGAAACTTAATTTTAATTAAATGGAGACACCTTGGTTAAAGAGCAGAATTTGCCAGGTTTGGGAAAAGGAAAAAAAGGAAGGCATAAGAAAAAAGAACCAGAGAGGGCCTCCCTGGTGGCGCAGTGGGTTAAACCATGCACTATGAAGCAAACCACAGTCACTGCAGCACAAGTTCGATCCCTGCCGCCGGCCGGGGGAGACCCACATGGCGTAGCAGACCTCTCCTGCCTCGCCCGCTGCTCCCCTCAGCAGTGTGTTTCAGTCAGTCTGCCTGTTCTCCTTCCCACTCTGTCTGGTGAATCCTCTCACCTCCTGTGACTCTGGCCTGTACCCTAGCTCTTGTATGAATAAATAAATAAATTAAAAAAAAAAAAAAAGAAAAAAGAACCAGAGAACTTACTGCCTAGCAGTTATTTAGTGAGGGAGTTTCTAGGGAGGGCACTGAGATATTATAATATAAGCAGCAACATTTAGGAAGGAAGAAGAGTTCCTATGGTCTTTGGGCCAGTTAGCTACAGAAACCGGTCCCAAGTAGCCACTGACTTGGAATGGCAAAAGATGAACTGGGAACTGCCCATATAGCAAAGTTAGAAATACCAGAATAAAAATTCCTGTAAGGGCCTCCCTGGTGGTGTAAGGGGTTAACTCTCAGCACTATAAAGCTATTGCAGCCACTGCAGTATGGGAGCTTGATCCCTGGCCAGGGATCGACCCACATGGCCCAGCAGACCTCTACTGTCTCACCCACTGCTCCCCTCAGCAGTGTATTTCGGTCAATCTGCCTGTTCTGCTCCCCACTCTGTCTCTGGTGAATACTCACTCCACCTCCCCCTGTACCTCTGGCCTACACCCAGGTCTTGTATGCATAAATAAAACGTATTTTAAAAAAAATTTGTAGACGCTGAATTCTTCTTTATTGATAGAATTAACAGAACATCCGTGGCAGAGATAGCTACAAGGTTCCAACAAAGCACATTTGGAAATTAAAATCAGATCTATTTTAATGTGATTCCTTTTGATCCCTTCAACTTTATGATTATCAGTAGAGTTCAAATTGAAACCACTCATTATCATCTCTGTTCATTCAGTTTTTGGAGAATAACAGCTTGGGTCAAAATTTTAAAAAGGTGATAAGCTAAAAGATACACAAAAAAATCAACTAAGCTAAGCTATCAGATTTAATCAAGGATGGTTTAATACTATTCATTTTCTTCTTTGAACATTTTACTTAAGTGCTTTATTAGAGCTACTAGCTCAGGGTTCCCACCACATGCCTCAATTTGTTTATAGGCTTTAGATTCAAGCTCTTTAAGAGTATTACGAGTATATTCAAAAGAACCTATATTCTCAAGGTAATGTACACAATATTTTTTAATATCTATATTTTCAGTCCTCTGTCGCAAAATATTCTGCACTTGGGTGCTTTCAGGCCTTGACCAAATAGCATGAATAGTAGGGAATGAGAACTTTCCCTCTGTTAGATCTTCACAAAAGCTTTTGTTTTCACTATATTCTTTGGAGTGTAGATTGGCATAATCATCCCTAATTTGGAAAAAAAGCCCAAGTGTGTTAAGTAGAGGCTTTAAATCTTCTTTGTAATCAGAGAACACCTGCATGAGACCTACTGCTAATCCAAATAGTCCACCTGTCTTTTGCAGCACCATAGCTTTATATTCTTCTTCAGTGGGACAAGTGTAATTATCCCTCCAGTAAATGTCTAGGCCTTGTCCCTCATGGAGTTCCAAAAGCTGGCGGGTAAAAATCTTTACTGCATCTGGGTGATCAAGGGTTAAAACTTTCTGTAGGCCAAGGAAATACACATAATTCGCAGAATTGATGACAGATGGAATTCCATAAATGCTATGTGCCACTGGAAAGCCACGTCGGAGTTTTGAGTTGTCTTCAATATCATCAATGAGTAAACTGGCATTATGCAACATTTCTGTCACTTCAATGATAATCTAAGGGAAAAAAATTGAAAATTTTTTATTTGAACTATTCAAAGTAGCCTGTATATACTTAATTAGTAGTTACTGGTCTCTCATTAATTTTGACTAGTGATTATTTAACAAGTGGAATATAAAATGTTACATGAGTATTACACTGAATTTAGAGGGCCTCCCTGGTAGCTTAGGGGTTGAACCTCAGCACTATGTCTTAAGCTCCTTGAACAGGGAGCTGGCCCATATATGGCACAGTAGACCTCTCCAAGATGTCTTGCCCCCTGCTCCCCTTAGCAATGTGTTTCAGTAAAATCCTCCTGTTCTGCTCCCCTTTCTGTCTCTGGTGAATCTTCTCAACCCCTGCACCTCTGGCCTACACCCCAGTTCTTTATGCAAAAAAAAGATTAAAAAAAAAAAAAGAAAAAGAAAAACTGATTTAATAGCCAGGAGTATTTTTATATGACTTTATTTAATTATCTGGGGACTAAGAACAAAGTTAGAATTGCCTGAATGAATACCTGTAGTTTGTCTTCTGGAACTTTTAGCCAAAAATTAAATGCATGTGAAAGTTTGGTTCTCACTTGTTTACCTGAAATGAAAAACAACAATTGACAATAAAATTAACATTTTAATCAATAGAAACACATTAAAGAACTTTTTATAAAACTTATCAGACTTGATAAATCCAGCCTTAGCAATCCAGTCTTCAGAGTAGTCTTCCACTGCTGGTTCACTCTACTGAAATAAAATGTACACTTTTAAAATAAGACAAAATGAATTTTAAAGAACTTCAGTGGCCCACTAAAACTTACTCTTTTTCATCTTATATCAAAATTTGGAATGGGATGGGCTTTTTTGGAATTATGAAATAATTCATTCCCTTCTTGAAAAGGAAGTCAGTCTAAGTAGTGGCAGTTAACTAGCACTGTCTATTTCAGAGATACAGGTATTTATAGTGAAATGTATTTTGCCATTGAATTATTTCATAAAATTACCTTTCAAAATTATCTACCATTCCGTTAAGATTTTAGAGACTGGAATACCTGTAATTTCTTCCTATCAAAAAATTAGATTACTATAACTTGAGTATTGCCTTTTAACAGCCCAAGTTTAGTCAAAAGTTAATCTCTTAATTTTGACATGGACTATTAGCTTTTCAAAATCGTATTCTTTTTAAATGGGAAGCTAAAGAAAGGTTACAGTTAGTTGCTTTAGGCCAAGCATAAAGAAAGGTAGATTAAAATCCACAGCCAGTTCATCTAATAAAAATGTTCTACGAGCTTCCTGCTAAAGTGACCCTAATTTCAGATTAGATTTCAGGGAAATAACTACATAAAAAAGTTTAGTAAACAAAACCAGTACTTTATAAGTCCTAACTATATTTTCTCTTCACTTTTTTTTTAAAAGATTTATTTATGCGTGGAAGCACTGGGGTACAGGTGAGAGGTGTGTGTCGGGGGGTGGTGAGAGAATCCACCAGACTGGGGAACAGAACAGGCAGATCTACTGAAATACACTGCTGAGGGGAGCAGCAGGCGAGGCAGGAGAGGTCTGCCGCGCCATGTGGGACACCTCACCAGCCGGGAGCAGGGATTGAACTCGTGCTGCAGTGGCTATGGTTTGCTTCATAGTGCGTTGCAAAACCCACTGAGCCACCAGGGAGGGCCCTGCACTTTATTTTAAAGATTTATTTATGCATACAAGAGGTGGGGTACAGGCCAGAGGCGTGGGAGGTGAGAATATTCACCAGAGACAGAGTGGGGAGCAGAACAGGCAGATTGATGGAAACACACTGTTGAGGGGAACAGCGGCGAGGCAAGAGAGGTCTGCTGCACCATGTGGGTCCCCTCCGTGGCTGGGGATTGAACTTGTGCTGCTGTGCTGTGGATGCTTCACAGTGTGGTGCTCAACCTGCTGTGCCACTAGGGAGGCCCCTTCTCTACACTTTTCACCCAAACAAATGAATACACATATTCTCATCATATGTTCAGGTAAGATAAAGTATCACTTTCTGTGAGAAGTCTAAAAGAGAAGGCTCTTTTATGGCTGGAATAGCCCTATCTCTTGTCTACTAACTCTTTAGGTAGTCTTAAAGCAATTACATATTTGATATTTTTATCTAGTTTTCAGTTTAACAGATGTCAATCTTTTGCATGACTGTGCAAAGTAAAACAAAGTGTAGGGCCTCCCTGGTGGTACAAGGGATTGTCTCAGTACAATCAAGCTATCACCGGGCACTACAGCATGAGTCTGATCCCCGGCCAAGGAGCTAACCCACATGGTGTAGACCTCGCCTGTCTTGTCCACTGCTCCCCTCAGCAGTGCATTTCAGTACATCTGCCTGTTCTGCTCCCCATTCTGCCTCTGGTGAATACTCTCATACCCTCTGGTCTACACTCCAGTTCTTATATGGGTAAATGAATTTTTTAAAAATTAAAAAAAAAGTTTAGAGGATGATGAACATACAGAATCAGTGTGGAGTGACATTTTCCCTTCCCTTCTGAATGTATGTAAACCTTGTAACAAATGGCTTAACTACAGATATTGCAGTTTGGCTTCACTATTTTCCCCCCTTTGATTAGCTACCAGGGTCTCGTTGATACTTTATTGCCCTCAAATAGTCTCCAGAAGAGGTTTTTGATAGGGATCTCTCAAAATTACACAATAATTACTGTTTTTAAAAAAAACCTTAGCATAACCGACTCCCTATCTATAGCCTCTTTCCCCACTCTCAACTCCAGCAGCCACTTCCTACTGCAAAAGTCTGGCAAGTATACCAGGACAAATAAACATCATAAAAGCTATTCTACTTCACCAATTTCAGAAAATCCTAATATAACCTTCTGACAATATAAATGGTCTGGCTTACCTTAAAGTCACTTTAATAACTCTGATGCCAATTCCTATTTCTTTTATTACTTATTTTTTTCTTAAAAATTCCTACTTCTTTAGGAATATCCTTTGATGTTATTTTCTTTTTTTTTAAAAAAAGATTTATTTATGCATACAAGTACTGGGGTATAGGCCAGAGGTGTGTGTGTGTGTGAGAGGATTCACCACAGAGAGTGGGGAGCAGAACAGGCAGATCAACAGAAGTACACTGCTGAGGGGAGCAGCGGGCCAGGCAGGAGAGGTATGCCTTGCCATGTGGGTCCTCTCCCTGGCCGGCAGCAGGGACTGAACTTGTGCTGCAGTGGCTGCGGTTTGCTTCACAGTGCTTTGCCTCATAGTGCGTTGCTTAACCCACTGCGCCACCAGGGTGGCCCTGATGTTATTTTCTATCACTACAGTGATATATTTGATTTAAAAAAAGTTGAGATATCTAATGAGAAATAAATGTTATTTAATAGCTTAAAATATTACTTTGAGGTAATGATTTAAAAAATGTTACAGAAACTTATTACATGGTAAGCATTATGGTTAAAATGTAACTACCGGCAGTCCTTGCTTTGCCGAGTAGCAGACACTCATCACCCTTGTCAGTACATTAATTGGCATGTTTTATGACAGCTCAGATCCAGCAAGTGTTTGTCAACTTGTTACAAAAAAGTCCAGCAATAGGTGGGTAGAGCGCAAAAGAAACAGTATTTCATTTTTCAGTGGAAGACATGAAATAAGCAAAGTTACTAGCTGTTCAGTTACTAGCTCTTGATGTTTTTCTTAAACATCAAGAAAATTTCCCTTTCTATTTACCATTTTCGTCTTTTACAGAATAGAAATTACACTAATTGTGATGGTTTTCAAGGAGTAGCTAGGGAGCTACCACTCTTCTGGCTTTTGATAACTATACTTAATCTTCTGCAAGTTTATGAAGAATAGAAAAACACATATTGCCACTGAGGTGTGCTCATAAAAAAAGATGTGCACTCTAGAACAAAAATAAAATGTTTATTGTGATTGTATTGAGAACGTCATGAGATTATAATTTCAACCATATTATGGGCTAATCAAAGGATCAGGCTAAAACAAACTTTAAGAGCCACCCTTGAGAGATGACCATAGACCTGAGGCATCCAAGAGGGGAAGGAGGAAATGGGAGGGCAGGAAAAGAACATAAAGGGTTGTTGTGGAGGACTGTGGGTGCTTTGGTGGTGGGCAAAGTCTGGTGACTGCACGTAAGAAGTGAAAACCTATATACTGTGAAGAAACAAGCAAGTGTAGAACAAACAGGATGCCATTTATATGGCTGTTAATGTATTACTTTTAATATTATTTCTAGGAAAAAGAACTGTTTTATATTGTTAACTTATCACTTTTTTCTTTAAGATTTATTTATTTATGCATACAGGAGCTGGGGTATAGGCCAGAGTCGCATGAGGTGAGAGGGTTCACCAGAGACAGAGTGGGGAGCAGAGCAGGTGGACTGACCGAAACACACTGCTGAGGGCTGCAGTGGGCGAGGCAGGAGAGGTTTGCTACACCATGTGGGTCCCTCCCTGGATGGCGGCAGGGATCGAACTCGTGCTGCTGTGGTGGCTGCGGTTTGCTTCATAGGTTTGCTTCATGGTGCGTTGCTTAACCCACTGCGTCACTAGGGAGGCCCTAAAATCAATTTTTATATTATTTCTAGGAGAAAGAGCAATTCAAGGGCCTCCCTGGTGGCGCAGTGGGTTAAGCAACACACTATGAAGCAAACTGCAGCCACTGCAGCATGAGTTCAATCCCTGCCACCAGTTAGGGAGGGGAACCACATGGTGTAGCAAACCTGCCCAGTCCACCACTCTCCTCAGCAGTTGTGTTTTGGTTGGTCTGCCTGTTCTGTTCCCCACTCTGTCTGGTGAATCCTCTCACCTCCCACGACTCTGGCCTGTACCCCAGCTCTTGTATGCATAAGTAAATAAATCTTAAAAAAAAAAAAAAAAAGAGCAATTCAAGTTTCAGCAAGTGGTTTATAAATTACTTTAAAAACAAAACATATGTATAGAAGAGCTGGGGTGTATGTCAAAGCTATGAGGAGATGAGAGTATTCATCAGAAACAGAGTGGGGAGAAAAACAGGAAGATCTATTGAAATAACACTGCTGACAAGAGCCACAGATAAGACAGGAGAGCTCTGCTATGCCATGTGGGTTAGCTCCCTGTATGAGGATCAAATTTGTGCTGCAGTGGCTGCTGATATGGCTTGATAGTGCTGAGACTTAACCCCTTGCACCACCAGGGAGGTCCTATAAATTACTTTTTATTACAAGAACCCATATGTATCATATACGTGAGTTTTTATTATTATTATTTCCCAATGTTAAAAAGTAGCAAAGAAAACAAAACATATATACACATACAATCTGGCTGATCTGTTAAAGGAAGTCATATTTTGGTGACCTAACTTTATACAGGAACAATGGGAGTATGCTTTCAAATAATATGATTTAGATGTATTACTAATTTTTAAGATTTATTTATTTTTACATAAAAGAACTGGGGTGCAGACCAGAAGTGCAGGAGGTGAGAGGATTCACCAGAGATAGAGCGGGGAATAGAACAGGCTGGTCTATTGAAATACACTGCTAAGGGGAGCAGCAGGTAAGATAGGAGAGGTCTCTGCTGCACCTTATGTGGGTTAGCTAACTGGTCAGGGATCAAATGCAGGCCATAGTGGTGATAGTACTGAGACTTAACCCCTAGGCCACCAGGGAGGCCCCAACAGAGTTCTATTTAATCTCTTTTATCATATACATCAATGTAAAGTAGAAAATTTCAAAATACTGGCAAGCTTAACCTTTTCTGTATGGTAACACTGACTGATCACTACTCTACAAACATAACTCTGAAAGGAATCTGCCAGATAGCAAAAGAGTGAAGAGAAGGGGTTCAACAACTCCAGTTATTTACAACTAAATTATACAAAATTAAAGACTATGGTCCTTGGAGGATGACTGGATGGCCATACTGTGCATGAAGAGGGACAACACAGCAGAGAGAGTATAGATATAACCCTATGTGGGCCTTATGTTTGTTACCTGGTAACTGAAGTAAGTATTTGTAAGGTTCTAGAAGAATTCTTTGGGCTGTTTCTTGAGTCTTCTCCATTGTTTTTTCACTTTAAAGCTGACCTGGCAAAAAAGGGAAACAAAAAAAAAAGATCTTATTATCTTTGTCAAACTGCAAAGGAATTTGTATCTTAAGTTATTTTTGTAAAGGCAGACTTTCAGTTTGATTTTAAAAGAAAATGTGGTGCAGTGGGTTAAGCAACGCACTATGAAGCAAACCGCAACCACTGCAGCACGAGTTCGATCCCTGCTGCTGGCCAGAGAGGGGACCCACATGGTGCAGCAGACCTCTCCTGATGTGCCCGCTGCTCCCCTCAGCAGTGTACTTCCGTTGATCTGCCTATTCTGGTCCCCGCTCTGTCTGGTGAATCCTCTCACCCCCCACACCTCTGGCCTGTACCCCAGTGCTTGTATGCATAAATAAATCTTTAAAAAAAAAAAAAAAAGAAAATGTATACATTTGAAATCATGAAAACATTACATTAGGTGAAAAAGAGAGTCACAAAAGACTGTATTGTATGATTCTAATTAGGTGAAGTGTTCAGAATAGGTAAATCTGGAGACAGAAAGTAGATTATAAGGAGTGACTACTAATGAATACAATGTTTCTATTGTGACGGATCAAAAATGTCCTAAAGTTAGACTGTGGTGATAGTTGTACAGGCTTCTGAATATACTGAAAACCACAGAATTGTATACTTCAAATGGGTGAACTAAGATATATAAGTTGTATCTCATTTTAAAAAAAAAAGAAAGTCTTCATTCAAGTGATTACATTGGTTAAAATAATTCACCTGAAGCTTGAGTAGTCTCCTTAGGTCCAAAAGTTAGATTGTCTTTCCTAAAGACTTAAATTGTTTACATCAAATAAATGTCAAAACAAATCTATAGAATTAGATACCTCTATATTTGATTGATTACATAAATAAAGTTTTTCTGAGCATGTTTTACATACTTAAAATTTAAGGATAAAAACTCACCAGTATTTTGTCTACAATCAACCTCAGAGATACTGATTTAGACACTCATTAATTTGAATGCAATTATATAATTAAATATATTCCTCTGTAATGATTATTTTGAATGTGACATTATTCCAATATATCCTAGAATATCATTTATGTTTTCAATTCTCCTTCACAGCTGACTCTCTACTCTTTATCTTTGTAAATTGCTATTTTTATTTGTCCTCATGTTGAAACGGGCCAACAGTGTTAAAAGGGCAACAAGGCAAGAGGCTGGATGGAAGAATGGAATGGGCACCCAACTGCCTGGGCTCTGAGACCAGAGAGCCACTAAAAAGCCCCAAAAGGCCAAAAGCCAAATCCAGGGCTATAGCCTAACAATGGCCCAATAAGAGGACAGGTCACTGTCTGTGGGTCTCACCTATGCACATAATTCCAAGAACCCTAAGGGTCCAGGAACAATCACCATGGGGTTTATTTTATAAAAAGGGGAAACAGAGCTCCAGTATCCACAAGTGGCAGCTATTGCACCCAGAAAGCATCAGTGATGGTCACCACTGGTCACTGGGAGTGCTGGATAGCACCGGCCAGTGTGACGGTCACTACTGGTTCCTCAGAGGCAGTGTCAGAGACATCTAGTTTTATTTTTTAAAAAATTTATATATATTTGACATCAATTGTAATCCCCATGTATTCCCCATCACCATATCACCAGTGCACCATCACCTCAGTCCCTTGTGCTCCCGTCTGCCCTCAACCCTCCTCCTCACCCCTCCCCACCAAGTGTCCCCAATTTGTCCTTGTCTTTTCATTTTTGGTTTTTGTGTCGTTATTGTTATTATTATTATTGTTCTTATTCCTTTCCTTGATCCTTATT
>JAGFMF010011673.1:1931124-2026981 GCA_019455555.1 Galemys pyrenaicus
CCCTGCTCTCTGTGGTGAATCCTCTCACCCCCCCACACCTCTGGCCTGTACCCCAGTGCTTGTATGCATAAATAAATAAAATCTTAAAAAAAAAAAAAAGACCCAGAAAAATTGGGCAGAAAAAGAGCATATTGAGTTGTTGCAATATATAATAATTGTGCTTAGTGCTATGGGAGAACTAAACAGGAAATCTTTTTTTTTTTTTTTGGTCTCAAAAAGTTTATTTAGGAAAGAAAAGAGAGAATCAAAACAGGAAATCTTAGAGAATCATAGAAAGTTTTATGGTGGAATTGACATTTAAGTTGAGAGTTAAGCTTTCTCTAGTCAAAGAATGGTAGAAAAGAGTGTTTCAGACAGAAGGAGCAGAATGTTAGAACATAAAGAGAAAGAGGGCCTCCCTGGTGGCGCAGGGTGAAGACAGCGCCAGGGGTTAAAGAGATCACCAGCCACTGCAGAGTGAGTTCATTATAGGCCAGGGAGCTAAGCCACATGGCATGAGCAGATCTCTCCTCTGTTTCCCACTGCTCCCTCAGCAGTGTATTTCAGTAGATCTGCCAGTTCTGCTCCCCACTCTGTCTCTGGTGAATCTTCTTCCTTCATCCGAACATCTTTGGCCTACACCCTAGTTCTTGTATGCATAAATAAGTAAGTCTTTAAAAAAAAAAAGAAAATGGAGAAAAATAAAGGTAATGTATCTGGAAACTCTTAAGTAGCTTATTATGGTTGAATTAGTTTAAGGTCTGATGTTTTTGTAGTGGGGACAGGAGGGCAATGATGGGAGATGAAGCTAAACTAGGGAGTTGAAGATTTTGTCAAGATCTACATGGAATTGATGGACGTGTTTAAGAAATAGTGAAGGTGTAGAATTTATGTATAGTGATCACATTGGTAAATAAGTCAAAATACATTGTAGTAAATACATCAAAAGGGAAATATGAATGGAATGTCTAGAGATTCCAGGTAATAATTACTAGTGAGATATATGTGACTAATGAATAATGTAATAGGAGTGGATCGGAGGGGATAGTTCTGAGATATGAACATATGAGGGGATATGTAGGAAACAAAATTCATCTGGGGTAGGAGGAAAATCAAGGTTTATCATGTGAATGTTATTGTCATTTTAAGCATGTTGTTATTGGAGTGAAGGTGAATAGGTCTTTGAATATTTAAGGAATCTGTACGAGGTCTGCATCCAGGTGTACCTTCTAATTAAGATGTAAGATTAATGGAGAACATTAGGATGAAGAGAAATCAGAGGCTTAGTTAATTCAGTGTGAATGTTAGCTTCTTAGTTAATATTTAATGATAATATTTGAAGGGATTTAGATCTGATATCGCAAATATATTTTGTGCTGTAATTTGTCACCTTTTAAATGAATGGGTAATTTTGTAAATACAAAATTGTAAATTCTGTGCTTATTGTAATTTTAAAAAGTATGTGAGGTGAGTACTTGTTTCATTGAAGAATGTGTTTTTACTAACTCTGCCCATAAATTCAGTGATTGTGTTTTTACTAACTCTGCCCATAAATTCAGTGATTGAAGAGATACTATATACTTGTGTACTAGACATGTTTTAATGTTTTGAGGATACAGCACTGAACAAAACAAGACTTCTTACACTGAGTTCCGTCAGGGTAGACAGACGGATAAGCAATAAATACATACATATATTTGGCAAGTGCTGTGAGGAGAAATGGAAAGCAGAATCAAGATGAGATAAGGGTGATAGAGGGTATATTGCTTTTTATTAGATAGTTTGAAATGATGACATTTAAGCTTCCTGTGACACAAGTAATTTAGTGAACTATTCAGCTATCTGGGTGAAGAGCATTCCAGGCAGGCTATATAATAGGTATAGGGTCCTGAGGTGAAACATATTTGACCTGTTTGACCTTAGAATATTTAGGGATGAGAAAGAAGGTCTTAAGGGCTGGGGTGGTAGGGATGAGTCTAGATAGAGTTCACAAGGACTTGGTCCAAGTAGGGTCTTGTAGGCCAGAGTAAAATCTGAGTGTGTTACTAAGTCATTGATGGCTCTTAAGCAAGAAAGCAAATTGATCTGATGGACATTTAAAAAAACAAAAACAAAAACAAAAACACTAGCTGCTGTTTAGAGAATAGGGGAGGACAAGAGTGAATGTAGGTAAATCGAGCCTGGCTGTCAAGTTAGTTTCTGGTAGCAAGTCATCTGTGATAAGTGATTATATTGAAGGTGGGATGATACGATTTGAATGATTTGAAGGTGAAGGAAAAGTTCTGCTTTGCTACTTACAGAGGACTAACCCCCTTTCCTTTTTAAAAAATGTTTGCTATAGTTTGTTGGTGAATAAGAGTCTAGGAAATGAGTATAGCCCAAGAAGGCATTCTTAACCTTAGTCTTCCCTTATTAATAAGCAGTGAACAATGAACTGAGCAGATCTTTGAGTGTTTTTTGTTTTGTTTTTAAATTTTAGAAAATGAGATAAAAATCACCCTTTAAAAGGAACAATTCCCCAAGATTCTATGTCCATCACACTGTGAAATTCTGCATAACATTTTCCCAGAAAGAAACCCTGTACCTATTAGCAGTCCTGATTATCTTTTTTCTTCCTTCTGATCCTACTCTGGTAATCACTAATCTACCTTCTTTCTAAGCATTTGCTTTTTCTGGACATTTCCCATCACTGGAATTATATAACATGGGACCTTGTGTGTCTCACTTGTTTTACTTTAGCATAATATTTTAAAGGTACATTAATTTTGTAACATGTCAGTACATCATTTCTTTTTATTGAGTGAATGGGAGAGATGGGATTACACAGGTAAGGGACTGACTACAGGTTGGGGACAGAACAGATTAGGTCAGATCAAATCACCTAGGAATTTGAAGATTTTTATAGGACTGATAGAAATAAGGTGCCACCTATATGCTTTGAACAGGGAAATGATGCAGTCTTGTTTTTCAGAGGGGCACATTTTCACTGTAGTTTTAAAAGATCACTAATACCATTATATAATACCACTATTGAGGACAAACTGTAGTAAGTCAGACATTGAAGCTATCTTGTTAGGACAAGTTAGGAAGCTTTTTTTTAAAAAAAAAAGGAAAATGACGAGATGGCTGCAGCCACTGTTGGGGAGGAGGGGTGCTCAGATTCCAGTTGTCTTTTCAGTATAGAGACAAAAAAAAAGAAAAGAGTTCCCCTAAGATTGGCTGTAGAAGAGAAAGTGATAAGGGGGACACCAAGATTTTATTGACTGAATAACTGAAAACTGGGGTTTAGGATGAAGTAAGGGCTGTGTAATTGCTGGAAATAAGCATTTCTATCTTTTTTTTTTTTTTTAAGATTTATTTATTTATGCATACAAGCGCTGGGGTACAGGCCAGAGGTGTAGGGGGGTGAGAGGATTCACCACAGAGAGCAGGGAGCAGAACAGGCAGATCAACTGAAGTACACTGCTGAGGGGAGCAGCGGGCACAGCAGGAGAGGTCTGCCACACCATGTGGGTCCCCCCCCTGGCCGGCATCAGGGATGGAACTCGTGCTGCAGTGGCTGCGGTTTGCTTCGTAGTGCGTTGCTTAACCCACTGCGCCACCAGGGGAGGCCCAAGCATTTCTATCTTGTGAAAAATGTTTTTCTGATGCATCATTGTATGAAATGACTCTAAACACAATAAAGATATGCCAGATTAATTTTTTTAGTAACAGACATTTAAGAGAGTTATAAACTTTCATTGTTAATGAATTGTTTAAAAACAGGACTCCTGCCATCTATTGTGGTGTCATAGACAGAGATGTTTCTACATGAGAATTGCAGTAGTAGTATTCTATGTAGGATGACTCCCACAGTAGACAACAGAAACCATAGTCATTAATCTTTTATTCAAATATTGCAGATTGTGGAATATGTGAATTTTGATAGGGCATAAAATACAAATAGATTTAAATTTTTTACCTAGTACCTATGCAAAATATAATTGTTAGGTTATAATTTACTTTGAATATAAAAGACAAAGGAAGGCAGCTCCCCTGCCCACGTTACAAAATTAAAGAGAGGCAGGTGCCTCTCTTTTTCTTTTTCCTTTTTCTAATATCCTATCCTTTTAAAATATAAAACCAAACAAAATATTAAGGAAAATGTGTTAGTATTCCTTTCTTTTCAGTTGGACCTCCTTTAAGCCTGTGGCCATTGAAAAAACACACTGTAACTAGCTGTCATTCCCAAGACAATGGAAATATTTTTATTAATTACATCAAAATAAGACAGTATATTTGTTTTTTTTAAACCACTAGTCAGTATGTTTAACTTAATTTTAAGAGAACTTTCATTTAAAAATTATTCCCCCCTCCCCCAAAAAATATTCCATTTCTGCTCTTTGAGGAGTTCAGGAAATCTTGACATTCATATTTTCCATGGAATGTAATGTATTTCTAGAAATCTGGTAATAAATACTATAATTGAAGCTAGTAGCATTCAGGTTTGGGGAGAAAAAGAATGTTTTATAAAACTATATAAATAGTTCACTGAAAATAAAAGGCAGATGTACTCCATAAGTCAGTCACCTTTGATTCAAGGGAATATTTCATAAAGTAATTGAAAAGGTAGCTCTGGGTATCTGGAAATAATTCTTAGCACATTGGATATTATTTATTATTACTAAGGTTAATCTAAGTTTGCGCTTACCTCTTCCAAATCAGTTGTTTGACTAATGGGATCCTCTCTGACAAGGATAACATCTAACTGAATAGCAGATATACTTAGCTTTTGGATACCAGTAAGAGGTGTAGAGACTCTACATTATTTTGCCTAGTGCAGGTGTCTCTCCAGGTTAACAATTGTTTTGGCAGACAGGTGGTAGAGAGACTGGTTCTCTAGGCCATTAATACAGTTTTTAAGGAGGGAACGCTTAAGTAAAGAGTAGCATTTTTAAATTATAAATTACCTATCAATTAAGAGAACAATGATTCTGAATATAGTTTTAAACTGTTAATGATATAAATAAGGTTCTGATGTATTTTCGACAGTGAGGTGGGTACTTAAATAGATTTTCTTATTTAAGTCATTTTCTTCTACTAGTTTATAGATGCATTTTTTGCACTGTGATTTAACTCTAAGATATCTGGAGTCTTATACCAAGGTTTTGACAAGTAACAACTGCTGTGTCCTAATTGATAATTTTGTGGGCATAATTGCTTGTTTGAACCTAGATATTATTAACTTTTTTTTAAACATTTGTTTATTTATGCATACAAAAGCGGGGGTATGGACCACAGTTGCAGGCCAGAGTTGCAGGAGATGAGAGGATTCACCAGAGGAGGTAGGGAGTAGAACAGACTGATTGACTGAAATACACTGCTGAGGGGAGCAGCGGGCAAGGCACAGGAGAAGTCTGCTGCGCCATGTGATCCCCTCCGTGGTTGGAGATTGTGCTGCTGTGCTGTGGATGCTTCACAGTGCAGCCCTCAACCCACTGCACCACCAGAGATGCCCAGTTATTGATTCTTTAAATTGAAACCTATGTCTATATTTTATTTACCTTAATAGCAGAAATTATAACTATAAGCCATCAAACCTTTGGGCAATTAGTATTTATTTTTTTAAGATTTATGTATTTATTTGTAGAAGAACTGGGGTGTAGGCCAGAGGTACAGGGGGTGAGAGGATTCACCACAGACAGAGTAGGAAGCAGAACAGGTTGATTGACTGAAATACACTGCTGAGGGAAACAGTGGGCAATACAGGAGAGGTCTGCTGTACCTTGTGGTCAGCTCCCTTGCTGGGGATGGTACTCATGCTTCAGTGGCTGGCTATAGTTTGATAGACCTGAGACTTTAACTTCTGGAAGCCCTCAATTGATATTTAAATAAAAGATTCATCATACAGTGATAATAAAAATTATATTTGAATATGACTATAAAAAATTTTGTTTAGGACCCTTCCTGGTGGCACAATGGGTTAAGCAGTGCATTATGAAGCAAACCACAGCCACTGCAGCACGAGTTCAATCCCTGCTGCCAGCCGGGGAGGGGACCCACTTGGTGCAGCAGACCTCTCCTGCCTCGCCTGCTGCTCCTCTCAGCAGTGTGTCTCAGTAGATCTGCCTGTTTTGCTCCTCACTCTGTCTCTGGTGGATCCTCTCACCTCCCACATCTCTGACCTGTACCCCAGCCCTTTGTATGCATAAATAAATAAATCTTTAAAAATTTTTTTTGGTTTAGTTGCAGTACCCAATAACAGTGTAGTTTAGCGATTAAGAGCATATGGTTTAGAAGAGAGAAGTATTGTTCTTAGTGCCCTTTCTCACTTGACTGTTGAAGTTGGGTAAACTTATTTCTGAAATGAAAGTGAATATCATTTTCATTTTTATAAAGTGAGTAAATGTTAACTGAAATGACACTTAAAATACTTTATACTTTGTGTTTGGAAT
Source organism: Galemys pyrenaicus (assembly GCA_019455555.1). Lineage (NCBI taxonomy): Eukaryota > Metazoa > Chordata > Mammalia > Eulipotyphla > Talpidae > Galemys > Galemys pyrenaicus. Next base: position 1,937,538 of record JAGFMF010011673.1, read on the forward strand.
CATTCTGATTACTTGTTACTACTGGGTTCCTAACTGTATTTCTGGTCGAAGCCCATTGCTGCATTTATAAAGAGAGGATTTTTTATTAAGATTTCTTGGGATCAAACTAACACTTTTGTGTTTACCAAACTGTGAACAGTTTTAAACTTTTTAAGGCTGGTATACTCATCTACAGTGATAAGGAATTGTTGTAGTACTTACTTCATGGAGTTTTGGACATGAGTAAATGTAATAACAGGTTCTACCCAGGTAGTAAATATGCAGTAAATTGAAACTATTATTTTAGTTCTGTGGAAAGCCCTTGTGAAATATAGTGAATTTATATGGACTTTATGGTGACATGGGGATTCTAGACTTGTTAACTTTAAATTTGAAGGGAAATTTGCAAGTTTGTGATTAAATTATAACCAGTTATTATTGTCTTATGAAATCCTTTAAAAGAATGTTTAATGGAAGGTGAAAACCAAATTTCTTTACGCTAAGAACTCTGTTTCCCTTTCAAATCTTTTATTGGAGCCCTTCCTGATCTAGAAGCTTTTCTTAGTACATATAATTGTTTTCACCTCTTCTAATTTGGTACTGACTTGCCAGGATGGGATTCTTTTTTTTTTTTTTTTTAAGGATTTATTTATGCATACAAGAGCTGGGGTATAGGCCAGAGGTGTGGGCGGTTAGGGATCTACCAAAGACAAAGTGGGGAGCAGAACAGGCAGATAGAATGAAACACACTGCTGAGGGAGCAGCGGGAGAGATATGAGAGGTCTGCTGCGCCATGTGGGGTCCCCTCCCCAGCCGGCAGCAGGGCTCGAACTAGAGCTGCAGTGGCTGTGGTTTGCTTCATAGGGCATTGCTCAACCCACTGCACCACCAGGGAGGCACCCAGGATGGGATTCTTTTAAGGGAAAAGTAAATTTTACTTCCAAGCCTGAGGGCTTGTTACTGGATTAGGTGAATCCACTGGAGATACTTATTTTGAGTATCCATCTCTGGTTTTATTTATGTAAAACCCTGTTTTCTTGAGAGGATCACTGTTCTGAGGCAATAGTCACCTGAAGCTAGTCTAGCATGGTGAGCCTATGGGATTGGGGTGATGAGTTCTGCCATACTTAAGAGTTTTTTCTAAGAAAGGAGTGAAAGGAAAGCTGAACAGGTGTGAAGACAAAAGAGGTACTATTACTGTCAAAGTTTAAATGCAGCAGTTTGGGGAAGTAGCGGACCTCTCTTGCTTTGCCCGCTGTTCCCTTCAGCAGTGTATTTCAGTCAATCTGCCTTTTTTTTTTTTAAGATTTGTTTATTTATGCATACAAGAACTGGGATAAAGGCCAGAGGTGGGGGTGGGGTGAGAGGATTCACCTGAGACAGAGCCTGGAACAGAACAGGCACATCCACAGAAATACACTGCCCAGGGCAGCAGTGGCAAGGCAGGAGAGGTCTGCTGTGCCATGTGGGTCCCCGCCCTGGCCGGCGGCAGGGATTGAACTCGTACTGCAGTGGTTGCGGCTTGCTTCATAGCGCGTTGCTTAACCCACTGGGCCACCAGGGAGGGCCCCTGATTCTGAAAATTTTTAAGTTGTCTATTTTTGCTTTGCTTCAACTTGGAAATCTGTTTTTTCTAAAGTAATTCTGTTCTTAGCAAAATTAAAGGAGTTTTTATTGTAAAATCAATGTTATAAAAAAATCTTACAGAAATGTGTATAGTGAATAGTAGATGTCATTACATTACCTAGTCTCACTTCCTATTGGTAACTTGCGTTAACAGTTGAGATATATCCTCTTACCTTTTTTTTTTTTTTGACATACTTATAAGTATTTATTTTGCTTAGTTTTGCAAAAATGGGCTCATACTCTACGTGGTTTGTAATTTTTACACTATTGCACATTTATCATTCTTTTCATGACTTAAGCAAGATTTCATTTTCATTTGGTATGCTTTTTTATTTACCACCAAATGATTTATATCAGGCACCACTATGTTTCTTTAGCTTTAATTTTTTTTTTAAAGATTTACGTTATGCATACAAGAACTGGGGGTGAGAGAATTCACCAGAGACAGAATGGGGAGCAGAATAGGCAGATCTACTGAAATACTCTGCTGAGGGCAGAGCAACAGGAGAGACAGGAGTTTGCTGTCTAGCTCCCTGTGAGTTAGCTCCCTGAGTGGGGATAGAACTCATGCTGCAGTGGCTGGCTATAGCTTGATAGCACTGAGACTTTACCTGTGCCACCAGGGCGGCCCTTAGCCACACTTTTTATAGCAGTGTTCTAACAGTAGGTATTCAGTAAATATGTTAATTTATGTGACTATATACTACTACTAGTTCATGAATAGTCTCAGTCATCTATAACATTTATGGTAGCCTCTCATGGCCCTGTTGATTATTACTATTACTATTAATGAACTCTAACTGCCTCAAAGTGCTATTAAAGGTAAATTGTAAGGGTTTTAGTGAGGGGCATCCCCATGTTATATGGCTGCTTCTAAGAAGCTAATGCTGTACTTGGGATTCCTCATGGCATTTATTTAGAAAGGTGACTTTTTGGGACAGGCCACTGTAGGCAGTGACTCCAGCAGATCTCTCGGTGCTAAGGGTAAGAATATGTGGTTTAATAAAAAGAATTTTTTAATACAATAGTAATAATGTATTTAAGTGGCACGTTATGTTTTTAAAGTTTCATAATCATTACCAATTTCTTATAACATCCCTTTGAGACAGGTCATCAGCATTTTTCCTTTTTTGTGGCTGCAGGGGCAGATAGGCAAAGCTGTAGAGTGATTGCCCACATGCACACATTAAAAGGTAGACTGTTCTCTTAGTAAACTGAACTGTGTTGCTTCTCTGCTAGTTATAATAAAGTTGTTGCTACTTAGTGACCTTTTGATGGCTTTACTGAATAGTGAGTGTAGTTTAGTTACAAACCTTTTAGCTACTTTCTATATTGAAAGCAGACAGTTTTAATAAGATCCTTGCATCCTGGGACTAAATATCCTTATATAAATTTACCATTAAAAGATAGAAAAAACATGAAAATATACTAAAATGAAGTATGTATGGTGTATTTAGTTTTTCTGGGAGAATCTTTAACTAGCTTAAAAGTTAGTATTGTAACTTAGTTTAAAATACTACTAGAGGGGCCTCCCTGGTGGTGCAGTGGGTTAAACATCGCACTATGAAGCAAGCTGCAGCTGCTGCAGCTGCTGCAGCACGAGTTTGATCCCTGCCTCAGAACGGGGACCCACATGGCACAGCAGACCTCTCCTTCCTTGCCTGCTGCTCTCCTCAGCAGTGTGTTTCAGTTGATCTGCCTGTTCTGCTCCTCACTCTGTCTTTGGTGAATCCTCTCACCCCCAGGACTTCTGACCTGTACCCTGGTTCTTGTATGCATAAATATATAAATCTTTAAAAAAATAGTACTAGACTTTGAAGAATTAGTATTTTATTTTTTAAAATTTATTTATTCATACAAGAACTGGGTATAGGTTAGAGGTATAGGGGAGTGGGAGGATCCACCAGAGACAGAGTGGGAAACAGAATAGGCAGATCAACTGAAATATACTGCTGAGGGGAGCAGAGGGCAAGTCTGGAGAGGTCTACCTTGCTATATGGATCGTCTCTCCAGCAGGCAGCAGGGCTTGAACTCAAGCTGCAGTGGCTGAGGTTTGCTTCATAGTGCACTGCTTAACTAACCATTGCGCCACCAGGGAAGCTCCAAAGGATTAGTATTTTAAAGTTGAAAAAAAAAATTGCAGGCTTTATTGCCACAAGTAATTTTGAGTTTAAACACTGCTCCATGTAGCAAGAAGAGGCTTCCAAAGTTCACTTGGCCATTTAGGTTTATATTCCAACTATTCTATAAGTGACAAAACAGAAGGTTTTCTAGATTTAAAAACTTTTAAGTCTCGTCTGAGTGTTTTCATTTAACTTAAAAGTTTTTCTGTTCTTTGGAAACATTCTGTTTTACCTGTTAGACTTGATTCTATTATTTTATCCTCCTCCTTTACTATAATTATTATGTTTTCTGTATGCGTGACCTTTTTCCTCCGACTTGTAAAGAATTCCAAATGTAATCCTGCCTTGATTGAGGGAGAATGAGGGAGGGAGCTTTAAGTTTACAGGCAGCTACTATAAAAATATTTAATTTATGGGAATTATATAATACAGACCCTGAAAAAAAATTCAATTTTGGAGTGTTAAGACATGCTTTGATATGAGTGTATATGATGATAAATTAATACTTAATTTTCATGTACTTAGGTAATTAGTGCAGTTCTGTATTTTAGTAAACATGTAACTTTTAAATATATCTTTCATTGTTATGGTCACATTATTTTGTTCTGAAAATAGTATTTTTGTATGCATTTTGTATGCATTTTTTTGTAGGCAGCTCTTGTATGCATAAATTAATGAATCTTTTAAAAAAGAGTTTTAGAATTCAGGATTAATACTTAAAATATTACGAATCAAGAAACTTATGTAATATTACGAAGTTGAATTTTGAAACATTGAATGGAACAGGTTTTCATAAATCATTACTAAATTTTACTAAATACTATTATGGTCACAAAGACACTTAGCATATTCTTGCAAAATGGTGACAGAATTAGGTACTCTGTTTCCTGTTGTTGATGTAACAATTTGCTGTAAATTTAGTGTTTTAAAACAGCACAATTTATTTTTTTGTTCCGAAAGTCAAAAGTGCAAAATGGGTTTCATGGCCTGCATTCCTTCTGCAGAAACTATCTGAGATTTTGTTTTCTTACCTTTTCCAGATTCTAGAAGGCTATACACATTCCTTTACTCATGACTGCTCCATCTTCAAAACCAGCAGCCTAATATCTTCACATCTCTGATTTTTGTATGTCCTTCTGCCTTCTTTCATTTGAAGTAGGAAACTGATTTCCTTGCGCCGTCCCAAATGGTCCAGGATAATCTCCCTATTTCAAGATCAGTTGACTAAAAACCTTAATTCCATCTGTAATCTTAAAAACTTCCCCTGCACTGCCCCCTGATTATTTAACATTTTCACGGATTCTGGGGACTAGGACAGGGACATCTTTGGGGAGATCATTCTGCTTACCACAGTTCTTTTAGTTTAAAAAAATAATTAAACTTTTTAGACATTTCCATGAAATGAGATTAATATTTACTAGTTACGCACAAAGGAATTTTATGAAAAATGGAAATTATGTATCAGTGTAGCCAAACCATGTATAGACTATACTCAGAATTATTAACAGATGCTTTCTTGTTGATCTTAGTTAGCTATTAGATAGGTGCTTAGAGATAGGTAACCAGTGAACTTGTTATAAATCAGTCTGAATACCTGGAATTAAAGCTGGTCTCTGGAATAGAACAAGATGTCAGTAATCAGGCATATGTTAGAGGCTGACACTTCATGATTGCTGTTTAGTTTTTGAGTCTTAAAAGGCAGGTGTTCGTTAGATGTCATCTTTCCAGGTTTTTGCTTGTTGTTAATAGTGATACTTAACAGGAGAAAATATATGAATATTTTAATTTGTTTTATGATTTGAATGTCTGAAAGATACAACTCAATTTTAAAGCAATAGTAGGCTTTTCTTTTTTTTAAAGATTTATTTATGCACACAAGAGCTGGGGTACAGGCGAGAGTAGTGGGGGGGGTGGTGGGGGCCGGTGAGAGGATTCACCAGACAGAGCGGGGAGCAGAACAGGCAGATCGACTGAAACACACTGCTGAGGGCAGCAGCAGGCGAGGCAGGAGAGGTCTGCTGTGCCATGTGGGTCCCCTCCCTGACTGGCAGCAGGGATTGAACTCGTGCTGCAGTGGCTGTGGTTTGCTTCATAGTGTGTTACTTAACTCACTGCACCACCCGCGAGGCCGGACTTTTCTTCTTACCTTGATTTTTTTTTTTTCAGATTAAGATAGATAATTAAGGGGTCTTTTGAATAATTGCAGTTTTAAACAATTTAAACAATTGCTTATGATTGTGTTGTGTATGTCTAGTTGATTTACTTATTTGAAGTTAAAGTTGGAGAATTGCTATTTTTAATGTTACTTCTTGATTTATCTTTGGGGTACCATTTTACTTGTTTAGCTCAGTCTTTCAACTCTCCAAACCATGGCACTCTAAGATTCACAGAATGAAATGGTTACTAGAAAACCTCTGGCAAAGGGAATTTTAGGGGCAGATGTGTATTTTTTTTTTTTTTTATTCCTGTTGTCAGGTTAAAATTTATGGTACTGTGCTCTGGAATGAGTTTAGTGTAAAACATTTGTACATGAAGATTCACTGGATGATCTTCTAGATACTACAGAAGGAAAGTGGTTTGCTAATTCTGTCTTATTACAACCATGTTTAAAGTAGGTAATTGAGATTTTTCTCAGTTCTGTGGTTAGAAAAAATTATATCTTCCTAGATTGTATAATCATGTATTTCCTTGCACACATAACTACTGATTGCATATGGTTTAGGTTAGAATGTGTCTAAACAGTGAGCTGTAACCAGTGATTTTACAAGATTCTCTGACTCTAGGTATCTTTTCATGATTTGAACACTTCTTGTCTTTGTGCTGTCGCTGCCCTCTTACACATACTCCTAATGGCATACCTCTAATATCTAATGACAGGCAGTGAATCCTGGACAGCTATTTCTTTTTGTAAGTGCATCAGTACAAAATCAATTTCACTAAGTTCTGTGTGCCATGAATGGTAAACGTATGCTTTCAAAGAATGTATTTTATATAGTAGTATTTTGCACAGTGTTTCTACATATGTAGATATACAATGTATGATAAGAAATGTAGATATGTGAATGATTTGACTTTGACTGTACATATGGTACTATATTTAAAATTACCTAACTTAAAAAAATTAAATATCAGCACTTCTTTTTACTGAAGGTTATAAAGTCAACCATTACTCTACATTGTCAGATTCATCAGAGGCGTGCTTTAGGGTGTGGTATTGTTGACCTTATCGTCCTGATAATATAGTGGAATGAATGTGTTAGGTTTAAATCCTTCTCTCTGTCTTAACTATTGTGTCAGTAGTTGCATGATCTTAGGCAATTCATTTCTTTGGGTCTTATTTTCAGCATATGCAAACTAAGGAGAATAATAATTACTTTGTTGTTTTGTTATGAATTAAATATGATGATGCATACAGAATTACTTATTACTGTGTTTGTTTTATGAATGCCCAAAATTCATAACTGTAATGTATTATGGGACAGGGGAAATCACTTTACTACCTGACATCAAATTAGTCATAGCTAATAACTTAGAATATATACTTAGTATGGTTATGTCTGTGCATTACTTTATGATAAAACTAAATAGTGTGCTCATTACCTGGAGTTATTAGAAGCCAAATTCATGAAGTTTTGATTAATCTTTGTTCTTGGGACATTGCTCCCTCCATTTTTTTCTTTCCTGATTATTCCTTTTCTCCTAGTGTTAAATAAAAACAAAAAAGAACTCAGTGGAAATTTTCCACTAAAAAATAATCTGTTGGGGGGGGGTCACTTATTTTTTAAATTTTATTTTTGTGTAGAAGAACTAAATATTAGTTTTTAAGTTAAAAATTACATAAAATTAAAAATTCATATCTTTTGTAGTAGCCACATTTCACATGCACCTATGACTGGTTTGGAGATCCTTTGTGCCTGTGTTCTCTCTGAGCCTCGTTACAGAGTTGTTTTATGGGGCTTGCGATTTTGTATTCTCTATTAGAAATTTCTTTCTACATGTTTAAAAGATCTTGCTATCTTTGTTTAAATAATAACATACACTTGTTGAATTGGGGCATTTCTTGATGTACAGAGAACACCTTTTTTTTAACTTAAATAATTTATATATATTTTACATTATTACTCATTTTTATATAGTGTTTGCTTTCTTTTCTCTGGTGTAGTCCCCATAGAATTTCTACCACCAATTCACTTGGGCAGCATCACCATAATCCCTTTTAAAAATTTAGTTTATGTATTTTTAGGTCTTTTTCTTTGATGGTGTCACATTTTATAATGTTTCTAATAGTTCTTTTTGTTGTTTAAAAAAACTCTTGTTGAAATATATGTAAAGGACCTCCCTGGTGGCTTAGGGATTAAGTCTCAGCACTATTGCCTGAATTCGATCCCTGATCAGGAGCTGACCCACTTGGCACAGCAAGCCTTCTATCTGGCCTGCTGCTCCCCTCAGCAATGTATTTCAGTAGATCTGCCTGTTCTGCCCCCACTCTGTCTCTGGTGAATCCTCTCACCCCCTGCACCTCTGGCCTGTACCCTAGTTCTTGTATGCATAAATCAATCTTTGGGGGGAAAAAGAATATTTAAAATAGGGTATGAAGTGGAGGGGAAGAACATTTATCACTGAAAAGTAATACTCTTTTAAAATGTGTTATGATTGGAGTTATGGTAACAACCTAAGCGCCCAAGTCCAGAGGAGTGGATTAGAAAAATGTGTGTGTGTGTGTGTGTGTGTGTGTATGCGTATGCGTGCAATAGAATGCTATTCAACTGTAAAACAAGTGAACTCTTGCCATTTGCCACAACATGGGTGGAACTGGAGGGGATTATACCAAGGAAAAGAAGTCCCGAGAAAGACAAATATTGGATGTTTTTACTTATAGTTGGAATATAGAGATACAAAGGGTCAGACAAAACCAAACCATTAACAAATTCTAGAATTCCGATTATAGAATTGAGGCTACAGGAGGTGAGAGGGAAACTGGGAAGGGGGCCATAATGGAGTCTGGTGGAAGACTGTGGGGTGTCTTTGGTGATGATTGTGGTGTGGGAGTCATGCATCTCTGGAGGTGTGATACTGTGCCTCTGATTCACATACACTGTTGTAAACCAGTGTTACCTCAGTTTAAAAATAAAAAGAAAAAGTGTATCATGGATCTCTCAATAGAGAAGTCTATGCCTTTATACAAGCTACTTGAGTGGGAAGAGTGGGGATGGAGCGGTGTCTCCAGTGCCTGGCTTTCTGTATTTGAAAGATGTGTAGGTGATGGACAGTTTGCCCAGGTAGGGGCCGATTCAATCTACAGACTTTTCTATATTCTGTATTTGGCTTATTGCAACTTTGTGGTTTTGCTAACCTCCAGATAGCCTGTAAACTGGTAGTTCTAGAGACTTTTTTGATGACATACTTCTATGAGGTACTGTATTCTTTCAGTTACATATCATCAAAACATCATATAAGGTGGTGTCACTTTTCATAAAGATATGAATAGTGAAGGACTTCAGGTGTTGCCAGCTTTATCTACACATTATAAGCTTCCTGTCAACTTTCACCCCATTATTTTAGAAGCCACTAATGATTGTTGCTTGATTCATTATTATATAAGGATTACATAATGATTTCCTAGCTATATTATGCCCACCACATTTATGTAGTTGAAATTCTTCTAACTCTAAAATACAGAAATGTAGAATAAGTGAATTTCCTCTTTCACTTTGATGGTTTTTAGAATATGACTACGATGACTAATGAGGTTTTTGTTTTATTCTTTTATTTTAGTGTTATGGATTTTTATGTATTCTGTGTGTTTAGTCCATTGCTGTTACTGTTTTTAATATTTTAGATATCTCCTCTTTGGACATTGGAGTCACTTCAGATATTCCTGTATTCTTTTGAATATTAGTTTTTGATAATTAACTTTCTGGAACAGGGGATCAGTTTCATCTTGTAGTTTTTTTGTCCCAAACCTGTTATCAGACTTTTCTTCAAGGAACTCTGTTCTGGGGTATGGTTTTTAGAGATGACAATCAAGATGTTAGGGATACTCATTGCTACTAGTTTATTATTGTTTCTAACCTTTAATGTTTAGACCTAGGAAATAAGGTGTTTTTGTTTTTATGACTTTATACTAATATTTCCAATTCCCATGAAAAATTGTTTTGATTTATTTTGTATTTGTATCCTTTTTATCATATGCTAAAATCTTGGTTCCTAACACTGTTAACATTATTACATTAACATATCACATATACTGTGTTTTGAAATAAAAATACCAACCGTGCTAATAATAATGAAATTAATGATTGCGGTTTAAGATTCCTTTGCGGTTTTTATTTGTTTTTCCTTAGGTTATATTCCCCTAAAGACTTAAGAACAAAGTACTCATTTTAATGATTAGAGGTAATTCTTCCTATGCTACTTATTCTACCAACTTGATAAATAGGTCATTTACTTCAGTTTGGTTTTGATTTTTAGGGATTATTCTGTTTTCCTTTTTTATTTTTTCTTAATGGTGAAAAGATTTATATTTAGAATTAGTTAGCTGGATGCAATTTTTTAGATAATTTCAGTATTTCTTGGCAGTATCCAAAGCATTATTGTCAGGTGCCAATCAAACATATGCCTGCTGTTCATCAGGACTGGTTAGGGTGTTGACCTTGATCAACATAGAGCTTCTTCACAACTTGTTTAATCTAGTGCTTGTTGCTCTTGATAACCATCCACAACCGCAGATGACTTAGTGGTCCGGGGAACTTGATGACAGTGGTCAAGTTTGTTTCTCCTCAGGGTACTCTTTCAAGGATATTCGACCTATCTTCAGAATAGTCCAGGTGCTTGTCCACCTCTTGTGTATGGGGGTGGAGATGGAGGGGGAGTGGAGGGTTGTGGACACCTTTTCAGTGCTTTCTTGGTCTTCAAACCCTTTGCTTCAAACCCTTGGCTTTGGCTTTGGGAGGTGTAGAGACCTCTTTATTTTTGGTGCATCATTGTGGAAAGCTCCTTTGTAAATTTTTTGATATAAAATAGTTACATGTTTTTAAAATGTTGGAGATATTTTTCAAAAGATTGGTTGGTACATCATTAGTCTCCTCATATTCTATCATTACAAGGAGTGAAGTGTTATTTTATAATGCTTTTATAATTAATTTATGTTGGTATGAGTTTTTTAAGGTTCAGATTTATTTTTTTTGAAGATTTATTTATTTATGCATACAAGAGCTGGGGTACAGGTCAGAGTCCAGGGAGGTGAGAGGATTCACCAGAGACAGAGCCGCGAACAGAACAGGCAGACTGACTGACTGAAACACACTGCTGAGGGGAGCTGTGGGCGAGGCAGGAGAGGTCTGCTCTGCCATGTGGGTCCCCTGCCTGACTGGCAGCAGGGATTGAGCTTGTGCTGCAGTGGTTGTGGTTTGCTTTATAGTGCGTTGCTTAACCCCCTGCGCCACCAGGGAGGCCCTAAAGTTCAGATTTAAAAGTCTAGTGTAAGTTTTCCAAGTCACCAAGTGGTTCCTAGATGGCAGTAAATAGTTCTTGTTTATATTTTGCTTTTTAGAGTTTCAGTTATTTTACTGCATTTTGAAAATAGTACATGTTATTAGAATGGCAATGGAACTATAATTGCTTAAAAGTTGTGATTGTAATATCTGCAGATAATATTCCCTTGTAATCTCTAGTTAATAACTAGTTCAAAGATGTTTTGCTGTCTGATACATTGAAATTGTGATATAGGGGCAAAATCCTGCATTATATGATTGGAATTTGCTAGACCTAGGTACTTTCCTAGTATAAAACAAAGAAGGTCCTGAAAGTGTTATATATGCGTATTTTTGTTTTTAATGCCTAGTTGCATTGGAAATAGATGTTAAAATCAGGTCTTCAGTGGGTATGTGGTGACATGCTGTCTATTGGTAGACAATTTTGGTTTATTCAAACTTGGGTCTGTCTTCCTCTTTTTAAAAAATTTCCCTATCTGTGCTTTTTAGAATATGCTATGTGGTAAAACCCAAAGGTTGTTTACATAGATTTGGGCAATTTGAGCATTCTAAAGATAAATAGGTATTTTTACCTCAAAGATTACTGAATTGACACTTTAAAAAACGCTCTTACCCGTTTAATGTAGTTGATATATACTATATATGTATACAGTATATATGTAGTTGATAGATAGTAGGCTAATATATAATCTTCTATATATTTTTTTCATGGTTTTACTGAGTTTATTGTTAATGTTCCTTAGGAAAGGTCTGGACCTGTCACAAGTTTGTTAATAGTAATTCTTTGTATTTATTTTTTGTTGTGTTAATAATGATTATCTCCAGTGATTATAACCAGTTGTTAATAGTGATAGTCTCTAGACAGTGAGAGTATAGAAAATACTTATTTTCTACTTTGTATATTTATGATATTTGAATTTTTTAATGAACACATCCTGCTTTATTTATAAAACTGCTATTTTCACTTTTATATATAGTGAAAACTTTGGGGGTCCACTGTGTAGCTGTTCTGTTGCTGTTACCTACAAATAAATTTATAAATTTATCTTGCCCAGTAAAAAATCTGTGAAGTCAAAATCTAAAGTTTTACATATATTATGGGTAATATATGGGTCATATGATTTTTAAAAAATGGTGTTTTTGGTGCTTCATCCAGATGTCACTGTAGGAAAAAAACTGAAAGATTTGGAATTTCTAAGAGCCTTTGTTGATATATAAATCAATAACATTGAAATAGAATATTTGAAACTGGAACTGTTCCAGATTATTGAGGATGCAAAATTTCTGTAGGCATTTGAAACTCTTCACAAAAGCATAATCTTGGGGACAGTCAAGATGATTGCAAAGTTATATTTACTTTAACATGTAATGAAATACAGCAGACAGTTACATACAGGATATCTCAACATTGCTGAAGTCCAAATATCTATTTTTAATATAATTTTTGAATTGTTAAGATACTTTAACAAATATCAAGGAACATAGCAAAAAAACTTTCACACCCCACTTTTGCTTTTTTTTTTGTTTCCCATTTTTCTGCACAGATAACCACTGTTGCCTCTTATGTATCATTCCTATATTTAGCACAGGAAAACCCCACAAATTTGTGTTACTATTCCTCTTTTTTTAACCTTCAAATTTTAAATTACACACATTGTTATGTACTTTGAGTTTTGTCACCTAGCATATCTGGGGATAAATTCCACATCAGTGTATACAGAATGCCCTCATTTGTAAATGTTTTTAAAAATGTAGGGTGTGCATCCATTACTATAGTCCAATTTTAGAATATTTTTACAACCCAATAAAAATTCCATTTGGAGTTAGTCAAGGCACCCATTTTTGCCTCAAGTGATCTCAAATCTCTCTTTTTTTTTTTGCAGCTCTATACTAGTATAGTATCTGTAGGTAAATCCACAAAAGTTAAGGTTATTAGTTAAAAGGTTTATACATTTTTAATTTTGACAATTACCAGTTTTCGTACAGATTTATATTTTCTCCATTACATGATTATTTGTTTCCCCAAACCATACCACCCTAATTTTGTTACTAGACTATTGAACTTTTGCATTATGATAATAAAAAATAGTGTCTTGGAATAGTTTTATTTACATTTCTCTTATGAGTTTGAATGACTTTTGTGTGTTTTAGAAGTCAGTTTTATTTCCTTTTTATATCAAATACCTCTTCCTATAATAGATACTGCCCATTTTTCTATTGAAGTCTTTTAAAATTAGTGATTTTTAGGTAATTTTTATATATATGAGAGATTAACTTTTTGTTAGTGATAAGGATTACAAGTAGTGTCATTTGTACAGCAGGTCCTTGATTAACATTTAAGTTTCACTTCATTATAATGTTGATGAGAAAAATGAAATTCTGACTGATGGTGAATGAAATGACATTGTTTCGGGACCTGGTTTTATTAACATTGTTCTGCTTGAAATTGCAGTTTCCAGTAACTTATTAGTAACATAAAATGAGAACTTATTATATATTTTGATATACTTGGTTTATGTATTTTTTTATGATTAAATTCATTAATTTCTTTTACAGTTTCTGAACTTTTAGTTAACTTACTACTTAAACTAAGGCATATATTGAATCTCCTAAGTCATAAATGGTTATCGCTTTTAATTAAATTAGAGATTTAGCCAGGTTGTTGACATGCATCTGTCATGAATACCTTTAAACATGTTATATTATGTTCAGGCATATCTGTCCTACTAATTTTGGTGTATATTCCTCAGACTAGCCATATATATGTTTAATATTGATAATTATAAAATTCAAATTAATATCTTCCAAAGATATTAAGACTTTGCATTGCAAATAACTGATGAAGATAAGCTTTGGTTGAAAATGGAACACTTAGCTATCAATAAGAATCTTCTTTTTTCAATATGTGATGGTATTTCAAAGTATCAAAATTATATTTTAGAAATTCCTTGGAGAGCTTGCATTATTTCTTAAAATAAAAAAATGTGCTTAATATATATTCTCCCCCTTGATGTGTGTCCTAGGGCAGCAGTTGTACAGGTGAACAAGGAAGCATGTATGAACATGTTTATTATGACCTTACTTGCAGTAGTGAAAAACTAGAAATCATTTGATATCATTACTAGAGAAGAAACTAAAACTATTTTAGTAATTATACCACAGAAATAATTTGGGCTTTCTGATTGGGTAGATCTCTAAAATATTTCTTTGAATGAAAAAGGAAAGTTGAAAGGCTATGTATTAAATATAGTTTGAATTATATAAAAATATATTCACAAATGCTGTATGGATTTATAGGCAAGTATATGAAATGGAAAAGTCTAGAAAAAAATTGTGAAGGACATACACCAAAATGATCAAAGTAACTGCCATTGGGATAGAATTCAGTTTGTGTGTCATAATTTAGTGTTTTTTTAAAATAAGAATACTATATTCATTGATTGTATAACGAAAAAATAATTTTAAAACATGAGTTCTCTGTAACTGCAGAAAAATGAGGCTGAATGGATACCCTAACTAGATAACAGTGTAGTTATCATTGATGAAGGTTGTGGAAAGAGAAGATGAAGAGATTTAACATTTACTTTTGGTATACATCTTTATTTTCAACAAATAAAATAAAAACAAAATCATGTATTAAAAAAGAATTATAGGGGCCACCTGGTGGTACAGTGGGTTAAGCAACACACTACGAAGCAAACCACAGCCACTGTAGCACAAGTTTGATCCCTGCTGCCAACTGGGAAGGTGACCCACGTGGTGCAGCAGACCTTTCTTGCCTAGCCTGCTGCTCCCCTCAGCAGTGTACTTCCATTAATCTGCCTGTTCTGCTCCCTGCTCTGTCTCTGGTGAATCCTCTCACCCCCCACACATCTGGCCTGTACCCCAGTGCTTGTATGCATAAATAAATCTTAAAAAAAAGAATTATGCTGAAAAAAAGAATTCTCTAGGACCAAGAATTTGTGAGAATATGATCTAATTTCGTCAGGCTCTCATTTAACAGTTTTTAATGAAAATAAAAACTCTATGTAGCGAATAAAGATAGTGCTTATTAATTTGCTGATAATTACGCATTAATTTGCTTTATGTGATCCATGTTCATCACTTTAGGACAAATGAAGAATAAAAATAAGTAGACCCTTTCCAAAAACCATCATGAATACTAATTATTTCTAATACATTGAAGATAATAAACAGTGCTTTTTTTCCTGTAACTTTATTTGGAATTTTCTCTCATTTCCCTTCTTTTTTCTGCAACTTCCCCTGCACTTTGAATATCTCTGTTAGTCTGGCTTTTTTAGTTTATGGTCCAGGATCAGATCTAATGAAATGGAAATCAGCAGTGAGAAGAAAAAATATAACACTTTTTCATCCTTTCATTCAATTAGTCAGTAAATATAAAGAAGTCTACCTTTGGTCCTTCTCTATTCCTGCCTCATAACTCATTCTAGATTATGGTAACAAATTCTTAACTGGTTCCTCCAATTCTGTCTTGTATTCTGCTGCCTATTTTCCACATGGCAGCCATAGTAATCTTGGAAATACATGTCAGATATGGCTGTATGTATGTATGTATGTTATGATCACATCACTGAAGAATAGGAAGAAAGTGTGCTGCTAGATCCTTCATATCCTATGCTTAGTTCTCCTTTTTGCCTTATTACAAGTAGATATTTGCTATTTCAATTTCAGATTTCTGGGCAAAAGGTAGTTTCATAGTTGAAAAACTAAAAAGGCAATGTTTGCTGACATAATTAGAAGAAAATGTACTGATGTCTGCCATTTATTTTAAATTCCTTAATAATGCTTAACACCTTTGCCATATCAGAGTCTGATTTTAATGTGCAGTTTTATGTTTATTGACTAGGAGTTAGGCTATGTTTATTATATACGGTAGCTGTATCAGAGTTTAGAATTTCCTCTGGTGTCCTTATTTTTTCTTCTGGCTTTCCTAGAGACTTCTTAAGGTCAGGTTCATCTAGTTCTTCTGTTTGTAATTCTGCAGTATGCAGGAGTTCTGTTATTATGATAGAAGGTGTGGGGTAAAAGGTCTCACTTTTAGTGAACTGATGTCCCTGGGCTGTGACCTTCACAAGTGTTTCTTAGGTCCTTGTCATCTTTAAATGAGACAGCTCTTGAGAGAGTTGAAGTTAGATATTTTCCTTACTTCCCAGGTCAGTTAGGCCTTGGAAAACCTCAGTAGGTTAGATTCTGATAAAACCTCATAGACTTTGTTAAATAGAACAGACTGCACTGGGCATATTTCAAAATCATGAAAAGTTTTCCTCTCTCTCTGCCAGAAGCAAAAGAAAATTTTCCCTGGTCGTCTCTGTGAAAATCTGCTAGGATACTCATTTATAAGTGTGGGGTTTCCCCTAACATATAGCTTTGTTGGAATTTTTAAACAAACCGTCTACCCTGAGCCTCCAATAATATATCAGTTAAAGTTTAGGTTTTTCTATGTCTTCCTAGCTCCAGCAGAGGTTTCAAAGAGTTTAGACTTTCAATTGGTTCAACTTATTTTTTGTTGTGGAGATAGTAGTAATAACTTCTAGTCTCTGTATAGACCAGACCTGACACTGGACTGCCATTTACTTGAAATGATTCACAGATGAATAGAGAACTAGTTGAAAGATATTTCAGAAAGTAAGTAAAGTAAATATTAATGATAGACTTTATATATTCTGACTGGAGTACACACAGGGTTGAAGCAATACAAAGAGACATGGTTTGGAAATATCCAGAGAATGCTTTTTATTTAAGCAGAATATTGGAGAATGATAAGTAGTTTTCCAGATGGAAGTTAGGAGGAGGCATGTTCCAAAGACAGATAGCATTATTGCCAGAGTCCAGTGGCCTAGGACAACATGGAAGTGATGAAAAACCTCCTATGGTTGGAACATAGAAGCTATGCCTACCTAATTCTTAATTTTGAATATTTTATTAGAAGTACACCTTTCAGTACCCATACCTCTCTAGTTCCTTGTTTTCAGGTTCAGTACCTTGAGTTGGAGCTCCCATCCTTTGCTTTGGCTTTAATGCTCAGTTGCGTATCTTGGTGTATGTTGAAAATATGGCCTACATTTCCAGTTTCCCCAGTGGGACCTCTCTATTCCCAGTGTAACTTAAAGGGACACTCTTAACAATGTCTAGGTGCCCTTAATAGTCTGCAAATGATGGAGGAAGTCGTCCTCAGATTCATTGTAGCTGGAATCCACTTAGGCGGCATCAACTTTGACTTCTAAATGGAATAGTACTTTTATTAAAAGGAAAAGCGATGGCATCTACATCATAAATTTGAAGAGAACTTCTGAGAAGCTTCTTTTGGCCATTCATGCCATGAAAAACCCAGCTGATGTCAATTGTCATATGGTTGAGGAACACTGGCCAGTGAGCTATGCTGAAGTTTGCTTCTGCCACTGGGACTACTCCGGTTGCTGGCTGCTTCTACTCATGGAACCTTCACTAACTTGATCCAGGCAGCTTTCTAGGGACCTAGACATCTTATGGTTACTGATCCCAGGGTTAAATAACACCAGTCTCTCACAGAGGCATCTTAGGTTAACCTTTTTACCATTGCTTGTGTCACACAGACTCTCCTCGGGACTTTGTGGATATTGCCATCCCCTGCAAGGGAGCTCACTGAGTTAGTCTCATGTAGTGGATACTGGCCTGGGAAGGTCTGCACATGAGTGGCACCATCTCCCATGAACACCCATAAAGAGGTCATGCCTGATCTCTGTCTCTACAGAGATCTGAAAAGATTAAAAAGGAAGAGCAGGCTGCTTCTGAAAAGACTTTGACCAAGGAGGGATTTCAGGGTGAATGGACTGTATAGTTCCCGAGTTTATTGGTACTCATCCGGAGGTCTCAGACTAGGCTGAAGGCATGAGGTGACCTCTGAACCTATTCAGTAGCTCTCAGCTAAAGACTGGAGTGCCCTTCCTCTCATGGAAGACTGGTCTGCAGCTTCCAACTCAGGCCACTGAATGGGTAGAAGCAATTACTGAGTGGTCATAAACTATTCTTCCACAGATTCTTAAACAGAAAAGTTGTGTCCATTTAAATATATCAAGGTGTAATATAGTGTCATTCACCTTTAGGAAGGCATAAATTTTATATAACAACTCAATACATGTATACATAATCAGTGGAAATGCACATTTCACAAAGTAGTAATTCTGCCCTGTTCATTTTACTCTGGTATTTTCTACCTCATTTTTTGAAATGCTCATCCGTACCCACTGGATTACATTTCATGGTCTACTAATAGATTGTGATCCACAGCTTGAAAAACACTTGTGTAAGGAATTCTGATGTAAACATATTCTCAGAATGAGAATTCTCATCTTCCACAAGACTTATCTGTATTTAATCATATTTTGTTCTATTTTATATAATATTCTCTTAAAAATTCAATTTCTGATCATTTTGTTTATAGGACTACAGTTGGTTTGTCTTTATTGGTTGTTTATCCTCTGATCTTGCTAAAGCCATTTAGTAGTTACAGTAGCTTTTTTTGTAGATACCTTCAGGTTTTCTTTATAGCTGATAATGTCACTTGCCTTAAAGAACACTTATATTTCTTTCATTCCAGTACAAATTCCTATTTTTTCTTTCTTAATAACATTGTTTGGAATCTCCAGTACAGCGTTGAATAGAAGTGGTGAAGTGGACCTCTCTGTCTTATTCTTAATCTTAGGAAGTGTTCAGTTTTTCACCATTAAATATGATGTTAGTGGCAGATTTTTCATAGTTAACCTTTTTTCTGGTTGAAGAAATTTTCTTTCGTTGCTAGTTTGCTGAGAGATTTTATCAGGAATGGTTTTCGGATTTTGTCAAATGCATTTTCTGTGGCTATTGAAAGGAGATATTTAGTAAAACTTGCTTTTTTAAAACCTATTTTTAAGATACATAAACAAAAGATTCCGTGTTTTTTGATAGGCTGAGTGAATCACCTTTCTTTGAAATTTATCATCATAGACTAGTAGGTTCTCTCTGTAAGACTTTCCTGGGAGAAAGTGGATATAACAATGAAAATGCTAGGGCCTCCCCTGGTGGCGCAGTGGGTTAAGCAACGCACTATGAAGCAAATCGCAGCCACAGCAGCACAAGTTCGATCCCTGCTGCCGGCCAGGGGGGGGACCCACATGGTGTGGCAGACCTCTCCTGCTGTGCCCGCTGCTCCCCTCAGCAGTGTACTTCTGTTGATCTGCCTGATCTGCTCCACGCTCTCTGTGGTGAATCCTCTCACCCCCCCACACCTCTGGTCTGTGCCCCAGTGCTTGTATGCATAAATAAATAAATCTTTAAAAAAAAAAACAATGAAAATGCTAGAATTTAAGGACTTTTATTGGCATTCCTTACCAGTGGTGGGTTCATCAAGGAGGTTCATGAAATTTCATGAACTTTTCAGTGGCCTTGTAGAACCCAAAGAGGTCAGTTTAGCCAAGTGGCAAGGGGAATGTAGTCATCACAATAAGTGGAAGGCAAGTTTGATAATGAAATTTTGAAAATGTTCTGATCCACACGGGATCCTTAGGTTGATAAACAATCTTGTAACTAGTTTGATTGCTGCAGTTTTTTAAAAGTCCAAATTTGATGACTCATAGAGATTGTGTCTGTTTAGTTATCAGAGCCTACTGAAAGAAGACAAGATCTAGTACCTTGGAGGTCTTAATAGGTGCACCTAAATATAACATGACCTTTTCTGTCTTTACTAATTAACTGTGAGTGAGGAAAAGAAAATACTTTTTAAAAATTGGAAGGAGCTGTTGGGTATTGACTTTGATCTAGTGATAACTTCTGGTGACCCAGACGACCCTGTGATTTAGCAGTAACGTTTAGGTGCATATGGAGAGGCAGGCGATGCCTCTCCAAGGAAGGGCTTTCACCTAAGTGTGTTTATCTACAACAATCCTGAAATTATTTCTCTGAGTCTTTAGTGAATAGTTGGGATACATCCTCGGCAACTAACTGAATCGCCATGTTAGTGCCATATAGTATGATAGAAATGGCCAAGTAAAAGTTCTCTGGTTCTACCATTAAAGAGTTGAGAGACACTGGGGTGGTGTGTGGTAGAAAAACAATAACCTCCCCCCACTGCCCCTGCAAAAAAAACCCCACAAACCTCCAAAGTGAGAACAACTAAATAGAAAAAAAAAAAAAAGCTCTAAAATATGCACACAAGAAAATAAGACATAGGGGCCTCCCTGGTGGTGTAGCGGATTGAGTGCCACACTGTGAAGCATCTGTGGCACAGCAGTGCAAGTTCGATCCCTGACCAGGGAGCTGAACCACATGGTACAGCAGACCTCTCCTGTCTCACCCACTGCTCCCCTCAGCATTGTATTTCAGTTATTTGCCTATTCTGCTCCCCACTCTGTCTCTGGTGAATCCTCTTACCTCCCACGACTCTGGCCTGTATCCCAGCTCTTGTATGCATAAATAAATAAATCTTAAAAAAAAAGGCATAAAACTCTCTACTTGTCTTATTATTTAATAGAATTATTTATCTTATATTGTAGATGAGTAACCTAAGACACAGAATTGTTATGATGAAATGTATCAAAAATGTCTATCCAGTATTAGTGATAGTTTTACTAAAAATTGAGACTCTACAGGAGGTGAGGACCATATATTTGCTGTGATTTCATTCTTCAGGATTTCTGTTTTCCTAGAACAGTTCCAGGTACCACTTTTATATTACAATGAAATATATGCACGTGGTTAACCAGTAATTTTTTTAAAAGATTTATTTATTTATGCATACAAGAACTGGGGTACAGATCAGAGGTATAAGGGGTGAGAGGATTCACCAGAGACAGTGGGAAACGGAACAGGCAGATAGACTGAAAAACACTGCTGAGGGGAGCAGTGGGCGAGGCAGGAGAGGTCTGCCATGCCATGTGGGTCAGCTCCCCAGTGGCAGCAGGGATTGCTACAGTGGCTGCAGTTTGCTTCATAGAGCACTGCTTAACCAATTGCACCACCAGGGAGGCCCTGATTAGTCAGTATTTAGGTAAGTTTTTAAATAAGTATTCAATTAAGTGAGTAAAGAATAGTAGATTAATGAACTAGGGATTTAATTTTTCATATAAGATTAAAATTTTTTTCAGTGTAATCTTGACAATTTTGGATCACATCACTTTTTAGGTTTCTGAGATTTTAACTTGAAGACTTTGGCACACCTTTTCCCCTACACTCGGTAGCCTCCCTCTCCCCAAAAACATTCCAAATCATGCTAGCTGACATATACAGTATTAAATGTGTCCTGTTAGTCTTCTCAGTGTCACAGGCCTTAAAGAGCTGCTTTTAAAAAGATTGTCTTAAGCTTTAAACATTGATTTTTTTTTTCCTTCTGCTCATTCTCTCTAGATTGTGAATTTTTAAAGGCAAGAAAATTATTTTGTTTTTTACATTTTCTGGGTACCTAGCCAGGAACCTAGTAGGCAGTACAGATTTTGATTTTGATTGATTATTTTATACATTCAGTTAGCTGGTATTTATTAAGCAGTTACTATTCTTGCTGTATTCCTGGTTAATGCTTTTGATTTGGTAAGTGATTTCTATGTTTTGCAGTATATGAAGAGAAAAGTAGAAGCGTGTTCAAGAGAAAATATATTTTTTGTTGTTGTTGTTCAGTGTAGATGTATCTTTATTAAGTTAATAAGATTATAGTATCAAACCTATCTAATACTTACCAGTTGATTTTTTTTTTTAAGTTGGGAACTGAAGGTATGATCTAAGTTCTAAATGTCCCAGGATATAATGGATGATAGATAAATGTTTATAGA
This sequence comes from Galemys pyrenaicus, assembly GCA_019455555.1. Lineage (NCBI taxonomy): Eukaryota > Metazoa > Chordata > Mammalia > Eulipotyphla > Talpidae > Galemys > Galemys pyrenaicus. The sequence continues at coordinate 1,959,555 of JAGFMF010011673.1, forward strand.
ACTGCTATGACATTTTATATTACTTCTACTTTGATAAATTTCTGATGGGGTTTTTAATTAAGGCTATTTTGGTTAAAAGAGAAACTAAGAGTTCAGTCATGTTTGAGGAGAGATTTAACTTAGGAGGTGGAAAACAAGCAAGAACTAGCTAAAGAAGTGTATTTTCTCACTCCAAGGACTCCTTTGTACTTTTTTTCTTTGTGCATCTGCTTTGTTCTTTTCTTTTCCTTTATTTCTCTCTGTCTTTGCAGACCAGTTTTTTTTCCTGCTTCTCCTTAGACCTGCCAAAAAATGATCACTGCATCATTTTGCTTTACTAACAATTTGATTAGTATCTCTAAGTTTCGAGGGAAGAGAACCTGATTGAACCAGGTGAGAGCTAAATAGTGAATGGTGAATGGTTACCAGCCTAGTCAACTTTCTGTTGTCAAAGCATATTTCCAGAAATTGTCTTTGTTAAGAGAAATAATATAATAATTGATGCTTGTCACACTAGCAATTTATTCATTAAAAAGCTAGGTAGATTTTTCATTATAAAAATTGGTCATCTGCTAAATTCTTTTTTTTTTAAGATTTATTTATTTATGCATACAAGAGCTGGGGTACAGGCCAGAGTCCAGGGAGGTGAGAGGATTCACCAGAGACAGAGCGGGGAGCAGAACAGGCAGACCGACAGAAACACACTGCCAAGGGCAGCAGCGGGTGAGGCAGGAGAGGTCTGCTGCGCCATGTGGGTCCCCTCCCTGGCTGGCAGCAGGGATTGAACTTGTGCTGCAGTGGCTGTGGTTTGTTTCATAGTGCGTTGCTTAACCCAGTGGGCCACCAGGGAGGCCCCATCTGTTAAATTCTAAGTAGCATTGTAGATTTATCAGCAAGCACGTAACAATTTTATGTGTAACAGGTTGAACTTGATATATTTTATTTGCATTATATATAAATACATAAATTTATTATAATACTTGTATTAGCCCTACTTTACAAATGTGAAGCTAGGCTCAGAGAAATCAAATGTGCAGCAGAGATCACATAGGTAATAAGATAGAGACCTGGAGTTTGAATCCAGGTACTCTGATTCCATAGCTTATGCTTCTGACCTTTCAGTATAAGATGTATTCCAATGTAATGTGATTTTGATATGCACAAAAGTTTTTTAAAAGGTTTATTTATTTGTTCATATAAGAACTGGGGTACAGACCAGAGGGTGAGAGAATTCACCAGGAACAGACTGGGGAAAGAACAGGCAGACTGACAAAATACAGAGCTGGAAAGGTCTGCTGCATCATGTAGGTCACCTCTCTGGCTGGGGATGGCTATGGAGAGTTTCTCAGTGCTGAGACTTAACCCCTTGTGCCACCAGGGAGGTCCCATTATCTTAGAAATCTTCATTTTGTAGGACTAACAACTTACTTCTTTGGTTCAGTAAATGATTTTTGAAGTCCTCCTATATGAAGGTACTATTCTAGAAACAGGGCAGCCAAAGATGAAAAAGACTGTTGCTATCTTACATTGTTCAATTAGGAGAAGATTTATAATAATAATAAAAGTAACAGTGTGAACTGTTCATCTTTACCTAATGTTTGCATTCATTTAGGACAAGCAAAGCCATTATATATCGGATAGCAATCAATGATTATTGCACATTGGTTACCAGAGGGGTTAATGCATTAATATTTCGAATTTAAGATGAATTCCATGACTTAGATTTGTTTATTACATACATTGTAGGTCAGTTTCTTTGGGTCAATAATAGCACATGCTGGACAGATTTTTCAAGCAATCAAAGATTAATGTTTGCTTTTTATGACTCTTTAAAACATGACAAAAACTTGGTTGGGAATTTTAAGGTTTATTTACTTATTTGTTGTTAATCAAGGAAACACTTAGAAATTTTCACTGGATGCATCCTTGATGATGTAATTTATGACAATTTAAAATATTCTTTATTGCCTTCTAATTCATGCCAGTAGGTATACTAATATGGCCAGATAGACATCAACCTTACAATACCAGTTTATGGTTTCTCTTTGTAATTTATATTTTTGAACTGACTGCACCACTGGGCTCTTACACAATGATCTTTCCCAATCATTGAAGTTTAAATATTATAAATAAAAACATGGTATATTCTGAAAGGGATGTTACTTTAGAGCAGATTGATTTGTATTTAAATTAGGTCTCTGCCTCCCTACCAAGTAACAGATAAGATTAACATCTCTTGAAGGCACAATAAATCAACTGCTTTTGTGTGTTATGTGAGAAAGTGTCTTTGCTTTTCTGGCACTTAGAATAATGTAGTAGGCACTTAATAAATGTCCTTCCCAATGTATTTCTCCTACCTTTTTGCTGCTGATGTAAAATCTAGTTAGAAAATCTTACCTTTTTAAAAATTTATTTATTTTTCTTAGTGTTTCTTTTCTAGGTGTAGTCCCCATAAAATATCTATCACCAGTTCACCTGTACACCATTACCATAGTCCCTTGTGCTCTTCTTATCCCTGACTTGATCCCAATCCCACCCTCTTAGAAAATCTTTTTGTCATTTGTTACGTCAATTGCCAGGAGTATGCAGATACCCTTCTAATAATATATATGTATATACACATCTTTTTCTGGCTAATAGATGTGGGTCTAAAAATTACTTTAAGTAACTTGTGGCTTCATCTTCTAAATTAACTTAAACTTGATAAAGAATATTAGGATATATAGGTATTATCCAGAGAACATACTGTGTTTGGGGGAATGATTGATTTTCTTTTTACATGTATGGAATTTTACAATGTAGTTTAAAAAGAAAAAACTCAGAACATAAATGGACATTTTATAGAAAAAATGAGCAAATGTCCACTAAATATACGCTACAGACATTTTAAATTTCACAATATAAAGACTTCATATAATTTGTATTTATATGTATATATTTATCCATTATTATTTTCAAGCTTTTTGAAAACAAACTGTAGACATGATGTCTTGACATCCATGTGTTAATTTCCAGCAAAAAGGATTTTGTTCTTTAATCTATCCTGCAGTCACCCTTTTGAAACAGGACATCAGGATTGGTATGCTACTATTGTCCTTTTGACATCCCCCTTTCAGATTTTACCAACTCCTAATAATGTCTCCTTTTTTCCTTTCTGGTCCATATTCTATTCAGGAATATAGCTTGTATTTGATTATCATGTTTTTTTCAGATCATTCAAAAACTTTTCCAGCTTTCCCTGTATTTCATGTCCTTTAGAGTCTTAAGAAACACAAGCCTTTTATCCTGTATGATAACTTCAGTCTGGGTCTCTTATTTTTCTCATTATCAGAGTTATTCTTTGTCAGAGATACCACAGAAAATACGCTTTTTTGTTTGCAGTGTGTCACATAAATATTCTACCACTGATTATTGGGTGGTATCCCAGGATTATGTCAATACCCTATTCTTCAAATCTTTTCAAATCTCAGTTTGGCATGTGTTAACAACTCACCTTTATCATGGTTGCCAGTATAAAACTCTGTAAAGAAAGTTTTCATTCATTGATTCATCATTCATTCATGTCACTATGTACATAAGGTTGTCATTTTTATTGAGTGGGTTGCAGTTTGCTGTTATTTTATAAATGAGGTATACACATCTTTTAAGTCAGTCAGTTTTCACATACATATATATCCATAAAAATATGAAACAGTATTTATTTTGATGCCAAAGTTTTCCCCATTTGGCCAGTAGGAGCCCCCTTCAAGGCAACTTCTGTGTCCCTTTGAAATGTCTCTGTTACTCATTGAACATTTCCTTTCTGGCACAAGATTCTTCTTGTACTTTTTTTGCTCAGTTTTGTGAGCTATTTCTCAAGAATTTCTGAACCCTTATAATCTAGGATGGGATTTAGAAATCATAACAACAGGCCATTTATATGGTTTTTGTTTTTGGACTGCTAGTTGCTCTTCGGTCTTCTTAGTTGACAGTTAGGAAAACTGTATGGACATGCATAACTTGTGTACACGTATATGCATATGTACATCTATGACTACTTATTTATTTTTCTGTATGTATGTGGGGATATATATTTGTATATATTTCTGAATTTGTACTTCTACTTTCTAATTAGAAATTTCTAATTTCTTATAGCCTTTTCCCTTCCTTTTACATGTCTTTGCAGTGAGAAACATCACCCTGTTGTCCTCAGAATATTGACTTATTTAATTATTTAGTTATTTGGTCACTGTAATGTCTTCTTTTTTTCTTTTTTTAAAAAAAGATCTTATTTATTTATGCACACAAGAGTTGGAGTACAGGCCAGAGTTCAGGGAGATGAGAGAAACGATTCACCAGAGACAGAATGGGGAGCAGAACAGGCAGACTGACTGAAACACACTGCTGAGGGGAGCAGTGGGCGAGGCAGGAGAGGTCTGCTGAGCCATGTGGGGTCCCCTTCCTGGCCAGCGGCAGGGATGGAACTCATGCCACAGTGGCTGGCGATAGCTTGATAGTACCGGGATCTAACTCATGCCACAGTGACTGGCAATAGCTTGATAGTTTTGAGAGACCTTAACCCTGTGCCACCGGAGAGGCCCCCGTTTAATACCCTTGTTTTTGGATTTTTGTGGCAGAATTGGCATTGCCTTAGTAACTAGTTTTGAATGCTTACTTTTTTAAAGAGACCCCCCCTCAGTAAAATGTCATCTAGCGTGTTTTGCTTTTTAATAAATACACCTTAATAACTGTATTATTTCCTAGGCATTGTCAACATTAGTCAGTCATTGGACAATTGATTCAACTGTTGCCTTTATAAAACTTATTTTATATATTTGGTGTTCTGTAGCCCACGACACTTTAGCGATTACTGTTGATTTATTTGGGCACTTAATATGCTTCCCTGGCATTTTGGCTTCTTATTATCCACCAATAGCTAATTTAAAAATCACTTATGCTCTTTAGTGCTCCCATGGAATTCAGTAGCTTTTAGATGCCAGTTAAGGCTTTTGGTAGATTGACTAGAAAAATAATTGTTTAAGCAGTGCTGGATAACTGTGAGGTTGCTGTTGCCTTGACGACTAGAAAACTGTTCTGTTTGCTAAACAAAAGGATGGTAATTTAGTAGTTTAATTTCCTTTTTGGCATGAAGGTACTATAATAAAAAATTTTATTTTAGCCTCTGAGATGGTCAATTTTGTTGGCCAAAATGAGAGAAATAATAATATTGATTTTTTTTGTTTTTATGTTATACATATATAACTTAGCAGGATTGGTGTTGGTCAAAAGAATTTTAGTAAACCTGGTGACATAATTCTATATCTCTATTTTGAACAAATTTCAGTAGCCTTAGAATGGGTGTATAGTGCTGATGCTTCTGCTACACTGAGGGGTTTTGAATCACTTTCTTGTTTAGCATCCCCCCCCCCCCACAACCTTTCATTACTAGAATTCACTATTACTGTTTTATTTCTGAATTGAATATGGAGGATCATATTTAAATGCCTATAAACATGTTACATGTCCATAAATATACATACACAATATTTATGTGGGATCTCTTTTGTATAGAAATTAAATTTATTTTTTTAAACTCACAGGTTTTCCTTGGATTATTTAACTAATAGAGTTTATACTTTGAAGTATATACTGGATCCTGTTCTAAGAATTTCATCTGTAGCTTTTCAGTGAAATTGTCACAGAGCTTTTAGCCAAGTGACCTAGCTACTAAGTGCTAGATTTGAACTTAGGTATCTAGTTCAATGTGCTCTTAATTATTGGTATTATTCTGACTTTCAGTAACTTAGCATTCCAAATACTTTGGCAAATACAGAAAGTATTAATAAGAAAAATGTTAATAATCTCAATTACTACTGTCTTATTCTGATGACGATATCTGGGGTATCTTTGTAAATTATCAGGGTTTAGTTGGGGTATAGATGAGACAGAATTGATAATTGTAGATTATGGTATATTGGTAATTTCTGTCTTCTTTTGTATACATTTGAAGTTTTCCTTTGTATACATTTTAAAAAGGAAGAATACATGCCAAATGTAAACAAACAGAAAGGAACCTGTTTTCAAAATAAATAGGAAGAGTTACTTTTAAACATATTTTCATATACTTACCCCCCTTTCGTCTCCCTTTCCCACAGGTTAATGCCTGTTAATAGTTGTTCCTATCTTTATTATGTGTTCTTTTCCTCCATGTATAATGGAACAAACCCATGTTTAATTCTTATTTCTTGATAAAAAAAGTAATATATTTTAAAACATGTGTATTAGCATATATTCTGAGGATTAGTGACATTTTTGAAAGACTAGGTTCTAATCACAGTTCTTTTTAAAAAAATATTTATTTATTTATGCATACAAGAACTGGGGTACAGACCAGAGGTGTGGGAGGGGGCGGGGGGTGAGAGGATTCACCAGAGACAGAGCTGGGAACAGAACTGGCAAATCAACAGAAATACACTGCCCAGGGCGTCAGTGGGCAAGGCAAGAGAGGTCTGCCGTGCCATGTGGGTCCCTTCCCTGGCCAGCGACAGGGATCAAACTCATGATGTAGTGGCTGCGGTCTGCTTCATAGGGCAGTGCTTAACCCATTGTGCCACCAGGGAGGTCCTCTAATGACAGTTCTTTTCCATATACTAACAATATTTATGTGGCTAGAAACTAACTTTTAGTTTGTGCCTAGGATAAGCAGTCATCTAGGATGAGGTTTTGGCTTATGTTTTAAAAAGGAGACTGTCCCAAGTCTGAATTTGTATTGATGTAATGACTATACTGTTTCATACTACTGATAGTAATTTTTAATAGCAAAATGCTTTAGGCATCATAACTGAGTGCTTTCTAATATTGAGCCTATTTTCCTAATGTGCAACTGAAGTGTAGAGAGAGGTTTCAGTACCCTATGAAAACTGATCTAGTGTGCAGCATATAACTGGGATTAGACCTGGTTTTTCTTCTTTGAAACCTGTGCTATTGTATCTGCTTTATTACCTCATTTTATTAATGATAGAGTGATAACTTATTCTCTACTGAAATAACATACACAAATCTATGCACATTATGAATTTCATTTGTTTTCTACAGAAATTTTCATTTTTATTTTGGTCAGTTTCAGTTTTAGATAATTATATGTCTCAAGTGCCCCATTCTGACCTTTCAAACGTCAATGTTTTTATATAGGCTTGTTGACCACATATATGCAGAATTCAAATTACTGTATTCTTTCATGATGATAATTTAGGGACAGAAAACAATAGCTGATGCTAAAAAAAAAAAAGAGAGAGAGAGAGATCAGAACATAGAGCGTTGTTTTTCCTGTGTTCTTTTTAACAAATTAACACTGCTCTAACAATGTGTTTATTTTAGCAGCTTTTTAGTAGACTTCAGTTTCCCTTTGCAATTATTTTCTAAGAGAAAAATTTTAATGCCTTTAAATTCCTTTTTCATATGTTCTAGCTTGAAGGAAAATGTTATCCTTCAAAATAATAATTTTCCCCCACAATATTTAAGGCAGTTAATACTTTCTGTCAACAAGAATTTTCATGCTGGTAAGGCTTTAATTTGGGAGTTGGGGGGAAATCCTGCCTTTCAAATTTGAGTTGAATAAATCTACCTAATAAATTGTTTGCTCTAGTTGAAAAGTTGCTAGTGTTTGAATATTAATGAAAAGAACATGTAAATGTGTTTATACTAGGAGTAGAAATATATTAATACTTTTTTGTTCAAAATCTGTATCATAAAAATATCTTAAAAAACTTATCATTAATTTGTGAATAGGTACAAAAGTATAACTTTTAGTTGATTTCATGTTCTCTTCTATATTTCACTGTTTCTGGTTCCTCTGTTTTCATTTATTTTAACTATTATGGAAAATAAATGTTACTGGCTAATATGGCATGATGTATAACGGGAAAGATTGCAAGCTGTAGAGAATATTGGAATTGTAACCAAAATTTTGATCAAGAAAAATGATACTTGAAGAGGGTTAAGGCAGGCAGGTAAAGTTGAAATAAATTTATTAACTTTAGATGCAAGAGCAGTATGTAATTATCAAGTTGTAGTTAATTATACCAACAAATTTTTTTAAAGATTTATTTTATTTATTTATGCATACAAGAATTGGGGTGTGTAGGCCAGAATTCATCATTTTTATGATGATAAGTTTGATATTCCTTATTTAGTGCTTAGTATATATATCAGTCCTAGTTTTTTTTAATTTATTTTTATTTATGCATAGAAGAACTGGGGTGTTGGCCAGAGGTGCGGGATAGGGGGTGAGACGATTCACCAGAAACAGAGTGGAGAGCAGAACAGGTGGGTCTACTAAAATACACTACTGAGGGGAGTAGCAGGTGAGACTTGAGAGGTCTGCTGTGCCATGTGAGTTAGTTCCCTGGCTGGGGATCAGACTCATGCCACAGCGGCTGGTGATAGCTTGGATAGTACTGAGACTTTAACTCCTCTGCCACCAGGGAGGCCCAATTACACCAATAAACTTTAAAATTAATAATACAGAAGTGACTGTCTTTTTATAAGTATATACTTATTTTATAATACAGATAAGTTGAAATATCGGCACTATAAGTAGATTTAAAAAATCATATAATTGGTATGCTTTGAGTTTTTTAAAAAAACCTTTTCATGAAACACAGAGAATATGAGACATGGCCATTAGGGGGGTTGGCCTGAGATTTTCAGTTATAGCAGCTTTGTCTTAATTTAATATGATAACTTCACATTTAAAAAAATTTAGTTATTTGCTGTAATTATGGGTACTTTTATCATTGTATTAGAAGTTTTTTCTTTTTATAAAGATAGAGCACACTCCTATATGACCACAATGGCTAGGGGTAGCTTTATTTTGAGGCTCAAATAGAATTGTTATTTTTGTTAATTCATTTTTGTAGTCTATGGAATTTCTGTAGGATGTTAATAGAAGAAAAGGCATTCTTTAGACAAACAGACTGGAAAGGAATGAGACAGTGGGAATTCAATAAACTGATTTCCTTTAACTCTCTCTTTTCTTTTCGGTAGGGCATATTGAGATACTAGTATTTTTTATAAAACATTTTGGGGAAAGCTGTTTATGTGATCTTTCTTTAGCTATGGAATTGGGTATATAAGTAGAACTCCATAGGAACATAGGTCCTCTGTATAAATTTATCTGGTTGTGAATTCAGTGCAGCTAATTTAAGACAAAAACTAAATCACAAATAAGGAAACTTAAATATTGTTTAACACAGAAGGGTAAATAAACTGTGAACCCATGTCAGAGTAGTTGTGACATTTTGGCTACTTTTTATTTGTGACTTCCCAGATTCAATTTTTTCATAGTTTTTACCAGCAGTTTGAATATCTGTAGTAGTCCTCTCCTTTAATGCTGTTTTACTTAGAATTGTCTAAATAGGGATATAATAAAACACTTCTAAATTTGCCAAGCTATAACCTAAATAGTAAAAGAAATTTCCTCAAACACTGGGCTTTAAAAGAATCTGCCTTTTAGCAAATGGACCCTCTATGTTATAATATAATAAATATTTGAATGAATGGATGAATGGAACACTTTGCTTGTGATTGAGCTAATCTATATCATGGACTATATCTGATAGAAAGTAGATGGGTTTTATTTCATATGATGTATACTTAAATAATCTTTGTGATATATGTTATTAAAATTTTAGGGTGTTTTATAGTTATAGATTATTTTTTATTAACAGATAACATTCAACTGTTCCAACTTCTATAGCTGTAACAGGATTAGATCTTCTATTCTGAGGTCTGATTGTGGGAGAGAATTGGAATTTGAATCTATTTATATTTCTTTGCATTTCTAGGCCCTTGATGAGCCTCCCTATTTGACAGTAGGGACTGATGTAAGTGCTAAATACAGAGGAGCCTTTTGTGAAGCCAAGATCAAGACAGCAAAAAGACTTGTCAAAGTCAAGGTATAGTATATATGGATTTTATAAATTACACTTGATATTTAAATTTTTATTTGATAGTATAGTTAAGACCTTTTTTTCCCTGAAAGATATCTAGATTCTTGGAATAATGGTTGTAAAAATACCTGAAAACAAAGCAATAATCTATATTCCAGTTGGAATGAAATTAGATTATCACATTTGGTATTTTGAGTGTCATTTCACTATAGACTTTGTTGTTTGTGGTGTTAGTCTTGTAGAGCTGGAAGGCTCTAAGAGAAGGCATGAAGTTTAATTCCCTTATTTACTATTAAAAAAATGAAGCTCATAATGGTTTAGTGAATCCTCTGAGGCCATTATAGCATTTTAGTGACAGCATGGGAACTACCATGAACCAATTTTAAGACACACTTCCTTTCCTCATTTTAATCATGAAATTGTGATGTGATTTATAACTGATGGTATATTAGATAATAATGAAATATTGTTGATAAAGGTTGATTTCATATACCAACCTTTCTTGAAAAATGTTTCAAATTATCATTTTTTTTATTGAACTTTATTTTCTTACATCATTATTCATTTTTGTACAATATTTGTTTTCTCCCCTCAGATGTAGTTACCATAAATCTGCCACCACCATATCACCTGTGACCTGTTACCATAGTTCCTTGTGCGTGTCCCTCCCCAGTTTTGATTCCCCTCTCTCCCTTACCCCCACCTATATGCCTGAGATCTGTAGATTCCCTGCAAGTTTTGTCTTTATTTATTTTTTTTGATGCTTTGTTTGGTTTTCCTATGTTCTTCCTGTAGGTGAAACCATCTGATATTTTTCTTTTTTCCTTCTGAATTAGTTCACTGAGCATAATCCCTTCTAGCTCCATCTGTGTTGCTGTAAATGGCATGAGTGTATCTTTTTTGATTGCTGAATAATATTCCATTGTGTATATGTTCCGCATCTTCTTGATCTATTCATCCATTTTTGGGCCTTTAGGTTGTTTCCTCATCTTAGATATTGTAAATAGTACAATAGGACTGCAGGTTTCCCATAGAAAATTAGTATTTTTTTTTTGGTGTCCTTTGGGTAGATTCTTAGGAGTGGAATCACTGGGTCACACAGTGAATCCATTTTTAGTGTTTTGAGGCATCTCCACAGTTTTCCATAGTGGTTTGAATAGTTTGCATTCCCACCAGCAGAGAATCCTTTTTCTCCATATCCTCACCAGCATTTGTTGTTGCCTGTTTTTTTTTTTTTTTTTTAATATAGGCCATTCTCACTGGTAGATAGGTAGTATCTCATGAAGGTTTTGATTTGTATTTTCCTGATTATAAGTGATGTTGAACATTTTTGAAAAATCTTTTCTAATGTGCTATGTTTTGTTTCAGATAATGCAGAAAAAGAAATACAATTATTTACATTTTAGTAAACTGTCAGTGTTGATATGTTTTTTGTTTGAAGCTAGATCTTTAGTCCACTGTCAATTATTTATTGCAGTTTGTTGTACTTTATTAAGTATGAAGGAAGATGGGGATATGAGGATGAGGTTGGCCTTGATCTCTTTGTCTTTAAAGGAGTTATAATACAGATTAGCAGATATCCTACAAAATACTGGTTTGATTATCACCAGTTAAACAGGTTTGAGAGAGATACTTCCACTGAAGATTATCAGATTCTTTTATGAAACTGTTCATGCTACAAGCATCAAACCAATAATCTCATGCATGGGATTGCTGAAAAAATTTTCCTGACAGTTAAGAATCATTGTGATAAACCCTTTATTATAAATTGTATAATGCTAGTCTTGAGCTCACCCTATTTTCAGTTTTCACTTGCTAGACACCTATAAGCTCCTTGCGATTTGATATATAGGAACTTTTACAGGTGCTCATATAGTGACATTTCCTGTTCTGATTCACATGCTTGTGTTTACTGATTTTTTGTTTTGTTTTGTTTTTTATTTTTGCCCTGTTTTCTTAGAGAGGAAGGGAAAGCTTTTTATTAGTTTTTTCTCTCTCTCTCTTAAAACAAGGTGATTGCTCAGCATATATAACACCTTACTGTGAATTAGACAAAAACCCTTCCTCCTGGTAGAGAGCTTCTGTGGCAGTTTGGGACACATACAAACACCCTGTGCCAGTTTGGGGAATGAGGAGCAGTGTTACTTCAGGATCTGTTTGTTGGTCTGACACAGACTGGATTTTAGCCCTGACTTCAATCATAGCTGGCTGTCACTCTGTATTGAAGGAACCAGCAAAATGAAATGTAACTTTTCTGTCGTTTCTTACTATTAATAAAATGAGGAAAACGGCTGCCTCTGTTGATAGCACAGAGTACCAGTATCTTGTACCTTGTTGATACGCTGCTTCCCCAGTCAGTTTTTATTTATTGAATATTTACTCTGTGCTGTGAACTATATTAGGTATTCACTCTAGTGTTAACACCTGTTCCTTAAGTACCTCATAGTTCAAGTGAATTACACAGATGCTTAAAATTTAAATAAAGCAGGGTTATGTGCTTTTGTATGAGGCAGAAATGCCTGGTTTGCTGTAAGTATTGGATATCTGCTTTTATATCTGTTTTGTGAGCCTGTTTATCTGAAATGATTGACACATACATCTGATAAGACCATGGTTCACTGTAAGCACTCTTACTATATATATTTTATTTTAACTTACACTTTTCATATCTGGCTTCCCATTCTCTAGTTTAATATATTGATATAGAAAATAAAACAAGATTTTGGAGCTAGGCATTTGTTTTTCTCTGCCTGAGGTTAAATGTCACCTCTACCTTGTACTAGTTCTGTGATCTTGGAGCAATTATACTTTTCCCCTCAGTTTTCTCATCAACAAAATGGGAATAGTAAGGTTATTATAAAGATTATATGTTTGATGCTTGAGCCTAATGCTTAATGCTCAGTCAGTGTGTGCTGCTGCAGCTTATTATTAAACTAGATATTCACAAATGGTATAGAACCCAATTGTTCAAGATCTCTACCATTCCCCCCTCATATTTTATGAAAATACACAACTAATAACTAATAGTATTGAATAAAGTATGGTATGTAAAAAATCAAACAATTTAGTGATTTTTCAGTTAATATATGTAAGAGTTGGAAACTTGTGTGAACTGGGGACCTGTTAGTGTAGATTACTTGTAATAAAAAAATTCATGCATCTATGAGTTTGTGTTGCTTGATTTTTTTTGCAGTAGGTGGTGGCTAATTAAATTTATAATCTCTAGGTAACATTTAGACATGATTCTTCAACAGTGGAAGTTCAGGATGACCACATTAAGGGCCCACTAAAGGTAAATTATTTATTAATTTATTCAGTATTAAATCTGGTCTTTTGATGAGAAACAATAATATTTTGCAGTTTTTAAAATTGGCAGTCTTGTTATTGAATTGATAAATATGTGATTATCTCTAAATAGACTAATAGAAAAAATAATTTCTATTCAATAAAATCTGATATAATCTGTATTCAGAAATAAAATGAACATCAAGATTTGACTGCTTTTCATTTACTTAGCTGTTTCTCTGTCATATTTCAGTTGCTAAAGTGGTAAGTGATGATACAGACTAGGGATTACGTGGTATAAGTTTCATGATGATGAGAAATAAAATAAGAAATTCTTCAGACTTTTTAATTCTTTGAAGCAACTGCTGACAAGTGACATTTTTCAAAGATCAGCCATAAATGTGATAAACATGTTTTAGCATGCTACTAGGGAATTTATTTGCATTTGTTTTTTCTCTTAGGTCAGTGAAGTAAATGCTGGTTTTATTTTCTATTAGTGAACAAATTAAAGGGAATGTGTAGGTTGCTACTTGAAAGCTCTTTGACCCTTTTAAATGTCTGAAAATGGATATTGGCCTGACTGTGAATTTTAAGATAAAATAATAGAATCAAGGTGACATTTGTTTATAAAGAAAAATCCTTTACTGATGAAGTTATACTTTTCAGAGAATTAAACAGAGGTATTGGCCAGTTTTTGCTTGCAATTGACTTTAAAACTTAGTTGGATCCTATGGGCTTGGAACCTACTACATAGTTTGAACTATGGGGCACTAAAACTGAGGTCTTAAAAAAATAAAAGATTTTTTGGAAAAAATTTATGCATACAGGAACTGGGGGTTAGGCTAGAGGTGCAGGGGAGGGGGTGAACAGAGACAGAGTGGGGAGCAGAACAGGTGGATGTACTGAAATGAGTTGAGCTGAGGGGAGCAGCGGGCAAGACTGGAGAGGTCTGCTGCGCCATGTGGGTTAGCTGCCTGACTGGGAGAACTCTTGCAGGCAGTGGCTGGTGATAGCTTGATAGTGCTGAGACTTTAACCCCTGCACGACCAGGAAGGCCCTGAGTTCTTTTTTTTTTTTTTTTAATATTGCCTTGTAAAAATTAACTTTCCTTCATTTTTATTTGTTACATATATATGTTCACCACTTGCTGGAACAAAGTCATGTGCATCTATATAAGACAAGAGCTAGGTACCATTTATTTATCACTTAATATATGTTCGTAGTGTGCTGATAAGTCTTACAAATACTATGTAATCCTCATAGCAACTATTTATAGAAAGAAGGGAGATAAAGTAATCGGTCCAAGGTTTTACAGCTAGTAATGACAGAAACAAAAGTCTGATAATCTTATACCTGTAATGGAAGCATTATGCCCTCTGGATGTTAAGATATATACATCTCCATGTTTTATTTGTGTTTTTGTCTCCTTAGCACAGTATCATTAGTTCTTTACTGCCTGGCTATTCTCTTCAGGCCCACTAGTACCCACTACAGAAACTGTTCAGTGTTAGGAAGGGATAGGAAAGGTTAACTACTTTGTAAACTTAAGTCATCTTTTTTATTTTCCTTCTACAACTCCAGCCTCCTGATGGTGGCATTGTTTATTTATTTTACTTGCTTGGTTTTTCTTATTTTTTAATTGTGATTAAAGCTTAGGGTCATTCTGATCTTCATATTAAGTTTTGGTCTCAAGATTTCTAAAATGCTTTTCTGGTATATAGATTTTTTTTTTTTTTGACTATCACAAAAATTTATTTAACCAAAAAGCTCAATAAGAAATGTATAGGAGGCCTCCCTGGTGGTGCAATGGGTTGAGCATCACACTGTGAAGCATCCACAGCACAGCCGCACAAGTTCGATCCCTGGCCAGGGAGGGGATCCACATGGCACAGCAGACCTCTCCTGCCGAACCCGTTGTTCCCCTCAGCAGTGTACTTAAGTAGATCTGCCTGTCCTGCTCCCCACTCTTTCTCTGGTGAATCCTCTCACCTCCCACTTCTCTGGCCTGTAGCCCAGCTCTTAGATGCATAAATAAATCAATCTTAAAAAAAAAAAGAAAATGTATAGAACCTAATTTTTGTGTCATAGTAAAAAGGTGCTATGGAGATGGGACATGTGGAAGCAGTTGATTCCTCTGGAGAACACAGTTCCTGTTATACTCATTATAAGGCTTCTAACATGAGACTGTTTCTTCATATTTCTACCTTTCCAGCATTGTTCTGTTGCTCACCAGTTTCCATCTCCATACATTCATCTATCACAAGAGATGTAAAGGGACAAATGTCTGCAGTATTCCTTGGGCATGTCTGCCACCATTTAATTTCAGTGATAACTTTTTTTCCATAATTTTTTTCAGCTGGGGTATGAAGGGTAGGAATGTGAACTTTGCTTATAGTGTCTACTCAACGAGTTCAGAGATGCTTCAGACAAAATTCATTTATGGCCTTTCTCCACTAGATTTTTTTTGTTTTATATAGATTTTGTTTTGATCCTTAATATACTTTGTAACATTCTATCAGTTGATAGATTTGACACCATTTGGGTAATTCTTTCTCTTATAAGAACTAGATCTACAAAAATCAATGGTTATATATTATCTCCATACATTTTCAGTGAGTTCACATGAACATATTAATAATAATACTAGTTAAGTATTAATAAAAATATTGGACCACATATTTTTTTACTATAGTCATTTAGTGAAAAGTTGTATAATTCTCCAGAAATTCCTTCCCCCTTTTGGGCATTGTGTGGGGTTAACAGTCTTTTCTTTGAATAAATTTTTGTTGTCACTGTAAAGGCCATATACATGTAAGTAATATTTTCTTGATGATATGGAAAATATTTTAAATGATTCCCATTAGTGATACTTTCTAACTCTTTTGGGGACCTCAAAACTTTTTCTGAATTATCCATACCCTTCCCCAGTTCCTTAAAAAGGAGAGATTATATGTGCCAGAACCATCAGTTTCACAGACATTGGTCCTCAGATTGTGATCTGAGGACCCCAGGTGGTTCCCATGACCTTTTTAGGGAAACTGTAAGAGACAAACTATTTTCATTAATAATGCTTAAATTTTCTATGCTCTTTTCACTATGTTGACATTTCACTTGGGGAACAGAAACAGTGGTGGATAAAATTGCTAGCATCTTAACACATACCAAAGCAGTCGTGTTTATTCTTTAGACCATGCACTCAGTTTTTAAAAAAAACAGTTTTGGGTTCATTCATCTAAAAGTTTTTCTAACTCTTCCTGATACTTTAGGTTGGAGCTGTTGTAGAAGTGAAGAATCTTGATGGGGCATATCAAGAAGCTGTTATCAATAAATTGACAGATGCCAGTTGGTACACTGTAGGTAAGGAAATAAATCTTTCAATAATGTGTTTTCAAAGATAATGCAAATAAAGCAAAGTTTCCTTTATTTACTTGCACTCTTAATGCCATAGATGTTATTAGTGTTAATGGTTTTTGTCTTTTAAACTTTTATTTTGTGCACATGTACATATAACATAAATTTGATATTGTGTATATTAGACAATTGGATTTATAGCCTTCTTTTCAAAGTATATTTTAGAGAAATTACTATCTTAACTAACTTTAAGTGTATATTTCTTTTTTTTTTTTTAAAGATTTATTTATTTATGCATACAAGTACTGTGGTACAGGCCAGAGGCTTGGGGGGTGGGGTGAGAGGATTCACCATAGAGAGCAGGGAGCAGAACAGGCAGATCAATGGAAATACACTGCTGAAGGGAGCAGCGGGCATAGCAGGAGAGGTCTGCCACACCATGTGGGTCCCCTCCCTGGCAGCAGGGAGATCAAACTCGTGCTGCAGTGGCTGGGGTTTGCTTCATAGTGTGTTGCTTAACCCACTGCACCACCAGGGAGGCCCTAAGTGTATATTTCAATAGTGTTAAATATTCATATTCTACATATTCTACATCAAAAATTGCTAGTTAGTATTATATTTCATAATATATGATGTACCAATAATTTATTTTAACTGATGTTGCCAGTTCTTGCTATTACAATAAATGCTGCAGTGAATGTCTTCTGTACATATCCATTATTTTCATGTTCCTTTGTTATAAGCAGTGAGAAATAGATACAATATAAGAGATACGTTTTGAATGTTAATACGAAATGAAAACTACTTTCCTAAAAGACTGTCTATATTCCTAAAAACAGTGCATGCGTTTTCTGAACCCTTGTCAAATTTGATTATAATCTTTTGTAATTTTAGTTAATTTGGATACAAAATTTTCAGTTTTTGTTTAATCTTCTTCTTCCATGATCACTAGTGAGATTCACCATCTTTTTACATGTTTATAGAAAGGAATATAATTTCTTTCTTTTTAGTTGCCAATTTACAGTGTCTTTCCAATTTCTTTCCCTCTTGGGATAGTTAAGTTTTTCTTACTATTTTTAGGACATGCTTTCTAAATTTATGTATTTTGAATATTAGCCCTTTTTTACTTAAGTTACAAGTATTTTCCTTTGATTGCTAGGCTCTTATCTCTAGTTTTTTTCTGGTCATCTTTTTCTTTATAGTTTCAGTCTTGAATTTGATTTAAGAAGGCCTTTCTCCTCCCTGGTGGCGCAGTGGGTTAAGCAACGCACTATGAAGCAAGCCGCAGCCACTGCAGCACGAGTTCGATCCCTGCTGCCGGCCAGGGAGGGGACCCATATGGTGCAGCAGAACTCTCCTGCTGTGCCCGCTGCTCCCCTCAGCAGTGTGCTTCCGTTGATCTGCCTGTTCTGCTCCTTGCTCTCTGTCGTGATCCTCTCGCCCCCCCTACACCTCTGGCCTGTGCCCCAGTGCTTGTATGCATAAATAAATAAATCTTTAAAAAAAAAAAAAGGCCTTTCTATCATTAGTGTTATCAATTTATTTTAAAAGTTTTGCTTTTGTTTTTACAAATAATTTCATTTTACCCTACTGTTAATTTTTTATAACATTCTGAAATGTGTTGAATATTTTTTCAAATTGAGAGCCATTTATCCTAGTATTTATTGAACAACAATTTTTGTTCTTTAATGGCTTCTAAGGCGAGTAAACACCTAACAGAATATCTTTGGTGATGTCAAAAAATGTGGAATTTTGAGATAGTATAGATGAATTTTGTTTATATTTTTTTGTGGAGTGTGAAAAACCTGGTGGAAAGAGGGAAATTTTGATTTTGAGACTAGGTTACAAGCCTGTGTAACAAGTGGTTCTATGTATTAGTCTAAAAGGTAATTAGATGTGCTAATCAGACTCATAAATGTAGTACTTTGGTTGAACATTTAGGTACATTTTAAAAAGGTACTGAAAGTTATATACTCAGGGCCCTCCCTGGTGGCACAGTGGGTTAAGCAATGCACTATGAAGCAAACCGCCAGCCACTGCAAGAGGAGTTTGATCCCTGCCCCTGGCCAGGGCGCCGCAGACCTCTCCTGCCTCGCCCACTGCTCCCCTCAGCATGTATTTCAGTTAATCTGCCTGTTCTGCTCCCTACTCTGGCTCTGGTGGATCCTCTCACCACCTGCATCTCTGGCCTGTACCCCAGTGTTTGTATGCATAAATAAATAAAATCTTAAAAAAAAAGTTTAAAAAAAAAGTTATATACTCGGTCTCACATAATGTAAGGTCTCACATAATATATAAGAATCTGATTTTAGTGGTTATACAAAAACTGATTTCTAAAATCTGGGCCTTGAAACTTTATGTAAAATGGGGGTATTATCCATAATTTCTAAGGAATATAGTATATGCTTAACATATAAAATACATATCTTGTATATATAAACTTAACAGTAAATTTCCTGGGACATTTTAGTACTTTAAATTAGTTGTTTTCAATTGGGGACAAATTTGCCACCCTGGGAACATTTGGCAATATCTAAAAGATATTATTGGTTGTCACTAGTGAACAGGGTGTACCACTGGCCTCTACTGGTTAAGAATACCAGGGATGTTATCCTGGCGCACAAGTCAGCCCCTATGAGAGAGAATTATCTGGCACAAAACAATAGTAATTCTAAGGTTGAGAAACCTTGCCTGAAATAATAAAAATAAAAGGCTTTCTTAGGCTTAATCTGAATGTATAAATCTGTAATTTTATTTTTTATTTCTTCACTGAATCTTTGTCAGTAGGAAAACTTCCCTTTTGTTTGTCACTTTGAGAAGGGTTAATTAGCGTTTAAATGTTTTTTTTACTGAATGCCAATTCTTGTTTTTATTTGGTGTTTTCTTTTTCAGGAAAGATAGTTCCTTTAAGGTAT
Organism: Galemys pyrenaicus; assembly: GCA_019455555.1. NCBI lineage: Eukaryota > Metazoa > Chordata > Mammalia > Eulipotyphla > Talpidae > Galemys > Galemys pyrenaicus. The sequence goes on from JAGFMF010011673.1 coordinate 1,979,014, forward strand.
ATTACTTTTTGCTAGAAATTGGAAAAAGATGCTCTGTATTTGAAGCTAATAAATATGAACTGCAAACTGAATTTCAAGTGTTAGCTTAAAACAGTACCTCTATTTGCAGTCAGGAAATTAAAATGATAACGTATCATTTTGTTAATTTTTGAAAAATCCTTCAGTCATGTTCATTTTTACCTTCTCATAGTTTTTGATGATGGAGATGAGAAGACACTGAGACGATCTTCACTGTGCCTAAAAGGAGAGAGACATTTTGCTGAAAGTGAAGTAAGTAAGCATTTAATGAACGAATATGTCCTAATACTTTTATTTTGTGGGAAGCAAATTTTTGTTTTTCAGTTTAAATGACTTGTTAACAAGAAAATTCATCAGTTCATAATACCATTTTAATGTAACCTGTGAAGCATGTTTTAAGATTTTGTGTTTCAGGTTTTGTCTCTTTGGTCTAAAACTCTTTTAGCATTTATCCAGAAGAAAATATAGTAATCTTGTTTAACTGTTATCTTTAGGCAACTTTTATATAGATTCCTCTAATTTTAAATAATTGTAGGGAGAAAAAAATCTGATTTATAATCCACTTGACTTGATCCTCCTCATCATTAAAAGATATTTAGATACTCCAAGCAATCCTTAACTCCTCCTCTTGCTACCACTAGCTGACATTATAGCTTCTACTCAATTCTTTGCCTAACTGTCCTATCGAAAGTATTCACTTCTACTTAATCCTTTCTGGTTGATTTAGCTTTCTTTATAGCACTTATCACTCCCTGACTTTAGAATATGTGCTTAATTGTTTGTTTATTGACTGCCATCCTCATTACAATGTCTCACAAGGACAGAACTTTTATGTCTTTACCACTTTTCTCTAGTTCCTAAACAGTTCCTAGCACTGAATAGGAACTGAATAAATATTAGTTGGATGAATAAGTAAGTGCTTGTCTTTGCAGGACTTTGCTAAGTGCTTTACATATATTATCATATCTATAACTTTATGAGATAGATACTATTAATATCGTTAATTTACAGATGATGAAACTGTTGATCAGAATTGGTTTTCAGACCAGCACTTTAAAGCACCAAAAGCAAGCTCTAAAGTTGAAAGTTGTCAGTAAATTACTAAAGAGTAAAGGATTCACAAAGTTTTGTAAATGAGTAGTTTGCAATTCAGAATTTTTAAAATGGACATATTGTTATAGTGTTATATTTTCTAGTATAGTTTATTAATATTAGTGCACAGGTGTAGCTAATTTCTTTTTCCTAGTTACTATTTAGATCAGTATTTCTTTGGGGAAATTTTAATATTATTGATTAAATTGTTAGACTGTTCTATGGATTTTTTGGTTTGTTTTGAAGATATTTTCCCTTTCCTTAAACAACTGAATTCCTATTTCAGTTCAGAATTTGGGACAGGTTCTCTGTTTATGATTCTGGTCTGTATTTTCAGTCTCTTTACCTACAATTTCTATTTCTGCCTTATGAGATTACTTGGTATTTCCATATTGTGCTTTTATGCTTTCCTTTCTTGGTTGCTGCAGAACCCAGCTCCTCTTGAATCCAGTAGAGGTGCCTACCTCCACGATGTCTTTCATGAACTCTCTAACCAAATTAAATCTTTTTATCTTTGGATCCTTGGTGCCTTTCTCTTCTTACTTTATGGTCTTTTGTTGTGTTTCTTATTTTCCCTAGAAGATTTAAAGCTTTTTTGGGGGGGGAGAGGGGGAGTAATCCATGTTTTTGTCATCTTGATTTATTCACCTTTCCCCCAGAGTGGTGTCTGTAAATAAAATCTTTCAATAAATATTTCTTGTACTAATTCGTGAAGGTTAAATATTGTAAATATATACAATTTGGGGTAAGTGCAGTGAATTCGGCTCCTTATCCTGATGAGGTAAAATTCTTTATGAGTTTATGTACTTCTTAGAAATAATTTTATTTCCCTAGTTAAACATATATACACTTAACTAAATAAATGAATATGGGTATTTAAAGACGATTTTTACATTTTGAAATGAAGATGTATATTATTTATTTAATCAAGAGAAATATCTAAAATGTTAGTTTTGATTTTGCCAGGAGAATTTTAAGTTAGAATAGTTCTAAGACAGTTGGAGTGTATAGGATAAAGCAATAAGAGTAAGGAACTCAGTGTATCTTTGTTACCATCAAGGAGAATCAGTTTTGCTGTGTATGTTCAGACATGTTATGTACATGTTGTTTATGTTTTACTGAGAGGTAACTGGAATACTGGTGTGTTACCCCTTTCCCCATTCACATATACCAGGTGCTATGCTGTGTATTGGGGATAAAAGGATAAGCCAACTAGATCATGGAATTTATCCGTAGGTAACTTAGAGCATTGATCAAACAATCAGAAATATGTTTAAATTTTAAATGTTAAGGTCTGTGAAGACATGGCCGGCAATATACATATGTAGAAATTTCATCTGTTTTCTCTACTATTCCTTTATTTGACATTTTTGATATTTTCAAAAATCAATTTTAACTTTTTGAGAGAGTACTCAGAACATTGTTAAAATTAGTAATAATTTTGGTCTTTGGGGGGAAAACCACATCATACTGGCTGTATTTTGAGTCATTGATCCCATTAATAAACTGCATACCTAAGCAAAGATTTAGATTCAAGATTTCCATGATAAGACATTACAATAATACTTTAGCTTGAATTCCAAAACTAAAGTGACTACTTCTACTCAAATCAGCTGCATATTTTGCCTACTACCTAACCTCTGTATTTCTACAGAGCACTCAGAATCTTGAGTATTATTCAAAAATAGTTTCATCAGCTGGTATTTTTTCTCTCTGTTTTTACTACATGCAATACAAAATTCTGAAAAAAGGTTAGATAAAATCCCAGTTGTCTTTCCTGCAGCCCATTTTAGATAACAGGACTAAAGGCATGTTTCTCCTTATACCTATAGAATTTTCTATTAGCCTTCAATATAGCCAGGAATGTCTGTTTTTTTATCTTTCGATACAAGACAAGACAAATTCTGTTCTCCCTTTAGTTTTTTTCTGTCACTTGAATTAAAGGTGTTTCTGCTTTCCTGAACATAGATTCAAGTCAGGCAGAGAGATATTGCTTCCTGCTATTCTGATTTCTTATTACATACTGTGGAGACTATAATTTATTTAAATATTCCTATATGTGATTCCTAGATAATCATAAATACCAGATATTTTCTTTCCTGTAATATGTGAAGTGACTAATAGATACTTAAAATAGAAATCACAGTACTTTAATAGAAATTTCTGCTTTCAAGAGAGCAACTTTAATTTTAGGGGAGTAAAGAGGGGTGTCTAATCCATCTGTTAGTTTGGCAAAGTGAATCAAGCTTAATTTATTTTCACCAAGTTTAGTGCTTTTAAATTTTCACCCTTGGGAAGCACAATTAGGATTTAATAACCTGTGACTTTTAATGAGTTTCTTTCTGGCATATTATTGTATTTTGGGCCAGCTTTTGCCACCACAAAATATTTTTTAAGTACCCAACTTGCAAACTAAATTTGGAATACTAAATTTTGTGTGCTCTAAAATTACGACTTTAATATCTCTTGAAAAAATCTTCTTTTAATGCTTTATGTCATGTATCTTTTTCCTATACATATTCCTTAGTTGTTGGATTTATATATCTATGTAATATAAATACATTTACATACATTTAAATGAATTTTATAAAACAGATTAATATGCTTTTCACATTTTCATTTCTGCCTCAATAAGATTGTCTCCATTTTGAAAGTTAAAAAATTACTTTTAAATGGGCCTCCCTGGTGGCCCAGTGGGTTAAGCAACGCACTATGAAGCAAACCTCAGCCACTGCAGCACGAGTTCGATCCCTGCCATTAGCCAGGGAGGTGACCCACATGACACAGCAGACCTCTCCTGTCTCGCCCACTGCTCCCCTCAGCAGTGTGTTTCAGTCAGTCAGTCTGCCTGTTCTGCTCCCCACCTGTCTCTGGGGGATCCTCTCACCACCCGCACCTCTGGCCTGTACCCCAGCTCTTGTATGCATAAATAAATGAATCTTTAAAAAAAATTATTTTTAAATATTACCACAACTTTGTATTTAGATATTTGATCTTTAAATATAAGTTGATGGACCACTCTTTCATAAAATATCGTGGTGTGTAACTTTGAGATTCTTCAACCTGAATAGTTCCTAGAGTTTCCCTAGTGTATTTGAAATTTTCTGTAATAACAAAGTTTCCATTGGAGGAATGAAAGACTAACAGTTATGGAAAATCTTAAAATATGGTGAAAGTAGGAATAGTATAAAAAGTGATATTCAGAGAAATTAGTAGTTGGGAAAACATCTTCAGGTTGGTAACTTCATTTTTTAAATATATAAATCTTTCCAGGAAGTAATGGCCAGAAAAATGTAAGATGTATCTTATAGTGAGAAATGAAGAAAATCATTCCACAATCCTTTTTTTTTTTCTTTTTCTTTTACCCATCAACCAATTCCTTGCCTGGAAATCATCATTTTTGGATGGGTATTGGGACAAAAGTTGGACATGAATTGACACTAATAACAAAGACATGTTCATTTATTGATTCTATCTTTGATGCAGCAGTTCAAAAAGGAAGGGAAAATAAGCTGTATGTAGGAAAAAGCATTCCTTATTACAAAAGATGTTTACAAAATGATATGCTCATCTGAAGCTTTTATAGCAAGCATTTGTTTCTTATCCTGATAATTAATTTCATTTCTATTATTAAGATTTCTCTTTTATAGATTATGATTCTCTATGTATTTAGAAGAACTTGAGCTGTAATTAACCCTAGTCTAGGAATTAGGTATCTTATCTCTCCATCTATGCTTCCATGAACTCTTTGTTTTGTATTTTACTCATTTTTATAAGCCTGTGAACCTTCAAGTAGATGAAATCACCTACAGAGACTAGCTAGCATTTTTTTTTCAGTAATGGGTCTATTCATCTTTATTCTACATGTATTTGTGACTAGAGTTTTTCTTAATCTTTAGGAAAATTATTTTTTCTTCCTTCAGAAGGTTTTTAATCTTAAAATTTAAGCATATTCTTAAACTGATTTGGTTTAAAAAACAAGAGTTGCAACGTAATAATGACAATTTTTGATTGGGTTTATGTTCTTACCCACAGACATTAGACCAGCTCCCACTCACCAACCCTGAACATTTTGGCACTCCAGTCATAGGAAAGAAAACAAATAGAGGAAGAAGATCTAATCATATGTAAGTTCATTTTCATGACTGTTAGTTGAACCTGAATTCATTTCTCCGATTACTGTTTTAATAGTTATTAATTTTAAATTGTAATTTACAAAATGCTAACTGGATCTAATAGTAATTTCAGACTTCTTAGCATGAGTATTTGAGGGTCTCCCTGGTTAGCCAATCTTAACAGCTGTGTATCTGCTTCTCATTTGTCTTTACATGTGTCTTGATGCTATAGTCAAAATGGAAGTATTCAGTCAATATTCCCTGAATATATCCTTTTGTTTTCCTGATATCCTACTTTTATTTATGTGGTTTTTTCTGTTTCTGATGTCACACTTCTCTGTCACTGTCTCACTCATTCTTCAACTCTCAGTAGAAATGATTCTACTTTTGTGTGAACCATTTGTGTCTCCTCATTCTTTCTTTGAAAACAAACTTGCTTTCTTCTCAACCCTCTAAATTCTTTGCATTTATCTAATATGATAGGTAATATTTCATCTTTTATTATCATTGTAGTGTTTTATCTTCTTAGTATTTTTCATCTCTCTGACAGCAGGAATTGTCTTACTTATTTTTATATCTTCTTACAGTTGTGACACATATTTAACAAATTACTTTAAATGAAATATACCTAGGCTCTGAAATAAAAAGGATCATTAAATTTCAGGTTGTCAGAGATAAACAATTTTCAAAGAGTTACCAAAAGAAAAATCACATATAAAGAATTAAGAGACAGAATGGTATCAGACTTCTCAGTAGTAACACTAGATGTTAGTAGTCAGTAGAATGCAGGTTTGCATCGAAGTCTGTATTCAAAAGGAGGATGTAATAGAACATTGGGAAGCAGGGGTAGAATTAAAGATATGATGATAATAAAGAAGAAATGACAAAGGCATTTAGTAATTTCAAAAAGGTTATGTAAGAAAGAAAAACTATTAGTTAGATGGAGGGTGAGAAGGTAACTTAAATAGAAAGCAATGTCAAGTCAGTAAGATAGTATCTAAAATGTATAAATTAAGAACTACAAGAATATTTAGAGATAAGGTATAAACTACCAGAGTAGCCTCTCTGGTGGCTCAATGGATTAAGTCGCAGCACTGGGAAGCTCTTTTCAGCCACTGTGTCCCAGCCAGGGAGGTGACCCACATGTCGCAGCAGACCTCTCCTGTCTCACCTGCTGCTCCCCTCAGTAGTGTATTTCAGTCAGTCTGCCTATTCTGTTCCCTACTCTGTGTCTGATGAATCCTCCCCACCCCCACCTCTGGCCTGTACCCTAGTTCTTGTATGCATAAATAAATACATCTTTTAAAAAAAAAGGTATAGCTGCCAGAGAAACAGCTGAAAGAGTTAATACAGTTGTTCCCATGGAGCAGGGGAAGAAAGAAAGTTGGATGGAGTGGGACAGGTGAATGTAGTTTTTAATTTATTATGTTTTTTTTCTGTTTTTATTTATTTCATATTTATTTTTATTTAATTTTTGGATAGTATATGATTTCTCCCCTCAGGTGTGGTTACCGTTGTTCTCCCATCACCAAAGCACATAGCCTCTCCCCATACTCCCTTCTGCTGTTCCCCTCTCCTGCCCTCTCCTCGGGGTTTTTACTCTTTACTCCTCCCCTCATGGCACTAGAAGTTATTTTAAAAGCAGTTTTGAATATATCCAGTGGGAATACTTTTTTAATGTGTCTAAGCCCAGACATTTTCAGCTAGCTCTTAACATTAAAAATAGAGTTGAATTTGTGATAACTTTAGTGTAAGTGAACGCTTTCATTCTATATATAGAATCAGGTATTAAATCTAATTGTAGCTGAACTTTGGAGGTAGAAATTGGGTAAGCACTGTTTCTCATATTCCTGAGTTTCAGCCTTACATCAAATCCTTAAAGGTAGGTATTTTTTTCTCTCTTTTTTTAAAAATGGGGAAATTGACCTCAGGGACAGAAAGCAGCTAATGGAAGAAACATGGTGGAGAAGACAGGGTTGGAACTCACCTGTTTTAGCCTTTCCCATTCAATTGATTGACACTTTTTGTTTAGATAGAATACTTCAGTTATTTTCAAAAATAATTTTAACAGGAAATTTGAATCAGGAAATTCAAATTCATTTGAATCAGGAAATTTAAAGGCTAGATTCTTGCTTTGAAGAAACATTTACTATTACTGATTTGATACTTCTGTTTGTGATTGATTGGGACTGTGTGATTTTTTTCCTCCCTTAACTTGCTGAATCTTTTAGGAACTATTTTTCTTAATTATTGGGTGAATAATTTCTGTCACTTGTGATTGAGCTTGCTGGTGACTTGATTATTTTCTGAATACTCAGATTGTAACTATTATTTTTGCTTCTGCATATGACATTTAAAAGTTGAGTGTTCTAGCCAGAAAGAAAAATATACAATGGCATTACTAGTGTGAAAGTCCTGTTTTGATTATTAGATATTTTTATGGTCTAGTAATGTTTTCAATTTTTTCGGAGGGCTATATTGCCATAAGATATTCATTAAAACACTTACAAGTTAAAATCTTTTGCTATATCTTTGAAAAATAGTGACTTCAATTGTGAATGAATATTTTATCCATTATAGATCATTAGAATCTTCCAGTTCTTTAGTCAGCTCTTAATTAACTATGATTTATGGTAATAGGATTTTGAGGTGTCGGATATATTTAATGTGACATAATTTCACTAGTGAAGATTTCTATTTGTCTAATTCTTGAGAGTGACAGTGTGGCTTAGTTGTTATTTTGTGTGTGTGTGTGTGTACACAAAGATAAAGAAGGGTGTATCTTCTCAGAATTCATGGCATCACTTGTTGAAGAAATGTTATCACTACTTTTGTTTTCTTTTAACACATACTAGTTAATCCACATACTAGTTAATCTGCCCCAGGTATCCCTAAATTGATTATTTTTGACATTTTCTTTAATTTGTGTTTTATTTATATTCTACATATAGACTATTATGCGTGTTAATGAATGGATTAGGAGTGTTGGGAATGTTAATTATGGAGCTAGATAGCCTGGATTTCACCTTACCTCTGCTTCTTCCTTGCTAAGTGACCTTGGGCAGGTTACTTAGTCTTTTCATGCCTCAATTTTCTCATGTAAAATTGACATAGTAGTGTTCACTATCTCTTAAGAATTGTTAACAAAGATTAAATGAAGATTCTTATCCTTTAGATTTTATCTAATAAACTAGCTATGTAATACTAGACTATATCATGTGTTGAATGAAATTTTTTTTTATGAAATACCAGTATGTAACATTTTATTTCTATATAAAAAATGTGTTTATATAGGTGTATGTAAAAATTCTGCTTATTGGTATTTATACCTGACAGAAAAAACTTTCAGGTATATTATTGGAATTTAAAAAAAAAAAAAATTTCCCATGTTAATTTATAGTATATACATATATAAGAAAAAGGTTTTGTATCAGTAAGATTTTTTTAAATTTAGAAAGAAATGGCATCTAGTATTTTACCTTTCTTTAAATGTAATCTAGAAGTATAAAAGTAAATTTATAGAGAATTTATAAAATATCACAAATGTTGATCTTCAAAAATGACCAAATTAAGTGTATATTATCTGTTAAAAAGTCTGTTTTGCTTCTTAACTGAGGTCGCCCTTTCTTGGACATGACAGTAAAATGCAGTTGTCAGTAAGCAAGTTGATCTTTGCTTTCTAAATAGTCTAGCAAACATTCTAAGCTAATGATTTTCCTGTTGAAAATATTTACAATGAAAGATTTGCTATTGGATTGTGCCATAAATGTGCAAAATATGAAGGCAGACAAAAGGTTGTGAATTACTAGTTTAGGAAATGAAACCTAGCTTTTCTCTAATCTTGTTTAACTTCCTTCCCCCTCACTATTGTAATCATTCTTACTGCCAGATCATTCTTACTGCCAGAGGACATAATGTTCTTGCTTATAGCGCCTTAAGCTTGGTAAGCGTTACAAGCAAATACTGCAGTTGGAAATGTACATCTCCTTGATTATTCTCACTCAGAGTTTTTGTTCCCCTATCTTCACAGTGATTTCTACACCAGAGTCTTGGACCTAGATCTTAAGGTCATTTATCTGGCTTTTATTTCCTCTTCTATTACTCAACTGAAATTTTCACTATGATTCTCTGATTGCTGTTTCAAATTTATTTTTGTACAAAGATAAATAAGGTTATCTCTTCCCAGAATTCATGGGACTCCTTGTTGAAGAAGTATATCACTACCTTTGTTTTCTTTTAACACATGTTAATCCACATACTAGTTAATCTGCCCCCAGGTGTCCCAAAATTGGTTATTTTTGACAGCTTTTTTTCTACATTATAATCCTAATGTATTAAAGTGCTTTCTTTTTTCCTGTAGGTTAATTTTTAATAGAAAGTTACTGATGATTTTGATGAACATATCACTTGATTGAATTTTGTCCTTATCATTTACCCATTGTGTGCCAATGTTTTGTTACATTTTGCCAAAAAAATAAAATATCTAGTTATGGCCATATTTTTGTGACTTTCCCCCCAAAAATGTTTTTGTCAATAACCGTTTCCAGTAACATGTAGTTGCTACCATAGTAAAGCCATCTACTCATTTTTATGCCTTCAGAAGAAGACTAAATCATAATAGACTGTGATTCTTGTTAAGGATTATTTATGGGTGACAGTGATAATATTTTACAAAATATGTAATGATATGTGCCTGGTATTTGCAGGTGTGCAGATTTTAGAAAAAATTTATGGAATATGATTGTAATTCATATAAAATTCACCCTTTTAAAATCTATAATATCGTGACCTTTAGTAAATTCACAGAATTGAGCCATCAGCATCACTGGCTAATTCCAAGAGATCTTTTTGTTATTTGCTGCTTCATTTTGATAGGCCAACTTGGTTCTAGTTTCCTTCTTGATAAAAATAGGAGAAAATATTTAAACCCTTTTTTGGTAAATGGATACATATTCATATAGTCTCTATGTTTTGATCTGTAACTATATGCTGTCAGTCTTCCTGATGCTGACTGATACAGATTTTTAATAATCTGTACAAAATTAGAAATAATTAATTACTTGCCTGAAATAATCAGGATTATTGAAGTCAGAATTGCATTTCAAAGATTGAGCCTCTAAATTTCCATGCTCAATTTTCTATTTGTTTCTCATCATTAGCAAATTCTTTGGCACATGTCTAACATTCTTACTTGATTTATAATTAGTTTACAATTAGTAGTTATGTGTGATAAGCTGCAAGTGATTACCTGTTAGCCTGTTGTGGCAAATATTTCCATATAATTAGCTTTGTTTCCAGTGGCATAGTCAGAAGTGCATTATTTCTTTCAAGATTTATAAACAACTATTTTGCTACCAGAGAAACAACAATACCAGACAGGAATAAAAACCAGGCATTTTCTCTTTTTACTCTGTTTTGGTCCCTTGAAATATTTTTGATGCTCATTTATTTTAGTTTATCAGTATTGAATTACCTGTCTTATGTAAAAAATTTCTCATCTAAAAGGAATAAAGAATCCTTAGGTAAAATGGTATGGTTCATTACTGATTATATATATTATACTGATTGTATACATTTTGTGATTTCAGGAAAAATAAAGTCAGAAGTACCACAGTAGATAGAAATGTATTCAGTTTATTTATTTAGTCAATGAATATTTGAACATCTATACTGTGCCAAGCACTGTCCAGGTACTGGGAATATTTCAGTAAACAAAATAGGCATTTATAAATTCTCTGTCTTTAGAACTTACATTCTCTTATTGAGGAGAATGGATAGTAAAGAATAAATGTAAGAATTAAGTAATTTAGGGGGTTTCCCTGATGGTGCAAGGAGTTAAGTCTCAGCACTGTAAAGCTATTGGCAGCCACTGCAGCACAAGTTCAATCCCTGGCCAGGGAGCTAACCCACATGGTGCAGCAGACTTCACCTTTTTTGCTCACTGCTCCCCCTCAGCAACATATTTCAGTCAGTATGTCTGTTCTGCTCCCCACTCTGTCCCTGAAAAATCCTCTTACCCTCCCCCCATACCTCTGGCCTACACCTCTCCTTTTGTATGCATAAATAAAACATCTTTTAAAAAAGAAAAATAAATAATTTACATATCATGGTAGAATTTGTAAGTACCAAGGAACTGATAATTAAAGTAATAAGGGGAGATTCCAATGGGTAAGTTGTAGTGTTGAATAAGATGCTCAGAGTAACTGAGGTAACAGTTGAACAGAAACAATTTCCAGATATCTAGGAAAAAGCATTACAAGCTATCTTGCTACAAAGAAGTATAAAGAAATAGTTTGAGTAGGTGAGCTAGAAGAAGGAACTCTAGTCCATGAGTTAGGAATGGATTTGGAATGGAACCTCTATATTTAATATGTAGGTTGATAAATACTTTATATAGCCAATCATATATGTGTGTGTATAACTTTTGGTGTTTGAATTTTTCATCCTTGTTAAGTTTAAAAAGACATTAGAATTTTTATAAAGATGCAGACAACTCTGTTAGCAAAGTAAAGCCCATTCTCTCCTGTCCCTTGTTTTATAGACTTAGTATATTTTATCTGTTACATTGTGACTCTCTGTCTTGCTAATGATGACATAAAGGCATATCCAATAAAATCCTAGCTAAATGAATCTTCCATGACTTTTTTGCAAAGCAATAATTATGTTTAAGATTGGTTTTGTTCTACATTCATTAGAAATTGGAGAGATAAAAGGTATTGCCCTTGAGAAGCTTTTCTAATCTAGTAGAAATCCGACTTGTGAATTCTGTCATTACTATATAAATGCCTGTATGTAAAGTTTTATGCTCGGCTAATGTGAAGGTATATTGGTTTCCCTACTACCTATTACCTACTTTCTAAAAGGCTTTAAGTGCCTTTTGTAGTACTATCCAGTAGCCGAATTTGAATATTTGCTTTGTTCTTACTAGAGGACAGTTTTATTGACAGATTATTGAAATAGTGGTAGTCTCCAAAATCATACTAAAATATTCAATATTAATAGATTTTTTTTGCTTCATTTATATTTATATTGGAATATATAAAAGGATGATATTTACATTGTCATCCCTTTGGAAAGGCATCAAAAACAATTTAGAATATAGATTTGTCCCAATTAACCAAACATAATATTTTTTTAAATTTTTAAATAATTTTTAAATTTATGTTTTTTGTCAGTGAATTTGATCTTTGCCAACTATCTCAAAAATGTTTTCATTCCTGTAAGTAATCAGTACTAACCATTGTTTCGCTTTATAAAAAGAATATACATTGCAGTCTATTTATTATTTCTTAGTTTCTTTCCTTATTCTGAATATTTGAGCAGTTCCTTGTTAGAATCCTTACGTTAGCATGATTATGAGCTTCCTTGGAGACAGATTCAGTGTAGAATTTTGTTTTGTTTTGTAGCTTTTTTCTTTTTAGTTTTACTTTTTACCTTATTTTCCCCTATCATTGAATAGATGGCTTTTTTCTGACATTAAGTAGCTTTGTATTTTATGAGCCTAGTATATACAATGTAACTGAAAGGCGTTTTTAACATAATGTAAAAGAACTCTATTGTACATTTTATGAATACCTAGTTTTTGTATACTTGCTATTAAAGAAAGCAGTGGTACTCACTTAGATGGTTTCTTCTTCCCACTCTCATACCCCCAGTTAATAAATAATGGCCCCTTTTAAAATTAGCTTTGTATTGGGAATATAGAATTACTATCTTTAGAACTCTTTGAATCCAAGAGTGGGACCTAGTATATTTTAATGTGGTCTTAGGATATTTAATATGAGATCTTCAGCTTTTTGAGAATTTGGGGACTACTGTTAATATTCTATTCTGATCTTCCCTAATCTTTTAAAATAGCACTAAATTAAATTGTAAGATTTTTAGGAAAATTGTTTTCTTTCCTCTCATGATGACCCTTTTTATTTTAGGAATTTTGTAAAATATTTAAAAATATATATTAATCATTTTCTGGGTTTTAGAAATCATAAGAATAGGACTTCTAGAATACCTATATTCATCAGTTTGGTGTGCTTAGTCTCTGTGATGATAAGTGGAAATATATTATTTTCTTTCCGTAGACCAGAGGAAGAGTCTTCTTCATCCTCCAGTGATGAAGATGAAGATGATAGGAAACAGATTGATGAACTACTGGGAAAAGTTGTATGTGTAGATTATGTTAGTTTGGATAAAAAGAAAGCACTATGGTTTCCTGCACTGGTGAGTAACTTCAGAGTAAAAGAATTTAGTTTTCAGCTATACAAATTAATGAAGAAAACAGTTGATTTTTCTTAAGTGTTGTTTTCAGAGGTACAAAATGGGCAGATTATTTTAACATTCAGTTTACACAAAGATTATTTTTAAATTGTCTTTGATTACAGGTCATTTAAGAAAAAGCAAAATTGTAATTTTAGAGAACAGATATATGGGAGTTCATTATATTGTTCTTTCTATTTTGGGTAGAAAATTAATAATGCAAGCTTTCATAATTCCTAAATCCATCATGCAAGAGACTACAAAGAACATTTCTACTGTATCTACAAATCATGTCTGTCATTCTTTTCAGTGAACTTGTTTTACATTCTTTATTCTGAGTACTCAGTTCAGTGTTTTGCACAAAATAACTTCTCAATAAATGTCAGCTTTAACAATTATAACTAATGAGGACAATTATTTGTTTTAATAAATGTAATTTATGATCTATGTAATTTTGTACCTCCACATTATCCATCCATTCTTCCATCCATATATATATTTATTGGATTATTATGTCCAGGGAGTGTGCTAAGACTTTTACAAAGATTGTAAGGTAGGTAGGTATTTATTCTCATTTAGATGTAATGAAACAGGATCAGAAGAGTTATTTACTAGAGTTTTAGAAAGGTCAGTTAATTTGTTGAGCTTATGATTGATGGTAATCTGAAGTCTCAGCTGTCTCTGTATTCCTTTTTCCCTGAAGTACTAAGATTCTTTGGAAAACATGTTTTAAATGTCTTTTTCTTAAACAATAGAAGCATTAAAATTTTCACTGTTTGTATTTTTGGTATTAAGATTTTCTTACCAACATTTCTCAATGGTTTCCTTGATGATAAGAAAAATATTTTAGGGTTTATGGTATTGAAAGGTAATGATGTTTAGGCAAGCATTTCATTATTTTAAAAATCTTAGAATTATTGATGTATGTTATTCTCTCCCTAAAGTTGAGATCAGGGACCTGTCTGGTGGCACACAGGATTAAGTGTCAGCACTGTGAAGCTATTGGCAGCCTCTGCAGCACAAGTTCAATCCCTGCCAGGGAGCTAACCCACTTGACACAGCAGACCTCTCTTATCTTGCACACTGCCCCCCTCAGCAGCGTACCTTATTTTAGTTGTTCTCCTGTTTGCTCCCCACTCTGTCTCTGTTGAATCCTTTCACTTACCCACCCCCACACCTCTGACCTACACCCCAGCTCTTATATGCTTAAATAAATCTTTTTTTTTTTTAAAGTTGAGATCACTTTGGACAGTGATGGATAATTTTTGTCAACTAGAATGTGAAATTATACTGTAAGTCAAACATATATGACATACATAGAAATACTTGTTTTTAAAATTCATTTTTATATTGGGTTTTTCAAGTGTTTTGGCAATATCTTCTCTTTAGAAAACAATTGCTACTCTTAGGACTATAAATACCATGTGCTGGGTCTGATCAAGTACTATGCTTAACTTACTAACGTAAGTTGACTCATTTAATTCTAATTGAAAATGAAAACTAAGTGTATTTACTCTCATTTTAAGAAGAGAAATCTTAGCTAGGAAATCCTAGCTTCGATGCCTTTTTTTCATTATACTTTACCATTTCTTCTTGAATTGTTGTTCAAGAAGATACTGTTCAAAGTTCAGCACCTATCCTATATTCATCTTAGGGTGACCTTATACTCCTTTATATAGCATCAGTTGCAGAGATAACATTGAAATTCCCTAGGGACCAAGGAACTAACATAACCAGGAGAGTAGGATAAAATGTGGTTTCTGTGGCAGAGTGGAGAATGAACCCATTTACTTACCTACTACCGTTAGCACTGGCCATAGCTATCATATGTGTAGTTTTGAGAGAGTGCTGAATTCTGAACACTAGATCACTAAGGAATGTAATATGTGTAGTTTTGAATACCCTAAATTCATGAGGGGAAGAAAAAGAGTGGATTTGACTCACAATGTGAGACTGAAAATTTAGACCTATGTTGTTTATCGACTCCCAAGTTTTTAATCTTAGAATGTAGACTTCTGCTCTCTAGACCTGAGTTTTGTCTACTTACTATCTCCATTTGTATGTTTTTTAGACACCTCAGCACTTAAAAAACCTAAAACTGAATTTATTCTCTATTCTTCACTCCCAAACTTAGCCCTTTCCTGTTGTTTCCTCTAACAGTGAGTGGAACCAAAGCAGAAACCTCAGCATCCTCTTCTCTCTCATCTCTCATATAATATTTCTCATTCCTTCAATTTGCTGTTGTTGCTACTTCATATCTAGAATAGCATGTCTCACCTGGATGACTGCAGTCATTAAGCCTCTTTCACCTCTTCCCTCCTCCAGTTCATTTTCTTCATGGCAGCCTAAGTAATTTTTTAAAAGGCACATCTGTTATGACATTATCTTGTTTTAGACTCTTACCTTAAAAATTTTAGATTTTATCCAAAGAATTAACATGGCCTATGAAACTGGGGGAAAAAAAAACACCCAAAAAAAAACCCAAACAACTGAACCCTACTTACCTATTTCATTCAGTCCAGACAGAAAGTTAGTCTTACTTGCCTTTTGCTTCTTGGAATGGGTTCTACTGCTTGCTCTGTCAGTTCGTTTCATATTGTTTGCTCACTACATACAAATGTACACATACACACATCCTTTTGCCAAGCCAAGTACTGAGCTTTAATGTATCTTTAAGAAAGTAGTCTCTGACCACCTAGATAAGTCTTTAACATAATAATGATTAAGTAAATGTGTATTTGCTAAGTACTTGTTCTCCCAACTAGAATGCAAGTTATATTTGGGGAGGAGTACTGACTCTTTTGGCCTCAGTCCATAACATCTTGTATAATACTTTGTGGTTATAATTAATATTTCTAGATTGACTAGATGAATAAATGAAAAATTACTACTTAGATCAAGACTTTTAATGACAGGAAAAAGTTTTCCCTATATGTAAAAGATTTTCATGTCATCAACAATTATGTATTGCTACAAGAAAGTAAAATGTTGACTAATTGAATTTAAACTAACATGTTTCTAGCTCTTCTCTAAATTGTGGTGTGAGTACATGCCTTCATGTATCTTTGGATCATTTTTTTCAGAGCTAATGAAACCATAAACCTTTAAATTAACCTGTTTACACTTAGTTCATTTAAAAAAAAAAATATATAACTATACTGTGCCTCCCTGGTGACCTAGTGGTTAAGTCTCAGTGCTATCAATGCTATGGCCTGAGTTCGATCACCGACCAAGGAGCTAACCCACATATGGCACAGTAGACCTCTCCTGTTATGCCACTGCTCGCCTCAGCAATGTATTTCAATAAAATCTGTCTGTTCTGCTCCCCACTCTGCCTCTGGTGAATCCTCTTAGCACCCCAACCCCTGCCTCACCTCTGGCCTACATCCCAGTTCCTCTTTGCAAATATTTAAAATATGTATATAAAATATACTATTAACTTATTCTTGGTGTACATAGTGGGCTGTCTTGGAATTAAAACAATAAAAAATCATAGGTACCTTGCATTGCATTAGCACTGCCTTTGGGAAGACATGCTCTAACAGCTGATGTGACTTCAAATAAAAGAAATCTTTTAGTGTTAGTAATAAATCTTATACAGATTCCAGGAAGGTACCCCCTCTGAAATACTTAATTTTTATAATCTGTAGTACTATCTAAAATACTTTCTAGAGTGGGTAGAATTACAAAGAATTACAAAGCATATATTTAAAGGTAAATAAGTTAAATTTTGTCTCTCATTTTTAAGATAGAGACTGCTCTGCTTAAAGTTCTGATACCTGATTCCATTTTGGTCTGTGCATCTTTTAGTCATGATGCAGACACTTTGTTAAGGATCTAGCTCTACCTCTTTTTTCCATTCTTGTTCTACTTACACGCTGGCTTTCTATTTCTGACTAGAAATTGGTCCACAGTTTTGTTCTAGTTATATGACAACATTTCTGCTTTCAACCGAAAGTGCTTATGCTAAAAAAACAATGTAAATAATCCAGAGAGCTGGGAGGACATAGGGCATAAATTTAAAATTACTTGTGTGTATATATATCTGCATGTATGTTATCTTTTTATCCTTAAACTAAAGTTGGTTTTTAAGCTTTCAGCTGAAACTAATTTTAAAAGAACTTAAATAGTAGATAATTGTGTAAACGTGTTTTTATTTATACTATTTTCACATTTTCCTTAAAGGTGGTTTGTCCTGATTGTAGTGATGAAATTGCTGTGAAAAAAGACAATATTCTTGTCCGATCTTTCAAAGATGGCAAATTGTAAGTATAATTCACGTGGTATGAAAATATGCTTTCCACATTAAGGGTATTGGGTGATAAATTGCTTCCAGTGACTTTAGGCCTTTATTTACTTTTCCATCATATAGAATGTTTCAGAATGTGATCATTTTTTATGTTGTTAGGTGTAGTAGTCTTAAGATTGTCTTTCCTTTTTCATTTTGGTATTTTCAGATTTTCACTTCCATCAAAATAGTCAGTATTTGCCTGTTAATTATATCTAATAGTTATATTAATACTTGTGCAACATTTGACTTCTGTGGTAATCTGAGGATTATGAGGTTGCTGTGACAAATGTTAAAGTGATTTTTCATGTACACCACTTGTAGAACTGAGTTACAAATTTTTCTTTATTCTTTAAGAATTGTATGACTAGAAAATTCATATATAGTATACTGAGTCTTATTGGGTGAATAAAAGGATCATCGTGTTTTAAGATTTGGTGTTTGAGTTTTCAGGTTTTGAAACATAAGTTTGAAAACCAATCTATGAAGCCCATTTAAACAAAATTGAGATAACTAGAGATATTTGAGCATTTAAATTAAATACTGATTTTATGATATTTAGAAATTGTTGATTTTTGTGTGATAATTGCATGGTTATATTTTCAAAAATGTTTGACAATCCATAAAGACATAACATAAATTATGTAATGTTCAGGATTTGCTTCAAAATCATCTACTTGGGGGTAGGAGGAAATAGGAAGAAGTATAGTTGAAGTACTGGATGTTAATGGTTCTTGTAGTTAAGTAATAGATTCATGGGGGTTTATCACACTATTCCATCCACTTTTTTACATATTTGAAAATTTTAAAATAGAAATTAAATAGGCAGACTGAAAAGGTATTCAGAATAATTTTCAGGCTACTGTGGGTAAGTTGATGCAAACCAGGTGCAGAAAGGCTGAATGATACTATGTATTACTATAAGACTGAAAATGTATGTTACCCTTGTGTTAGAACCTCTTCCAATTGCTTGCTTCTGACTTCCTATGGTTGGGGAGTTCCATCTAAAACTTGAAAGGGCCTTCCTGATGATACAAGGGGTATCTGCAGCCTCTGCAGCATGAGTTGGATCCCTGACTAGGGAGCTAACCCACATGGTGCAGCAGACCTCTCCAGTCTCGCATGCTGCTCCCCTCAGCAGTGGATCTCAGTCAGTCTGCCTGTTCTGTTTCCCACTCTGTCTCTGGTGATTCCTCTCACCGCCATACCTCTGGCCTCTACCCAAGTTTTTGTATGCATAAAATAAATCTTTTAAAAAAATTAAACTTTAAATTGCATATTATAAGTTTGCTTATGCACATTAGAAGTATGCTGTTAACATTTGCTTTAACAGCCTATAATCCTGTTTGAATTTGTTAAACATTTGCATTATAAAGTAATACATTTCTTGCAGTCTTAAATTTAACAATTTCTTGTGATTAACCTAACATGAAAAATTCTTACTGTTTTTGACTTTTTTATTGGACTAATGTGCTCTGCTATTTGTTACTATTTTCAATATTTTGGTGTTTTTAGTATTGCATTTAGCAGGGACTCTGATACTTGAGAAAACTTTGCTTGTAAGACATCTTTTAAGGTGGGGTTCTTCTATATGTAGGTGATTGCATATCTTAACATTCTGTTAGCATATTATTTGGTACTTGCAGCCCTTGTGCAGTTATTTTATTGAAAACATCAGTACTTCACTTCTGTGGTGTATCTTAATCTTTGTTGTATTTTTGTGTTTTTTTTCTTTAAAATTAAAAAAATAAAACAGTACTTCAGTACCAAGAAAAGATGTTCATGAAATCACCAGTGAAACCGCACCAAAGCCTGATGCTATATTAAAACAAGGTAATTGTAATTTTGCAATATAGTTAATATAAAAACCAGTGAATGTTTTTGAAGATTAAATTTTTATTTGCTTCTAAAATTTCTTTCAAGTTATATATATTTTTTATATTTACTTCTGTAAAACTGTGTGTCATGTTACAGGTTTTCTCTCCTTTTTTTTAAGCTTATAATCAGAGGCAATAATCTAAAAGTGGGAGAAACTATATCATTGACTGTTTGTATAGTCAAACCATTGCCTAATAAATAAAATTTTGGTTCCTGAGAGTGATGGAAACAGGAATCAAAAGAATTTTAGTTTGGCATTTCTCACTAATTATAATAGTAGTTACATTTTTTGCAGAATATGTTGTAATTGCAATTCTTTACTTGTTTTTGGCATTGTAAATAGCTATTTTCACCTTGCCTGTATTCATCAACTCCAATAACATGCTACATTAGTTTGATTAAGAATCATCAAGAATTTATGGGTTAGAATTTATTTCCATGTATTGTAAACTTAGAATGTCTAGCTAATTTTAGATTATAGTCTTAATTCAGATTTAAATAGAAAGGTAGGGCCTCCCTGGTCACGCAGGGGTTAAAGACACAGTACTATCAAGCCATTGCCAGCCACCACAGTGTGAGTTCAATCCTTAGCTAGCCAGGGAACTAACTCACATGGCCTGGGAACTAACCCAGATAGGGCAGCAGACCTCTCCTGTCTCGACTGATGCTTACTCAGTAGTGTATTTTAGTAGATCTGCCTGTTCTGCTCCCCATTCTATGTCTGGTGAATTCTCTCACCCCCCACCCCCTGGCCTACACCCCAGTCCTTGTATGCATAAATAAATAAATCTTTAAAAAAACAGAAATATGGAGACTATATTTATAATAAGTGTCCAATAATGTATATTTATTACAGTGCCTCAGTGCCTGGTTTGTAATAGGTTAATAGTCTTTGGATGAATGAGTAAAGAATTAGACATTTTAAAGTTGTTTTTAATAGCAGTAGATATGCTTAAGTTTTTTTAAAATCAGAAAACCGCTCTTTGCTCTAGTATTTTCTTGACAGAAACTATCTACCAGTGATAGCAGTGTTTTCATCTGTTAAAACAGTGTGGTGCCTGATGCTTACAACTGTTAGGATTGAACGAGTTGCTACATAGAAAAGTAGTTTAAGCAGAGAGTGTAACATACATCGGACATTTCATAAATGTCAACAGTAATAGCACCGTAGTTGTTTGCTTATCTTGTTTAGTAGTTTTAGATGAATCATTTGACTTACTATCTACAATTCACATAGTTCATGATCTCTTTCAGCCTTTGATCAGGCACTTGAATTTCACAAAAATAAAACTATTCCTGCAAACTGGAAGACTGAATTGAAAGAAGATAGTTCTAGCAGTGAAGCAGAGGAAGAGGAGGAGGAAGAAGATGATGAAAAAGAAAAGGAGGATAATAGCAGTGAAGAGGAGGTAAATAAAAACAGTTGATGCCTTTTAAAGTTAAAAATTGAGTTGGGTTTCCTTTGTTGGTTAGAATTTGGCATAAATTCACTAATCATATAAATATTTTTAGTCTTAAAAATATTTTGTAATAAATATAAAGTTATCCCAGTAATCTCAAGAATATTTTATAATCTTGGCTTGGCTTTTGGTTCGTCAGATGATTAAGAAAATATTCATCTAACGTAACAACTTCATATGCTTTTTAGCACTTTATACAATGTGTACATAGGCATATTCTGTTGAAAACTCCTACAAAAGTATAAAACATATCTTATATCTCATATTAAAGGAATAATTAGTATAAAAGTAAAGATTAGTATCTCTAATTCAGAGAATCTTAAATCATTTTATCTATTACAAATGGGTAAATAGTCCTAGGTAGATCATTTAAATCTTTAGATCTCACAGTGACAAGTACCAGAATAGATAGAAGTCCTTGAAATTACAAGTGACTTTGCAATACATTTGTACTAGATTAATGGTTTGTTGAATAGCAACTTAAAAGTTTTTGAGTGAATGGTGCAGATAGGTAAAGATTTACTATATTTAACCACAAAGTGAACTGTACTCAGTGTTTTTAGGAGACTAAGGTAATTTGTCTATAATATGTAGTATTTTAGGTAAGTTATGAAATTTAACTGTAGTAAACAACTATTAATGAAATAGGATTGTTTTTTGGAGTTTGTTTTGATTTAGTGAGCTGTTAATTATAATGTATAGTGTAAAAATTTCCCAGCTTCAATCTTCTCCCAGTTTTGTATTTTAAATTCAGAAATGAACAGTTAATCCCTTGCTTAAAACTTCCGCAGTGGGGCCTCCCTCACACACTGGATAGTCTCAGCACTATCCAGTTGTCACCAGCCACTGCAACATGAGTTCAATCCCCAGCCAGGGAACTGACCCCCAAGGCGCAGCAGTCTTCTGTCTCGCCTGCTGCTCCCCTTAGCAGTGTATTTCAGTCCATCTACCTTTTCTGCTCTCCACTCTATCTTGGTGAATCTTCTCACCTGCCCCGTACCTCTAGCCTATACCCCAGTCTTGTATATGTAAATAAATAAATAAATCTTATAAACAGGCTAGAAATACTTTTCTCAGTGATTTCTTACAACTCTAAAGCTAAAACTTTACTATATAATCTCCCTTATGGTCCAGCCACAGCCTCTCCCCCCCCCCACCCCGACCATCACTTCTTGTGGAATAATACCCTCTTACTTTGAACTTTGTGCTGTAGCAGGATCAAATTGCATACTTTGCTTCTTCTGACCTTAGTACACACCAGTACATTTGCCTGCAGTGCCATTCCCTTTCCTGTCTCAGTCAACCTTGGACATTCCTGTTCATTTTTCAAAACCCTATACCATGCATGTCACCTCTATAAAAGGAAATCTGTGAACCATTACTTCCCTTATCTGTGGAAAGTTAGTCACTCCATTTACTAGTATAAATTACTGCTGTTGCTTGTACATATTTTGTTGTATTTGTGTGTGTGTATATATATATTTACACATAAATATATTTATTGTCTGTTTTCTCCACCACTAATCTGTAAGCTCCTTAAGGGTAGGGCCCCCCCTGTCTTACTCATATTCATACTCAGTGACATTTGTCATAGTAGATAACATGTAACAGATGATCAATAAATATTAATTACCAAAACTTCTGTTACTTAAGATTTGTATTTTGCAGATGTTTTTTGTAAAAACATACCTGGTTTCCAGATTAAACACTTTCTTAAATATAAACTTCACTTAAAAATTTTTGCATTAGGAAAGTCAAATATTATACCATTAGTGTATTTAAAATAATATCTAGAAAATTGACTTCCTTAGACTTATGTCTGACTACCCTACCAAAACCCAGAATATGTAGTCCATGTTTAAGATGAGAAATAGAAATTCATCCTAAACAAAGTAATAACTGTCATTTATTGTCCAGCCAGCAAACCAGATAGTTTATCAGTGTGTCTTTGATTGTAGTTTTTCACTTGCCTTCCTTTGCTGTACTGGCTTTTAAAATAAAGAGGCAAATCTCACATAAACAGTGGCATTAGGCACATGATTTTTTGGATTAAAATGATAGCTTATTTAGAATAACACTTGAAAGTATGCTCCTAAAGCTTACTATTAGAAATGCATATGTTTCAGTCAGAGTAACTGTAAAGCCTAGGTGCTATGTTTTAAATCACTTTCTCTGCAGTTACTCCAATTCATGTTTTGTAATATCAGGCTCCATTGTTTATTTTTTATTTGATTCAGCACCTAGCATAGTGCCTACACTTACAGGTGCTCATTAAATGTTTGTTGAATGGATGATAGTCACTGAATTGATGAGTTCTCAATCTCACCTACTACCCTGCTCCTTGCAGGTTGCTTCAGGACCTACTGCCACAGCCCCTGGCCACAGCAACAAGAAGCTAGTCCCTCCCTTGTAATTGATAAATCGGGGAACTATTTTATTACTTGAAGATTTTCCTAAGTCTGAATCTTCAGGTATTGTAGATCAAGTTTGTTCCCCACTTTACTGATTTTATAAGCTTGAAGTACAATACAGTGGGGCTGAATATAATGAAGGATATTTATAGTTACAGCTAATGGGACCCAAACTTGTATAGTTCCTGAAGAGCAATAGTAGAGACAGTTTTGATGTTAAACCCTGACCCAATTTAATATGAGTAGGTCTTCTTGAACTTGCGACCTTAATTTAAGGAGTAGATCCCTGATATAAACCGTCTTACTGTTTCTTATATGAGAATTTAGTTTTTGAGGGATTCTCAATATAGAGATATCTTTTAGGCCATACTCTATAAAGCAATGATTTTTGCTTTAGAGCTAGACTTTTCTGGTTTTGAAGAGCTTAGTATTAAGAAATAATTTTTTTTTCTTGTAAAAAGCCTTTGAAATATTTTAGTGAGTATTAGTTTTTGCTGTTGATAGGAAATCTGTTTGTATTATTAAAATGCTTATTGAGGGAAATAATTTTTTTTCTTCTGTGACTAAAATTAGGAAGAAATAGAACCATTTCCAGAAGAAAGGGAGAATTTTCTTCAGCAGTTATATAAATTTATGGAAGACAGAGGTGAGTGTTTTTTCTTTTATTTATCATTATTATTACAGGTAGCAAATAGGTAATATTTTAAAGATAAGAATTCTGTTCATTAGTTTTCATGTCGCTGTTAATCATAGCTCACTTTTTTTTAATTGAGCTTTGATGTGTAACATATTAATCGAAGGCATACAACATAAGGATTTTTTTTTTTTTTAATGAAACCATCATTAACAGAAATAGAAAGGTCAGAGGAGGAATAGTTAAATGAGGGAGGGAATCCATATTTAGGAATCCATATTTTGATATATATTGAATTTTAAAACAACATAAGAATTTGATACTTGTATTTGGCTGTTTTTTGATAGCCATTCACTAGCACCGAACATTGTACTTTTCATTGTAAGTGGAATGAAGAATTTGACAGTATTTGCTGGATATTATCGCCATGGATCCATTCCTTTCCTTGTATCCATGGGATCTCAAAGAACCCCCCTATACTTGGGAACAGTAGCAGAATGGGAATCATAGTACCATTTTATTAGTACCTAAACAGATGCCTTTAATGAAAAGCCTCCTGCTCCAAATCACTGTTTGATAGACTATATATAAAACAGTGTGTAAGAGATAGAACACACACCACAGATAAAACTGAGAGAAGTAAACCATTCATAGAGAACCAGAAATAGAGAAAAGTGACAGTCTTGTGGTGAGTTTTGACTTATCTTATTGGATCTGCTTAATACTGTTAAAAAACAGAAAGATGGGGAGAAAGAAATCAAAGCTAAACCTTAATATACAGTGATGAGTTA
Organism: Galemys pyrenaicus; assembly: GCA_019455555.1. Classification (NCBI taxonomy): domain Eukaryota; kingdom Metazoa; phylum Chordata; class Mammalia; order Eulipotyphla; family Talpidae; genus Galemys; species Galemys pyrenaicus. The sequence goes on from JAGFMF010011673.1 coordinate 2,003,954, forward strand.
GTCCTCCAGTAACTATGGCCATGTCACTCTGGGCCATTTATAATTTCTCTTCTCTTGAGAAAGTTCTAAAAAGGAAGTTGGGAGAGGCAGAGAAAGCTTTCTGATTTGAAAAGGACAAAATGAACGAATAATATTTGAAAGTACCACTATACTCTGGGAATTAATGTTTCTTAAATTGTTTGTATTGCTGACAAGTAGAGGCTGGCTCTGTCTTCTTTCACTCTCATAAAGGATAGTGGCTTAGTAGCTACTACTATGTAGACTTTAATTCAGTATAAAATGTCTTTGATTCCTATCACATTTTGTTGTATGAATGGTGGCTTGGCCTAAGAAGGCAGGCTATTTCTAAGATTTATGTATATGATAAATTAAAAGATGAAGAAAATGGATAAAATCTATAAAAAGAGAGCTGAAATACACTTATTCCATGTGTGCATTCTTTTGGATAATTCTCTAGTTGTATGTCACACCTGTTGATTTCTCTTCTACACGCTCATGGTTTGATGATTTGATTAGTGTTTTGCCCTATGTTTTCATGTGTTAGAATGTAATAGACATTATAACTTTACTCAGGAAAGGAAACCTTGGTTAAACTGAAAAATTTTAAATAACTGGAATCATTGTTTAGATAATAGCATGTTAGTAAATTATAAAGAATCATAAAAATAAGTTTTCCATCAATTATTTGAAGTTTTTCAGTTTAATTAAGGCTTCCTTTCCTGAGGTTTAAAATCATTGTTTTATTGGTATTTTATTTGGCCTTATTGGTTTTTGTTCTTTCATTCATTAAGGGAATGAAATCATGTAAAGTTTTAGAAACCTAATATGAGAAAAGTTTTTAATGGAATGGGCTTAAGTAGTAAACACTGTATTTTTGACTAACAAGGAATTTTATTCTTGATATGTATACTTTGTACTATAAATATTTGGTGCTAATATTTTGAATATTTTAAAAGATTAAAGAAAAATGTAGCATGGTTCTAATATAGTTTATGTTTAATAGGCACACCTATCAATAAACGACCTGTACTTGGATATCGAAATTTGAATCTCTTTAAGTTATTCAGACTTGTACACAAACTTGGAGGATTTGATAATGTAAGTACTAGATCACAAGTGAAATGATTTTCATACATGTTTTCTCATCTAAAAATTATCTATTAATAAAAACATAAAAATAGAAGGAAAAGAAAATGGAAAGTATAAGCTAGAAATAGGGCTTCCTTAGATGAAAAAAATATTTTTACTTAAGAAAAGATTATATTTATTTACTGAAATAACATTGATTTACAATGCTGTTTATGTTTTAATGATATAGGATCTTCCCTTTCAGGTGTTACAAAAGCACACATAGTTCTTCACCTTAGTCCACTGGACTCCCTCCCCACTTTATCTTTTCCCCTTCTAGTTGTCTCAGTGTTAGTCAGATTTCTGGGGATTGTTACTGGTTTGACTTTATCTGACTGTTTTATTTTTCTGTATTCCATATATTAAGGACATTACTCTGTATTTGTCTTTCTACTTCTGATTTATTTTGCTTAGTTCATCCTCTTCAGTTCAGTCTATGTGGCTGCAAGTGGCGGAAGTTTATCTTTTTTTAAGATTTATTTTTTTATTCATATTAAGAACTGGAGTACAGGCCAGAAGTGCCAGGGGTGAGCGGATCCACCAGAGACAGTGGGGAGCAGAACAGGCAGACTGACTGAAACACACTGCTGAGGAGAGCAGTGGGCAAGGCAGGAGAGGTCTGCTGTGCCATGTGGGTCACCTCTCTGACTGGCGGCAGGGATCGAACTTGTGCTGCAGTGGCTGCATTTTGCTTAACCCACTGGGCACCAGGGGAGGGCCCCAGTTTATCTTTTTATAATAGCTGAGTAGTATTTCATTGTGTATCTATGCCACATCTTGATCATTAGTTTTTGGACACTGGTTGTTTTCATAGCTTAACTAATTTACATAGTGTCAGCAAACATAGGAATACACATACCGTTTGCGTTGGTGTTTCTGTATTCTTTAGGTAGATATATGAGGAATTGCTGGATCATATGGGAGATCGATTCTTAACATTTTGAGAAATCTCTATACTGTTTTCCATAGGGCTGGATCAGTCTACATTTCCATCAACAATGTAAGAGGGTTCCTTTATCTCCTCTTCTCTTCATTGCTAACACTTGTTTCTGATCTTTTTAATATAGGCCATTCTCAGAGATAAGAGGTAGTATGTCATTGTAGTTTTGAATTGTATTTCTCTCATGATAAATGACGATAAACATTTTTTCATGTGCCTATTTGCCCATTTGTATGTCTTTGGAAAAGTGCCTGTGTGGCAAATCTGCCTGTTTTGTTTGATTGGGTTGTTTTCTTTTGGTTAAGTTGTAATAATTCTTTGTAAATCTTGGGTATCAGAGCTAATAAGGTGTGCAAATATTTTTCTCCGTTTAGTAAGTTATTTTATTGTTTTGGTGAGTTTCTTACTATTTTTTACATTTTAAAGGGGCAGGTTCATTAGAAAAAGGAAAGATGACACTTGTACAGACACAGCTGGCAAAAATAAAACTTATTTTAAAATGTAGTAAACCAATTTTTTAATTAATTGAGGTTGATATTTTCACTCTTGTGAGACTGGAATCAATAATTGTAAACATATCTACATACACTGTATTTGTCAAAATTTTATTATATTCCCACCTTTTAATTTGGGAGTTTTCATTTCACTTTGTCCACTAGATTGAAAGTGGAGCTGTGTGGAAACAAGTCTACCAAGATCTTGGAATCCCTGTCTTAAATTCAGCTGCGGGATACAATGTTAAATGTGCTTATAAAAAGTAAGTTAGTGTGCTTAATATAGCTATAGTCTGTGTTTTATCTAGAAAGCATGTTGGAATTTACCATTTTTTTTTCCTAAGAGGAAATCAGAAATTGTTAGTAAAATAGTTTATAATAATATTTTCTAGATTGTATTTTACTAGGTCTGTGAGATATTTTGTGAGAAAAGTTTTTGTTGTTAATTTGGGAAGTGCTATGTGGAGGTTCAAATTCCACAATCTTAAAGTCAAATAAACCCAGGTTTGAGTCCTGGGTTCAGCCAGTTATTAGTTGTTTGTGCCCTTTAACCATTTACCTGTTTTTCGTAAGCCACAGTTTCCTCATTTGTAAAAATGTAATAATGCTGCTTGCTCATAGAATTACTCTGATGATTAAATGAGACATTACATACACTGAGACCATTTACGAAGTACTCAACAAATAGATGCTATTATTAATACTTCTAACAGCTACATTTTTAAAAGAAGATTATCACTGTCTTCATGTTTAGCAGTCATTTTAATGAACTGTTTTTTTCTTTGAGAAATGTTTCTATTTGGGTTAAACAGATTGGGATTCACTGAACTATAGTGAGTTTGACATTATTATGGCCTAGTATCTGAGGACTTACACAAAAAAGTGAATGTAGTAAAAAAATCAAACTACAACATTACTATTTTGAAATATTTTCCCAAATGTAATTTCTCTTCCTTTTCCAGATACTTATATGGTTTTGAGGAGTACTGTAGGTCAGCTAATATTGAATTTCAGATGGCATTGCCAGAGAAAATTGTTAACAAGCCATGTAAGGAATGTGAAAATGTAAAAGAAATAAAAATTAAGGAAGAGAATGAATCAGAGATCAAAGAAATAAAGATTGAAGAAGAGGAGAAAACAGTACCAAAAGAAGAAAAGCCTACTGAGGATGATACTGAAAGAAAGGAAAATATTAAACCCTCCCTGGTAAATCAGATACTGTTAACAGTCCTTGGCCTTCTTTGATACATTTTATATGTCTTCTGTTAGGTTTCATAGTTAATATTTTTATATAATTTTATGCTTTACTTTTATGGCATTTTCTTCATTAGGTACTTTTTTGTATAATTTTAAATGAAATAAATATTTACTAGCTGTTAACTATTTTTATCCAATGTTTTAGGAATGGTGTGAGTTTCTTAAAATGACTAATAGCATTTTCATTGTTAGTATTGGTTGGTATACCTCTTACTGCTTGCTCACAATTAGATCATGGATTGAGGTTGACAGTCTTTACTTTTGTTGGTTTAGTTCTTCTGATCTTTTTCTAGGGAAGTAAAAAGAATTTATTAGAGTCTGTACCTACACAGTCTGATCAGGAAAAAGAAGTTAACATCAAAACAACAGAAGAAAATGAAAATGTGGAAGAGAAAGATGATGAGACAACCGAGGTGGAAGAATCCCTCAGCATAAAGGTAGAAGCTGAAGAAGAAAAAGCAAAATCTGGGTAAGAAATTTGTTTTTGGTTAAGATGCATTTTGTCTGAGTGAATTCTTGTAATTTGCTCTATGTATTTATGTATGAATCTAAATTTGATTGACAAACTATAGAATAATTGAACTATTTGTACTATTTATAGCATTTACCTCCCTTCAGAGACCCTACTAATGCAAGTTTGTAGCAAAAGATCGTTTTTTGATCCATTCTTCTTGCTCTCATCATGGAAATTTATAAAAATTTGATCCACATAAAATTACTTTTTACTGCATTAAGCTCTGCTGAATTAACCAGATAATATATATTTGGGAAGATGGCTTTCTTGAATGTTTTGTAGATGTATGTTGGTTCTAAGTCCTGAGAATTGTATTCATTTCTGTAGTGAAAAATAATAATGGAAAAGTGGTAATACTTAGTTTTTTAAAGACCAAAATTGTTATTTTTATGTTATAGTAGTATGTGCTTGTTTTGGTCACTTTGAAATGGTGAATTACTTAACACTGTAACTTATGCACTGCCAGTGAATCCGTTGATATTTTATCCTATTTCTGAGGTTTAAAAAAAACCTAAACATTCTCATTGTTTTTGATCTATTTAAATACAACCAAATATTTTTTATCATTTTAATATTTTTCTGAAATTCGGCCACAGTAGGAAGATAACTGGGAGAGAAAAAACACACTTAGATAACTATAATAGAAGAGGTTTGTTTATATACACACTTGTTTATATTTCTCTGTAAATGAATGTTTATTTGAAGTACTCCTTGCTGGTACTGGACACTATTTCAGCTACTAAGAAACTTACTGAGGAGTCAGCTATTTGCATAAAAATACGATTTTAAAGTCATATATTTCTGGGGCATCTCCTGAATGGAAGGCACTGTGATAAGCCTATGTTTTCTCTTTGTTAATATTTATTTTGTAGCTTAAAGTATATTTTGTAGGTTTTTATTCCTTTAATTCTTCAACTATATATCTTTTTTATTTACTGTCGATATTTGTAAATGTATCATAACATAAGTGAAAATTTTCTGGTGTGACTGCACTAGTTTGTAGATGTTCTTTAGAAATATGTGTTTGGGAATATCTGAAATGAATTTCTGAATTTTATTAGATAAGTGCAATTGAAAATTATATACCGTTATAAAGAATTAATAGATATTTTTCTAGTATATAAACTTGCTCTAATTAGCTACTGCAAGAATTTTCTGTGTTCTTCCTCATAGTGCAGGTATGAGAGACTAAATCAGATTTATATAAAATGACTGTTTCAGTGCCTGACCGGTAGTAGGTATTAATGAATTGCAGCTTTTTGTTGTTGTAGTTATTGTTGTTTCTCCATTGTAAGGAGGGTGACAACATATTGGGAAATTTTGCTATTTCTTTGTAAATTTAGATAAAAATAATTACTGATACATTTGGTTTCCCAGAACGTTATGTAGTTGTCTAAAGCATAACTGACAAAATGTGTATGGGGCCGTGTGTGTGTGTGTGTGTGTGAGAGAGAGAGAGAGAGAGAGAGAGAGACACATTCATCAGCTTAATTATTTTAACCTAAGTGCTGGTTGCGTTCTATACTTCCAAAGGCTATCTTTGTTGGCATTCTGTGTTCTTTCCGGTTTGATGCTTTTACTCTGATTTTGCCGATGAATTCTTAGGGAGGAGAGTAGAATATATTCCTTGACTGACAAGAATTGTTTCTATTTTGGTATATTATTTAAGTGAATTTCATTTTATTTGTGACTGAGATTGATATTGAATGTAAATTTTTTTAATTGCTCTGTTTTACTAATACAGTATATTAGGTTTGCATTCCCAGATTAAATAAAAGTTCAACCTGGCTACCTATTTGAAGTAGGATTGTGCTTGTTATTATTGACATTTACTAGTTGTGCTTATTGCGTTATATTTATAATGTAGGACACAGTTTAAAATTTATTTTCATTTAAAAATTTTAGACCTTTATGCTCTCTCTTTTACGTGATGATTTTAAGGTGTTTGAGAAATCTTTTCAGTATATAATAAGTCTCTTCTTTTATGGTCATATCAAAATATACTTCCTTTTCTCCCCGAATGCAGGGGCCATCATATTATGACTTAAACAGTAGTGTTCTTTCCCAAAATCGTCTTAACTGTTTTAATTATACATAATATATAAAACATTTAAAATTGTTATTAAAAGTTTATCATCCATAACACCCTATCTGATAATTCTTAAAATATTAACCTTCCTAATAATGGTTTCATTATATAAATATTAATGTATTTTCAATAAAAGTTTTCATTTTTAACCTCATTACAGATGCTTTTGATTAGGCTTTATTTTTAAGAACATACTTGTTTGACTGTGAGTTCTTTATTAAAATGAGAAAAGTTCTTGAGAATCTTTGTAGACTTCATTATGTATTTCAGAGAAAATTGACATATTTGGTACTTTATGAAGTCACATTTAATTTCACAAGTCTTTTAGTTTGTCCCCCTAGCCCTTCCACTCAATGACATAGGAAAAGAGGAGAATTAAAAAAAAAGAAATAGTGCTGTTTGTATCATTATTTATAGATTATTTTTGTTGCATATACAGTTACAAAGTTAGGTATGATAAAGTGTTATTTATTAAAAAGGATGTGTAAAAGAATGTAAAATTCAAATTATCAGCGGAGACAGGCTTTTATATAAAATATTAATTTTTAAAGCTTGATTACTTAGTTGTCTTGTGGTTCTGCTTTATGACATTTATTCATTTGTCAGCTACTCAGTGATTGATTCTTTTTGAGAGAAAACTTTTGTAATAATTGCAGACATACTTTTCTCCAACTTGTTTAATACAAATTTGTAGCTAATATAAAATGAATATAAATACTCAGTTTTAGAAAAAACTTGATATTGAGAAGATCAAAACAGTTACCTGCTGCTTCTGAAGTGGTTTTACTTTCAGCTTTGTTTTATTTCGAGTTGGCCTCTCATATGCTATTTTTTTTGAACTTCAAAGTTAAAGTATTGGTAGTCTAGCTTTTAATAAATATGTGGTAAAGAGAGCAGAAAGAAAAAAAAACTTGATGTGATAGTTAATCCTCTGAGAGATAAAATTGTATTTTTGATTAGTATGACATTTGAAACTTTGGTTGGAGCACCTTTTAAAGTTATTAAGACTATCCATCAACTAGTTTAAAAAAATTGTTTTAAATATCCTGAAGCTGGAAATACTTGAATTAAAAAGAATTTTTGGTCAGAAAATGGCTATGAAGTGTAATGATTTGTGTTTTGTCAACTGAGATGTAAATAAAACATTTTTATAATAAAACCATGAGAATATTGTTGCAGTCGACCTTAACTAGTTTCTTGCTACTCAGCACTTCTGTTCATCTGGCTGGTGGAAATTTTCCTTTAATGCACTTATTTTTCAGTCTTCATTTCTCTAAATGAATCTTTTTGTAACCATGGTTATCTTATACAGTTTTGATTTTTAATACTAAATTGAAACTCAGAGAATTTCATACACATGGAACCTGCTGTTCCCGGAACAATCACAGCCACGATTTTTATCAGTATATGTGGTTTGGAACTGAAAAGCTTATGAAGTATCTTTTATTAACTGCAATTTTTTAAACCTTTCAAGAGATGAAACGAATAAAGAGGAAGATGAAGATGATGAAGAAGCAGAAGAGGAGGAGGAGGAGGAGGAAGAGGATGAAGATGATGATGACAACAATGAGGAAGAGGAGTTTGAATGCTATCCACCAGGCATGAAAGTCCAAGTGCGGTATGGACGAGGGAAAAATCAAAAAATGTATGAAGCTAGTATTAAAGATTCTGATGTCGAAGGTGGAGAGGTCCTTTACTTGGTGCATTACTGCGGATGGAATGTGAGGTAACTTGAGTTTTAGCTAGTGATTACTACATAAAAACACAAAATAATTTTCTACTTAAAAATTTGACTAATGGATTATAGATTTGTTAGTACTCTAATTGAGGTCAATAGTACCATATAAAAATACGTAGTTGTTAGCATGTAAATACCTCGCTTAGTGACTCCCTACTTACTGTTTTCAATAGTTAGATGATGTCCTTCGTATCTAGAAAATGGGTCTACACAGTTGTTTTTTATGTAATACCTCTACAGGTGAAATAGGTGTTAACAAAGGCAACATTATTGTTGAAATGATAGAAACATCTCTTTAAAAGTTAAAAGATTTGAGCTTCTTGATGTCTACAAGCCAATTGTTAGACTTCTTGGTCTTTTCCATTTTCAGGTACCTTGCCAAAATAACTTCTTCTTAATAATCTTCTTATATCATCATATTTCTTTCCTTCAGTAGGAAGGGATTTTAAAGTTGTGATTTCTTTAGAAGCTTTAGCTATTTCAAGGTCTTATCTCCTCATTATTAGCTCTTGCACTCAGCCTTGTTCAGAAGCCTAAGAAATGTTTTGTATGTTCAAAATAGCATGATTAAAATGTAAGCATGTAAGCTTGGTTAAAATAGTGTGTGCTTTCTGACTAGGGAACTGAATGGCAAAACTGAGGTTTGGTTTTAGGTGTGTTTGATGACTTAAATTTTAGTTTCCTTTGGTTTTTTTCGAAGAGATTTTGTGTTTGAATTTCTTCCAAACTTGGCAAGTCCGTTTTAGAACCTGGTTATTTACCTCTTTTAAGAAAAACTTAGTTTTGGAATGTTTGATATTTTATTTGAAATACAGCCTGTGATAGAGTAGCCTGTGAATGATTAACCATAGAAGTTTTGTGTGGTTGTTTCATGTTGTACTTAGTGTCTTCAAAGAGGAAATATAGTTCTAATGTTTTAAATTTAAATTATATTCTGTGGTTTGGAAATTGTAAGGAAACCATCATCTCACATTCTCTGTTTCTTAAAAAAATACACTCTTTCTTAAAAGTACAATTTGTGTTGTCTGTTGCAGCATTAGGAAACTCTAGAAACATCTACTCTGATAGTTTATTTTGAGAAAAGTACAATTCTGATCTGTTCTGCTTGGATGAAAATAAAGCTTAAGCCATAAGAAGATGTTGAGAAATTTTGTTTGGGCCTCATTCTTTATTTCTAACCTTAACAAGCTTAACAAAATTTGAATTTTAAGACTAGCCATCATCATCAGTGTTTTAAGATGTCATAGTTGTCCTGAAACATATGCTTTTCCAGGACAGCACTTTTAACACTGCAATTTATCCTTGTGGCCACTGGTTCCTTATGTTTTATCCTTATGCTGCCTCTGTGATGCATGATTTTCCTCACCAGAAGAATTGTCTATTAATGATGATGTTCAAAGCAAGATTCTTGTTATATCTTGTTATTTCAGATATAGCTGCTTTAAGAATATTTGATTGGTCTTTGATTTTGATCTAACTAAGTGATCTTACAAATAGAAATTTAGAGTTCCACCTTTACCTAGAATGTAAATGCAAATATTGAACATGTTGGTTTAAAATTTGGAAGAAAAAAATTGCATCAGAAAAGAATGTAATACTCCAAGAGAAACAACATCATCTTTCACCTCTCCTTTCCACTTCTTTACTCCTGGTTATTTTTCTAGTTTACATAATAAGGCATTTTTCCTATTGGTCTTTTTTAGAAAGTGCTTTAAATTCTCTGGTGAATGGCTACAACTTAGGTGTTTTCCAACTTTCATTAATAATCAGGGCTTGATTCCTTTCTATTAATTGTCTCATTAAACAAAAGAGGCTTAGTAGGAGTAAGAATTGAGACACTCAAAATTATTCTGCAAGTAAGATACAACTTTCTGTTTTATTAAAAAAAGATTCACTAAGGAAAGAGTAAATTATCCTAGCAACACTTTGATTTAATAGGGTAGAAAGAATGTCTAATATTTTGAATAGAAAGAACAAGATTTTAAATTGAGACATTCAAGTTTTTAATTATATAGAAAGAAAAATGAGACCTAGTCGACAAGACATGCTTGTATTACTGAAGGAAGGATGCCATCTACTCCTGACAACTCAAGCGTTTATGTGGTATGAACTTTCAGAAGAAGAAAACGTACCATCTTGATGAAGACCTATAGAGTGGATCTCTACATACTCCAGCATCGTAGAGAAAACAACTGTATTTCAGTAGATTAAGCTGTTAACTTTCTTGTAGTCAACAATATTTCTATTTTTCTCTGTAGTAATAACTAAAGAGTGTGTCTTATTGGTGAATAAGCAGTAATTATGATCTCTGCTGTTCCTTCATGTTTGAAGCTAATCTAAAGAGGACTGCAACAAATCTTCACCAGCTCTGCAACTATTTTCCTATTATTTAGGAGATCTTCAGCTTGATCTCTAATTAATGCTTAAGTGATAAGAAATTAAAAGCAAAGATTAATGAATGAAAGTTAATGAAAATAGTTTTATCTTCAGTAGCATCATCGTGTGGTGCTATTTTTGTGTGAGGTTTTGTTTGAAACATTTTCTAGCAAAAACTTTTTTTTAAATAAAATATTCTTAGTTAAAAATATTTTCTTACAATTTCAACATTTCCCCTCTTTCCTAAAGTGCTATGTAAACCTTTATTAATATAATTCTCATACTCTTCACAATTGAAAAAATTTTGTTGTACAAAGGATAGTGTTTGAATTTATTTTTTACTACTGTGGTGGGGAAAAAAACTTTTTAAATGCTTACAGTAGGTGTACTGGAAATAACCAGAACTCTGGATCGTAAAGGACATAATGACTTATGAAAGCTAGACATAATGACTTATGAAAGCTATAGTATTGTTACAGAGTTTTTCAGATATGATTACCATATCTTAAAAATTATTCACTATAGAATTTATTGGGTTGCCACATGCATGAAGTATGCTCTTAAAACTTCTAGAAATAGCATTCAATTTAGAAAAATGGGACAATCCATATAAGTAAGAAGATCACTACTAATATAGTGTGCTTTCTTTTGGTACTTAAAAAATAATCTACATTAATTTAAGAAATTATGGTGATTCTTCAGTGATTTTTAATGGCTCTCTGTTATATTTGTTTTAATTTTTTGTAGTGTTGTTAATATTTTATAGAAATTTTTAGTATCTTTAGCTTATTGATTCATTTCACTCTCAGGTTTCTAAGTCATGCCATAAAGTTGGCATTGATTTTTGAAAATAAAGTTTCTCTGAAATTTTGCTCCCACACTTTAAGTGTGTTGGATTTTTCTTTGTTCAAGGATAACCACTGTGTTTGTTCAGAAATACAGCTAAGTATATTGGAAGTATCTAGACTTACTTGACTTGAAATTTAAACTATATTAATATTGTGGATATATCTGCTTACTTAGTTTTCTCCAATTCCAGTTTGGCTTTCTGTAGTCAAGGACTTTGCAATTTGAGTAAAGAATATGATTTTATATTGAGGGTCATCAGCTTCATTAAAGTGTATCCTCAAGTAAAAGAGAAAAAGATACTGTCTAACTGTAGAACTCTTATAGATGTATTCCATATTATAAGTTATGAAAAGCTGAAAATTAGATAAATTATACTTATGTGTTATTTGAAATAAAATTATTTTAAAAAATAGCTGTTTTCCTAAGCAAATTGAATCCCCTTAGTGGGAATGGTGGGGAAGAAGGAACAATAGAAAGCCTTCACAAACTAAAGGATTCAATCTTATTTTATGTGTGTGAACATACTGCTTTTTCAAACATTCTTTATTTGACAAACATAAGTTCAGTATCTATGTTCCAGATACCATAGTTGATAGTAAAATTACAAAGAAATGGGTCCTTATTAAGGAATTTGTTTTCTAGGCAAGGGAATTAACCCATCAGAATTTACATCCTATTGGTCTTACCACCTCTTCCCCTAATACCCTTACCCTCTCCTTTTGTTGCTTACATGCACTTAATTATAATTCCTTCTTTTTACCCATACTCTTCTGTTGCACTTATATTGTTAGTACTTGCCTGACAAAACCACAAGAATCTTGATAAAATCTAACACTCCTTCTTGCCTGCACCTTTGTAACTGATCCTGACTGGAGGAAAGCAAAAAACCATGTTGACTAATCTTATTTTAAATTTATGTCTGTCCTCCTTTACTCTTCTTTCTTGGAAGACTGTTTTATACAGTTTTTTATTTCATTGAAAAATTGAAACAAGAAGATAATTTCTACAGACTTTCACTGCATCTACTATCTTCTTACCTGCATCTGCTACCACATTCGGTGCCTTCTCAATCCTTAAGCCATAAGAAAAAGCATGCTACAGTCTAAAGCCAGTCTTCTAATTGCCATTCTTTCTTGCCTAAGTCAGGAGGGTGAGCTCAGAACTTCTCCCATTTCCCCCCTCTCTACTGTCATTCTAATTCTATTCTAATTCATTTCCTTCTGCATGCAGACTTGCAGTTACTTCTCCAATATCAAAGAAAATTCATCTTTCCCTACCATACCATTTCTTTGCCCCATTTCTATCCAGCAAAAAACGATTTGAGTTAATCTAGACTTACTTATTCTCTCCTGCTTTTGTTTTCTGTTTTTTTAACAGGAAAACACTATTTTTGTGGCACAAAATTAAATTAAAGACAGGTAAAATAACTGTAAAGAAATCTGTAAAATTATTAATTACATTGCTTTCAGTCTTGGCATAACCTAGATGGTGAGAATAAAAAGCTAACCAGCAGTTTGCCATTACACTTCTCAGTGGCACTGTCTGGGAGTTATAGCTAACAAAGGTAACTTTCTTGGCCTCCAGTCCCCTGATTTGTTAATTACAAGTACAGTACTGTCTGAAACTATCCATCTCTGCAGATCCAAATGACTCTGTGTGGAGCTCACTTCTAATGCTCCTCACGTCCCTTCAGGCTAGACTTCTGATTTCTTCTTTCTAACCCATTTGAAGTAGGTTTTTACTCACATAGGCCTCCAAAATTATCACCAGTCACCACCTCTAGCTATATTCCATTTTTTTATTCTTTCCTTCCTTTCTCATATCATTGCTCAATTACCCTCTTTTTTGTCATCTTTTTTTTTTCTGACTACTAATTCTTCCCCCTTTTCCTACAGATAATATTTTTACTTCTTTTTATGTTCTCTTCCTATTTTTCTAGTCCTAATTTGAGTCACTTTTCTGATAGTGAAATTTTTTAAATTAGTTTTGGAACTAAAAGATTTTGACCTCCTAAAATAAAACTCTTACCTAGGATGGTGGCTGAATATTTCATTGTTCCAGTTTTCTGCATCAGAACCACTACAGGCTCCCTCAGTATGGGAAGCTGAACATTCCCATTTGGGAGGTTATTTTTAGGGTCTGGAAATGCCAAAAATTTTTTCTGTGTAAACTAACATTAGTGTTTCCAGACCTAAAAGTGACCTCCTAATTACTTTTGCATAGCTCAGGAATCCTTTGTTTTACATTACCAAAGTGCTTTTAATTTTAAAACATGAAAAAAAAAAGATACCTCAATAATATATTCATTCCATTGATATACCATTTACATCTAGAACAGTTTGCGCCTGGCATGTGGTAATCACTAAACAAATATTGACCTGAATTGGGCCTTCTGGCAACAAAAGAACAAAAGTTAAAATCCAGATAAAAGGTACTACTTTATAAAAGTGATGCCTGTAGAGTATAGAGTAATTGGGATTGGGACAGATATGACATGGTACCATTGGTGGAGTGTGTCTTCCATTCATTTTTAACTTCCTGAAGAATTGAAACTTTTCTACAGGCATTATTTCACGTTCTTATAGCAATATATTAGGGTTCCAGTTTCTCCATATCCTTGTCAACGCTTGTTAATTTTCTGTTTTAAAAAAAAATGTTTATTATGATTAACATGGGGAGGGCCGGTATGAAGTGGTTTGGATTTGCTTTTCCCTAATAATTGGTGATGTTGAGCATCTTGTCATGTACTTACTGATCATTTGTATATTTTCCTTGTGGAAATGTCTGTTAAAGCCCTTTGCCCAGTTTTGAGTTGGTTGTTTTTTATTGTTGAATTATAGAAGATCTTCTTTTAGTCTGTATATTAATCCCTTCTCAGATATATGATTTCAAGTATTTTCTTCCATTTTATGAACCCACAGAATTGTTTTTTCACTTAAATCGTGTCTTTTGATGTACTATAATAGTTGTTGATTTTGATAAAGTGAAGTTTATATTTTATTTTGTTGTGCTTTTGGTATTCTGGCGATTGTCAGATGTAGAGTTAAGAAAATTTCCCCCTTTGTTTTCTTCTAAGAATTTTATAATTTTTGCTCTATACTTGTTTTTGATCCATTTTGACAATATTTACATGTAGCTGTGGTAGTTAATTCTTTTTTATGTCCTCTTGTGTCAAGTAAAGAATCCATCATCTATTTAGTAGCCAAAATGGAGTTGTGAAAGTGAGACTGGAATGAATCTGCTCATATTCTGTGGCTGCTTTTACTGTTTTCATTTTATTCTTTTAAACCTTTCTTTGCTTTTCAGTTTAATTTTCTGTTCCTTCTCCACAATGTTCTGCATATTTCCTTTTCTTTTCCTTCCATGTAACCATATCCCTGCCCCATTTCCCTGTGTATGCCATTGCATTTAGGAATGTTGATAAGAGTTCCAGATGCAAAGCTGTTCTACTTTTAGGCTTTGAAATACTCAAATAATGATAGAAAGGGAAGCAAGAGGTACTCTAGGAAATTTTTCATTTCTATAATGTGACAGCTAAAGAACTATAAATGAAGACCATTTGGCAGTAGTTTCCAAGTAAAATAACTGTAAATTTATTTTAAGTGAGACAAAGAGAACATTGTCCATGTTGTCAAGCCTTACTATTCCCTTTGCATGTTCCTCTTCCTGTATGCTTTTCTTATTTTCATGATACTTCACTGTCATCTTCTCCAAACTCGTTCCCACAAACCCTTCTGTCACAATCTCCTTGCCTTTTTAGTTATTATGTTTATTATATACAAATATAAACAAAAAATGCTGTGGTAGACTGTGTGTTACCCCTCATGTGCACAGTTCTTTTGCAGAGCACAAATACTTTGCATTACAGTTCTACTTGCAGAGAAATTTAAAGCAAAGTATATAGGGAGTGAATAACATAATTTTCGCTTTAATAATGATTTTTGAGTTACCTGTAGTTTTTCAGTGCAAGAGAATATAAACTTTGCCTTTGTGAAAAATAAATGTTACATGTCAGTTACTTTGCCATGCAGTGCATTTTTTCTTTCTTAATTTATTTAATTTAGTGTTTACTGAAGGAAACCTGCTCCATTCCATAGTTTTTCTGGATTGGTAGGTAACTTCAATTCTAAGATATAAATTTGGGCTGTTGCATTTGGTAGTTTTGTTGATTGATGAGTACATCAGTATATTTATCTAAAAATGCATAAATACTAATTCTGTAAAACCAATTAAAGTAAACGTTTGGAGTAGTTTTAAAATATTCAGTACTATCTGAATCATAATATATTGTGAGTGCTACAGTTGTCAGTCATTTGCAGTGTAGTCTTATAAGCCTGATATAATGCTATATGACATGTTCTTAATATTACATGCCTCTGCATAAGTCTATACCTTTGTTTCATTTTACAGAGTTTAATTCCCTAACCAAATTTATTCATATAATCACTATACAAATGTGTTGGGCTATTTGCGTCAGATTTTATACAAATGTTTCTGTCGTCTGCTGTTGTAGTTTTTATTAAGATGGACACTATTCATGTGTTTTTTGGATTTAATATTAAATGTTAAATGAAGTAGGCACATAAAATGTTCATAGTCTGCTTAGAATTTTATTTTTTCAGTAGTATACTTTTTTATATCTTAAATACATGACTAAAATCATTAATTGAGTCTTCTCATAAGTTTGCTTTAGATATTTTCAAATTAAAAATATACGTGTAAATTGAGACAGAAAATTCACAAAGGAGGCAAATATTGATAAAATTGTTTATGAAGTTTTAAATTAATAAGTAGTGATGCTTTTATCATGACTTGGATTTTCCTATTGTAACACCATTCTATTTTTCCCCCACACTTTCTTATTCAGTTAAAGGGGAAAAGTTCCTTTCTTAATATGATAATCTAAATGTCCACTTGAGTGTGAAGTTTTTAAAAATTTAGTTTTAGCTATAAGAAAAAAGATGAAATCTTGCCTTTTGTGACAACTTGGAATGCACTAGAGGGGCCTATGCTAAATAAAATAAATCAGAAGGAGAAAGACAAAAATAGTGTCTGATTTCATGCATATGTGGAATATAAAGAAATAAAGGAAAAGATAGGACTAAGCCAAAACAAATCCCTGAATCTGATTGCAGATCTGAGCCAACAGAGGGGTAGGCTGAGATGGGAAGTAGAGGGTGGGAGACTCAAATGACTATGATGGATTATTGTTGAATTTGGTGGTGGGAGTGGTGTAGTAATATACATTTAAAAGAGGTGTTAACCTATACCCCTAAAATGTAGAGTATTCTAAACCTTTACCTCGAAAATTTTTTTAAGTAAAGAATAAATAAAAGCTTGTTATGACATACATTAGTATTTCTGTGTATAGAAATAAAAGTTTAATTTTACTTATGAAATTTAAAAAATATCCTTATTCTGCATGAGGTTTTTTTTAAAATCTAATGTTATTTGGTATATATTGATACATGCTGATAGTGTTTCTTTGAAAGTGGTTTGTTTAGTTGGGTTTAAGAAAAATCAAAATCTGAATTGATGTGAGCACAATAACTTTTTTGGCATTTTATATCTGGTTGACTAACGTTCTTTTCCATTTTTATTATTGCTAAATGATTTATTAGATGATTGTCAACACATCCAAAACAAATCATAAACCTTCTTAGAATTCAATTTTTCTCTGGTGAGAGCAAGTATGCTATCTGTGGTCTCTGAATGGTTCCTATTATAACTTTATATAAATATTTAAATTCATCATATTTTAAAAAATGGAAATATTTATCTGATTTGTAATTTGAGAAGGTTTGTATTGTTACTTTTGTATTTACCATTTAATGTTGTCTTCTCTGTTAAATTATAAGTACCCTGTGGGTCGGAGCTATGCTACATTCATTGCTGAATACGCAGTGCCTAGTGTAGAGCCTATTGTATAATATGTACCTAAGAGTATTTGTTGAATGAATATGCTCTTATGTGCACTTTAGACCTGAAGTGTTACATGATTTTTCATTTTGGGATCATCTGGCTCAACTCCATTTTATAAAGATTCAGGGAGCAGACTCTTAGAAAATGAATTAGTTGTTCATATCTTTCTTGGTTCATTTTTTGTTCCATTAATTAATTATTAAATCTCAATAGAGATATTCTCAGATAAGTTTGCTATATACCTCAAAAATATTTTACTTATAGTACCTTAAATAACAGGTGACTATCTAGATTCCATGCATTAAAAAAATTATTTTGTTGATATTTGAATCCAAAATGTATGGCCTGGGATCTCCCTGGTGGCACTAGGGGTTTAAGTTTAAGCATGGTGAAGCTATCTGCAGCCACTGCAGCACAAGTTCAATCCCTGGCTAGGGAGCTAACCCACATGGCAGATCTCGCTTGTTTCACTCACTAGTCCCCTCAGTAGTGTATTTCAGTCAGTACATCTGTTTTTCTCCTTACTCTATTGCTGGTGAATCCTTTCACCCACCTGCACCTCTGGACTACACTCCAGCTCTTGTATGCATAAATAAATATGATAAATCTTTAAAAAAAAAAAAAGGTATGGCCTAGTAAGACTTAGTCTTAATTTTTCAGTATTTATTTTTAATATTTGCTTTTCCTTGTTTTCAAATGGGAGAATTTAGTAATTCTTTGTTCCTTTTGCCCTCTGGCAAATTTTTTTTCCTTTCGTCTCAAATCAGTTATTCTCATCATAATTTCTTTTTTTAAAAAAAAGATTTATTATTTATTTATGCATACAAGCACTGGGGTACAGGCCAGAGGGGTGGGGGGTGAGAGGATTCACCACAGACAGAACGGGGTGCAGAACAGGCAGATCAACTGAAGTACACTGCTGAGGGCAGCAGTGGGTGAGGCAGGAGAGGGCTGCTGCACCACCTGGGTCCCCTCCCTGGCTGGCAGCAGGGATCGAACTCGTACTGTAGTGGCTGAGGTTTGCTTCATAGTGTGTTGCTTAACCCACTGCGCCACCAGGGAGGCCCTCATCATAATTTCTAAAGTAAAATACAGTTAAAGACAGGATAGTTTTTATCAATATTCTAAGGTATCTGATTTTGCTCAGATACTCTCATAAAACTCCTTTGCTTGTTTCCGCAGTTACAAGTCATTTTGTTTATAGGCCAACTACTTAGCTTAACTTTTTCCTAATTAGATCAGTTCACTTCCATGGTTTGAATTTCTTAATCTGTGAATAAGCTTATTGATAGGTTTCTAAGGCATGTATTATTTCTGCAGGCTATTAGTTATAATACAATCATACTGTATGGCTTTGTTCTGTAAAAAGAGAGCATACATTTGACTAAAAGAAAAAATTCAAAAGAATAGTGTCAGAACAAGGAAATGTCAAACCAACAAACAAAAATCACTGAGAGAGTAGAAAGAGGCAAGTAATAAAGGAGTCATAATATTAGCTAATATTTATAGCCTATTTCCAAATTATGTCCTAAACCATGCATACTATTCTATAATTTTATTTTTAAAAATTTTTAAAGATTTATTCATGCATACAAGACCTGGGATGTAGGCTAGAGGTGTGCAGGGTGAGGTGTGGTGGTGAGAGGATTCACCAGAAACACTGTGGGGAGCAGAAAAGGTGGATTGACTAAAATATACAGGGAAACAGTGGGTGAGACAGGAGAGGTCTGCTGTGCCATGTGGGTTAGCTCCCTGGCCTGGGATTGAACTTGTGCTGCAGTGATTGCGGGTAGCTTCAGAGTACTGAGACTTAAGCCCTTGCACCACCAGTGAGGCCCTTCTGTAATTTTAAAACAAAATTGTTATCCAGAATAGTAAGACCACAGTGTTTACTACTATTAAAATAATTTAGAACTTACACCCAGTTCTTCTACACACATTTTAAAAAAATATTAAAAATAACTTAGAACTGCTTATGTAATTTGTTTCATCTAATTTCAGATGTTTTCTTTTTTGTATCGTTCCTGAGCTGATACTCTTTTGACATCCAAACTCAATATTAAGTTCTGATACCAGTCCTCTTATACCATCCTTATTTTATAATTGGCTGTATAAGAAAATGAGTATCTATATGACAGCAGAATTCAGGCATCAACCTGTATTATACTGAGTAGTCACTATTTTACTTATATGTTCTGTATACATTAGTCTTACTACTTATTACTCTGGTAATAGTGAAATTTTCTGACATCATGAACATTTTAATTGAAGATTATAACTATTTTTTACTTTGAATTGTTCAGTGATCCATGTAAATATGCAAATGTATAGTATATTGGTGGTAGTCCTAAATTGAAATTTAGTGACTTACTCCAATTTGAAATATAATTCATGTCAGAAACTGAAGTTGAATTAAATAGTATTCTTATTAGTAGAAAAAACATACAATTTTATAAAACT
Source organism: Galemys pyrenaicus (assembly GCA_019455555.1). Classification (NCBI taxonomy): domain Eukaryota; kingdom Metazoa; phylum Chordata; class Mammalia; order Eulipotyphla; family Talpidae; genus Galemys; species Galemys pyrenaicus. Next base: position 2,023,721 of record JAGFMF010011673.1, read on the forward strand.
ACATAGTGTTGGGTTTTTGAACAGTACTTCAGTATTAATGTGGAAATAAAAACTGTGCTGTAAATGCATGAGTAGGTGATACATTGCCAGCCAGTTTAATGAATATCAAAATGAGTGCATTTAGTAGAATAACATTTGCTTTTAAGCTTTTCAAATTACTTTTATATATTTGGTGTTCAAAAAGCCCACATGTGATATGTATTCTTTTTATTTTGTTTGTTTAATGCAGTCTGATTTTATACAGAACAAACTTGATGTTGCAAATGACTAGAGCAGGGTCACATATCTACTTAGTAGGGATTATGTAAAGACTTTCTTAGTGCTCATTCATTCCTTCCTCATTCTCTCAGATTATCATGTGGCTTTTAACAGCTTCCAGCAGAAATAAACATAAACCCTTGTGTGGGGTTGAGCCCTCAACTTTACTGCATCCAGTAGTATAACTCTGCCTGGAAGTTTTCACAGATATTTTCCAGGCCTACTCTAGGGCAAGAACATAGTCAGGTAATGACCATCCGTCACTTGCTTCCTGACTTAGTTTTTATTACTTCATTTAGCACTTTTAATAATGAGGACATTGTAATTTAAAAGTTCTGTTTTACTTGTTCATATTCTAGAGTTAAAAATATCAGTTTTTCACTTTCCACAATAATGTATATAACCTTGAACATAAGAACAGGTTAATTAGGTTTTAGTGTTTCATCTTTTCTAAGTTTTTACAAAAAGACGTTCATTCTTTTTTGCTTTAAACAAATAATGTTATTGCAGTCAGTAGTAACTTACACCATGTAAAATCAGGCACACTATCAGGATTAAGTGACGTTGCCATCACATCTATTGACTCTCAGCTGTGTGCCCATGTAGGAAGCATTTCAGAATATTGAAAAAACCAGGCATAATAATGCTTTCTTAGTATCATATGTGAAGGTGTTATTTTTTTTTTTCTAGGTGATTTTTTTTGGGGGGCATATCCACATTTACAATATTATGCTTTTAAAAATGATTACAAAATATCATTTAAAACTAGAGCATGTTACTTTACTTTCTTGATGTGTCTAGAGAAAAACTTGCCTATTTGATGATTTCAGGACAAAATGAAGTATAAAAAGTAGTGTGGTTTCTATAGAGATTATTATACTATTTGGTTTCTCTATGCTATAGCAAAGTAGGGAGTGCTTGTATAGGAATCAGAAGATCTTGATTTCTATTCTTGTCTCAGCCAGTAGCTGACATTATGTCCTTCTACAAATTGCTTCATGTTTCTCTTTGGACATTGATAGCTTTATTCATTGAACAGGAAGTTCAACTAAGTGATCCTCCATGGTTTTTTCCAGTTTTAAAAGGTTATGATTGTATTTGTAAGTTTCTCCTTAAAATGGTATGGTTACTTCTGTGGTATGTTTTTTGTACATTTATATTAATTTCCTAATTTCCTTTAATTTTAGATATGATGAATGGATTAAAGCAGATAAAATAGTAAGACCTGCTGATAAAAATGTGCCAAAAATAAAACATCGAAAGAAAATAAAGGTAAATACTTACTTTGCTAAACATCATAACAAAGAACATTTCCTCCAAATTGATATATCAAGCGTGTTGGCTTTAGAGTTAATAGAGTTGGAAATACTCTCTTAAAATAGTAAATTTGTCACATGTTAGATTTGGGTACATTAATATTGTCAGACTATGGAAAGGCATTTTGGAAAAATTCTAAATGATCTTTGAGACTTTTTCAGTTTCACCATTCTCTAATGCTACCAAACTTTATTTCACTTATCCATTTCAACCCTTAGCTACCTCTCTGGTTTCTTAACTAGGATCCATAAAGTAGGGTGACTAAAGCCAGGAGTAGCTATAATGTAGAGGAAGAAAAGGAGGTGCCCACAGGCAGACGAAAGCCTGTCTGCAACTCTTCATTTTCTCTTCATTTTTTCTAACCGTAAAGATAGTGACTTACATGTATTCACAAGGTTCTATTTGTTACATTACATACATATTTGGGGGCTCTATTAATGAATGCTGTAAAAATTGTTACTTTCATGTATGATAAAATTATTCTAAGACTAAATCTTTTAAATAGTTTACTAGGAAGGAGATTTAGCTACATTTTAGTTTTAAAAATCTTTGTAATGACTTTTAAAATACTTAAAATAACATATAAATGAGGTGTTCAATATTTCTTCTGAAAGTAAATCTTCATATTCAAAATGAGGAACTGTTTACTTTCCTGCAAATGATATCCTAGAGGCCCCCAATAGTGAAATCTTTTCCCTAACGTGGTTTTTCTTTTTTTTACTAAAGGTGGATTCATGTTTTCAGTTTTCGTGTAGTAGCTCAGTAGCTACAGCTTAGTACTTCTCAAGTTTTCACTTTTGGTATTGGAAAGTATGGAACTTATATTGCTGCATTTAGCATCATTTTAGTTACTAGAATAGTTGTATTTATATATGGCCAGCAAAGACAATTTCCTTAAGTTAAGTTTTATAGTAGTATTTTTAAGGTAGAGGATGGGGTTTAGGGGTGGGAAAAGTAATATTAGAATATTTCTTAAAAAGTTTTTTTCTTCTAAGTATTTATTTTGTTTCCAATTCATTTCTTGGCTTCTAGCAATGTTAAACTTCCTGGTCATATGGGAAGAAGCATGTACGTTTTGAGAAAGCTTTCTAGATAATATGCTGATATTGCATACCTGCCTTGCTCTGTGTCATGTAATTCTGAGAACCACAATTTTCAAGCCTATTCTACATCAGTCACTGAAAAGCCACTCTGAATTGTGTAGGGTAGATTATTTCTAACTTTAGAATGCATGGTATATTATGTATGACCTCATAAAGTAATAAAGTAATGAAAATGCTGATAACAATAGAAAAGTTAGAGCAATAGTAATCATTGATAGGTTGTGTGGTCTACCTATACATGAGCCTTCTCAGTGCATTCCAAAAATTAAGCCCATTTGCCCTAAGTCAGTGGAGCTCATACTTGAACATGTGTCAGTGTCACCTGGAGGACTTGTTGAAAATGCATGTTACTTGAACCCATCCTTAGCATTTCTCATTCAGTACAACTAGATCTGACCCTGGTTCTAGGAGTTTGCATTTCTTTTCTTTTTTTTTTTAAAGATTTATTTATTTATGCATACAAGAGCTGGGGTACAGGCCAGAGGGGGGGGGGTGTGAGAGGATTCACCACAGACAGAGCGGGGAGCAGAACAGGCAGATCAACAGAAGTACACTGCTGAGGGGAGCAGCGGGCACAGCAGGA
>JAGFMF010011673.1:2027031-2051487 GCA_019455555.1 Galemys pyrenaicus
CCTCTCTGGCCGGCAGCAGGGATCGAACTCGTGCTGCAGTGGTTGCGGTTTGCTTCATAGTGCGTTGCTTAACCCACTGCGCCACCAGGGAGGCCCTAGGAGTTTGCATTTCTAACAAATACGTTGAAGATGCTAATGCTGTTGTTGCTAGACCAGAGATGACATTTTGAGAACCACTACTGGAAAGCATCTATTAAGTGTAATAAATTAACTTCTATCCCATGTATCTAGAAAGATACTTAATACGATCTTTTGGAGAATTATGAAAATAGTCACTTCTGTATTATAACAACTTCAGCATCATCAATGGAGAAATTATTTTAAAATGTTAAAAAAAACTAGTTTCCAGTAAATACAAAAGTCTCCTCATCTATTTGTAAATAGAGATTTTGAGAAAACAGTTTTTTCCTTAAACAATTTATCTGTGAGCTAGGAAGGTTGTTCCTGACTTGACTTTGTAAAACAGATCATTTACTTAAAGTTACTCTTTGAAATGAACTGAATGAAGATTCTTAGAATATTGTCATTCCCAGCCTGTTTAAAATTGAGAATATTACAGTTTTTTATTTTATTTATTTATTTTTAAAGATTTATTTATTTATGTATACAAGAAGTGGGGTACAGGCCAGAGGTGGGGGGGGGGTGAGAGGATTCACCACAGAGAGCAGGGAGCAGAACAGGCAGATACAGAAATACACTGCTGAGGGGAGCAGCGAGCACAGCAGGAGAGGTCTGCCACGCCATGTGGGTCCCCTCCCTGGCCGGCAGCAGGGATCAAACTCATGCTGCAGTGGCTGCGGTTTGCTTCATAGTGCATTGCTTTTTCCCACTGCACCACCAGGGAGGCCCTGGTAGTTTTTTAAACTACCAGGTTGAAATTGTGTAATTTTTTGAAATGCTTATTTAACTTAAGCCTGTTGTGATTTAATTTTGAAAAATTTGTAGCCGGGTATTGGCTTTTGGAGTTAATGGAGTCTTAAATATCTGAGTGCTAGTATATTTTTACTATTAAAATGTAAATATTCGAGTACAACTTTTTGCTCATTCTGCTATATAACTTTAACATCTGTGAGGGACTTTATTATGTCAGAATAATATCTTCTGTAAATTTGAGTTAAAAATGAGTTAAACATTGTTACTTAATAAATGCCTCATGATTAATTATACCTGACATACTTTTTTTTTTCTTATCCTAGAATAAATTAGACAAAGAAAAAGACAAAGATGAAAAATACTCTCCTAAAAATTGTAAACTTCGGCGCTTATCAAAACCACCATTTCAGACAAATGCATCTCCTGAAATGGTATCCAAACTGGATCTTACTGATGCCAAAAACTCTGATACAGCTCACATTAAATCCATAGAAATTACTTCTATCCTTAATGGACTTCAGGGTAAATGAAACAAAATTTCTTTTGCGTGCAAGTGTTTGTTTTCAGTTTTTGTAAATTCTATAAAGGTAATCATTCTTTTTAAGTAAGTCAGAATTTTGTTGACTCTTGTTAACTGGAATTAAAAGCAGCAGCCATTGATTGAGGAGTGGAAATACTAGTAATTCTAAGGATACCAGTAAGTTAAAATTTAATATAATCACCCTATAGTACCGTCACTGTATATTTTCCAGGTACCATCCCTTTCTGTTGCCATGTAAAACATAATTTTTTTATGTAACATCAGACTATAAATTTATCCTTAATATCGTGTAAAGAATGCTAAACTTTGCTATCTTGATTATCTCTACTTTGTAATTTCTTTTATGATGGCATTATTGCTTTAATATTTAAGGCAGAATGAAGTGTAACCATTAAACAATGCAAGCAGGACTGGAGGGGGAGTAAATCTGGTGTGAATAAAGGAATCTGATCTATCGAATGAAGTAAAAGAGTTTGGTTTCTTCATCTATAAAATTGTGGACCTAGCAACTTGGAGTCACTACAAACATCAGAGCTACAATATAAAGTGTCAGACATAGAGGAGACATCACTAGTTTTCTTATGATACTCATCGTTGTTTCTTTCATTTTTTAGCTTCTGAGAGTTCTGCTGAAGACAGTGAGCCGGAGGATGAAACAGGTGCTCAAGATATAGATAATAATGGCAAAGAGGAAACTAAGATTGATCACTTGACCCACACCAGAAATGACCTTATTGCAAAAGAGGAACAGAACAGTTCATCTTTGCTAGAAGAAAACAGAGTCCATGCAGATTTGGTAATATCTAAAGCAGTGTCAAAATCTCCTGAAAGATTAAGAAAAGACCTAGAAGGATTATCTGAAGATAGTGATTATGAAGAAGAAGATGAAGTCACAAAAAAGAGAAAGGATAGCAAGAAGGACATCACAGATAAATCTTCAAAACCACAGGTAAAACGTGGTAAAAGGAGGTATTGCAGTACGGAGGAGTGTCTAAAAACTGGATCACCTGGAAAAAAAGAAGAGAAGACCAAGAACAAAGAATCACTTTGCATAGAAAACAGTAGCAACAGCTCTTCAGATGAAGATGAAGAAGAAAAAGCAAAAACAAAGGTGACACCAACTAAGAAATACAATGGTTTGGAGGAAAAAAGAAAATCTCTCCGGACAACTGGTTTCTATTCAGGATTTTCAGAAGTTGCAGAAAAAAGGATAAAACTTTTAAATAACTCTGATGAAAGACTTCAGAATAGCAGAGCTAAAGATCGAAAAGATGTCTGGTCAAGTATTCAGGGACAGTGGCCTAAAAAAACACTGAAGGAGCTTTTTTCAGACTCTGACACTGAGGCCGCAGCTTCTCCACCTCATCCGGCCCCAGAAGAAGGCCCAACAGAGGGGTCACTGCAGACTGTGGCTGAGGAGGAGAGCTGCTCACCCAGCACAGAGCTAGAAACACCACCACCAGCCAGTGCCGAGAGCAAACCTGCTGATGAAAAACCAGTGGAGGCCAGTGACAAAAAAGCTGAATTCCCAAGTAGTGGCAGTAATTCAGTGCTAAATACCCCTCCTACTACACCTGAATCACCTTCCTCAGTCACTGTAACAGAAGCCACTAGGCAACAGTCTTCTGTAACAATATCAGAACCACTGGCTCCAAACCAAGAAGAAGTTCGAAGTATCAAGAGTGAAACTGATAGCACAATAGAGGTGGATAGTGTTGCTGGGGAGCTCCAAGACCTCCAGTCTGAAGGGAACAGCTCACCAGCAGGCTTTGATGCAAGTGTGAGCTCCAGCAGTAGTAATCAGCCAGAACCAGAACATCCTGAAAAAGGTGAGGAGTGAAAAAAAATATGATGCTTTATATAAGTATTTTCCCTCATAGTTTCAGTGGTTTCACAGTATCTCCTGTTACAAGTGACATGTTTAAGTGAAGTACTTGTATGAACATGGTAAAAATGGAAATGTGGAAGGAATTTGAGTAATAAGTGAGATGCATTTAAAAGCTTGGAAAGAATTTAATGTCTTTTTTTTGAGCTGTCCATGACATTTCAGTGTTCCAGAACACATGCTAGACATTGCACCCAGGCCCAAATCCAAACTTGTTTGAAAGTTCAGTATACACCATTTGACTATATGGCATGACTCTTTGGCATATATTTCTGTAACATTGTTTTTGCAATTGTAATGTACAGTTTCTCACAAACATTTTGATTTGTTGACAGACCCCTCCACCCTTAACCAAATACTGTATGTAGGGGTTTGGAGCAACCAACTGTCCAGGCACTGCTTTCCTCAGACAACCGTGTCAAACTGATTTTCAAGCCTGACTAACTTGTGTGAGTTTGTAAAAGGATTTGATGCTTTCTTAGATGCATAGCTTCCAAGTGGAAGGACTAGTGTATATGTTAACAACCTACAGTAACACTTTTGATTTTCCATGAAGTTGTTAAATTTAAGTGGAAATTCAAATTAGTACTTTGCAAAAGTTTAGTGCCTTTTGGTGGTGCCATAACCATCTTCTTTCACCTTTTTTATTATAAACACACTTTACTCAGGTGTCTTTAAATCAGTATATGTTTGGCTGACACTTGACTTTGAAAACTACTTTTTCTTTGTAAAAATAGAGCATTAGGGTGTATATTTTATGTAAGGTGTATATATATTCTGCTAGCATTACATTTTTAGCTAAGCTTAAAGAGATATGATCTAGACCAGATTAGTTTTAAGATTTCTTATGCAAATTTTTTTCTTTTCCAGCTTTGTTGCGATATAATTGATACATTGTCATACAAAATCTTGTCTTAAAACATTTATTTTTTAAAATAAACATTAAATGAAAATACAGTTGCAGTTAAATTGAGTTGTTTTTTGTTTTTTTCTCATTCATGCATACAACTACTGTGATTATATTTCAGTGCCACTCATGGAACTAAATTATCTAGGCACAAATAGAGTAATCTTTAAAGAAGCTTTTATCAGAGATTGGAAGCTTTCAGTAATAAGGTTTTAATAACTATACTTCTTAAGAGATTGTATCTTCACATGCTCTTGTCTTAAGAAATATTTAAACTTTTTTAATGAGATAGGATAGTTTATCTTCTGATAAACTAAATCAACTTGAGAACTGTACCCAAATCGAGGGTAACAGAGACCATTTTGCTTTATCAAATTAAAATTTATGTTTCAGAGCTTACCTCTGTTCAAAAATTAATTCTTAAACTCATTTTAAATGATCTAATTTTAACAAATTGTGTTATGATAGAGAATTCACATTATATTAAAAGTAAAAAATACACATTTCACAATTTAGTTTTAGGATTTCCCTCCAGTTTTAATTTACATTAGGCATTTTATTTCTTTTAGCAAAATGCTTCAGAAATAAACTCTTGTGTTAAGTAACTTGACAATTATTTTTTAAGATTCTGTGCTTCATTATAACCAGTGTCTAAATTACCTTCTTTATGTTTCACTCAAATTGTTAAAATGCACAATGAAAACTTTTCAGTAAGATGTAATCCAGTAAAAAAAAACAATGCTATCTAGAAAATTGCACACAAAACTGTTAATAGCATGTTCTATTTTTGACAAAAAAGACCCGGTCTTGTGTACTCAAGGGTTAATTTTACCACTAGTAGCAGGACTAAGAATTCACATTATATTAAAGTAAAAGTTTTACTATTTAGGTTTAGTGTTTTTTTTTTTTTTTTTTCAGATTTGTTTATGCTTATAAGACGTGGGGTATAGGCTAGAGGTACGGGGGAGGGGTGAGTGAGGACACAGTGAGGAGCAGAACAAGCAGATCTACTAAAATATACTGCTGAGGGGAGAAGTTGACAAGACAGGAGAGGTCTGTTGTGCTATGTGGGTCACCTCCCTAGCCAGGGTTTGAACTCATACTGGAGTCCCTGAAGATATCTTCATAGTGCTGAGACTTAACCCCTTGCACCATCTGGGAGACCCCTAGATTAGTATTTTTTAAAGCAAACATGGGCTCAATTTTATCATAATATTAATTTGTATTATTTCATTGTAGTATTTGACATTGGAACTGAGTAGAGGTAGGACTTTATATGATCTCTGGGCAAAGAGCGGCTCTGTGGAGGGACAATGTAGATCATTGGAAGGATACAGAAACACAACAGATTTTGAGGATCAAATTAGTTATATATAAGAAGATGTTTAGAGTTTGGAGTAGTAATTAATCCATGAAGCCTGAGCAGCAGGGAAATGAAGACTCTAGTTCTTAAAGAAATGGGATACATTTATAATGTTTTGGGATAACTTTCTCTGAAGATGAAATATTTCTTAGAACTACTGTGCTGGATTTATAAATGTATATATGTTAACCAGTGCCCTGGAAACTAAGTTATTGTTGAAACAAATTGGTAAAGTAACTGAAATACTACTAAAATTTATTCCATGGCTATAATATTTAAAAATTATATTAATATCACTATAAGACATTGATACTAATATTTTAACCTTTTAAAATTTAATTTTATTGAATTTTAACAAATTCTAATCTTTATTTTTATCATATATTTGTTTTAAACTATTAGACTTACGAACTTCCAGTACTATATTGAGAACTATTTTCCACGTATATCTGATTTTTCAAAGGATGTGCATACTTATTTAAAAAAAAACTTTAGCTTTTATTAATGTGCAATAATTAATGACTTAAAAACTAGTTAGTTTTGTGATAATTTGTAAATTTATAAGTTTTTGGAACATATATTTCCAAAATTGTCTGTGCTTCTAAACCTTGGGATTAATTTTTATACTATAGGAAAGTTTGATTTTATTTTGTGTTACTTAATTTTCTTTCCCATCATAGCCTGTACAGGTCAGAAAAGAGTGAAAGAAGTTCAGGGAGGAGGAAGTTCATCAAAAAAGCAGAAACGAAGCCATAAAGCAACAGTGGTAAACAACAAAAAAAAGGGAAAAGGCAGTAAGTGTGAAACCTGTTTTAAATAAAGTAATTGGTGGATATATTTTTTCCCATTAAGAAAAGGATATTCGGGGTATGGAATAGTTCAGTATTTTGATTTAGTCTCTCAAAAAAGTCATACAGAAGTCCTCTGATCTTAGGTAAATTCTAAGACTAAGCAATTTGGTACTGTTTAGCAGTGATATTGATTGCTGATGAATGTTAGCAGTGTTACTGATTGCTGATTAATGACCCAGTAATCCTTTAAAAATATATATATAATAAAAACATCAATATCCTTGTTAGTTTTATGTTCTGGAATTCTTTCCACTTGCTATTACATGTATCATATATTATGAAATGCTTCAATTATAATATTTATTGCAGTGAAATTGATTGTAATACTGAAGGGCAAAATAAATCTAGAAGAGTCAAGATAGCTTTATAGTTATAACTCTAACAACTCCTGTCATTTTTTTATTGTGTCCACCATTTATCTTTAGTACCCCAAGCTGTGTACCCCAAGAGCAGCAATAAACCATACTTTGGTGTTAAGTATGCCCTGACTAAGGACTTAACTTTAGCAATGACTCTACTCATTGATCTACAGGAATATATATACTGTATTTCTCCTGAGAGCTGCGCATTTTATCTCTCTTTTGTAGACAAAGTTAGAAGCAGAAAATATGTAAAGAATTTTTTTTCAGGTGTCCCACATTGACCTCCTGCTGCTCTTCCAGGAGACTCCTGCCACCTCCACTGCCTGACCTTTGCTATCGGCCGGCTTGGCTGCACTTCAGTGCAGAAAAGGGTTATGCGGCCAGCTCCCCGAGGTTCTGCTGAGCCCTTATGACTTCCAGGCGGTGAATATGGTGTCCCTCTGGGCCCCGGGCGACTGTGCTCAGCAAGGCCATGAAAGCCAGGCCCAGGCAGACCACTGCATCAGAGTGGGGCCAAGCCTTGGGTGGCTTAGCTAGGAGTTGCCAGGGGTTCCAGAGCAGCAGTGGGGGGACTGGGAGGGGATTCATTTAAGATGTGTTAAAGAGTGGTGGAATTCTTTTTTTCCCCAAAACACCACAGTGGGAGGAGTTTGTTGACTGACCTACCTCGAATAATTTCCAGCTTAACTATATTTTTTGGTAGTTGTTAGTCAATGAAAAATGAGTAAACACACGCCAAATTGATCATTGGTTATTTGCAGTAACTGACAGGATATTTAAACTTCTTTTTTTTTTTAACTGCCTAAATTTTTAAAGCCTAAAATTTTGTGATTTAAATGACATTTCCTAAGAGTGCTCATTTTCAATAAGTCAATTAATATTCATATAATTTAGAGAAATGTTTTATTCTCCTATTTTAATTTTGGGACTTTTGTCTTGGTAAATCAGAATGAGGAAACCATTGTCTGAGAATTATTTAGTAAAGTGAATTAACTCTCATGGAATTTAAAAGAACACTTTGTATCTAGAAAAGGTAATTATGGAAATATCAGTGCCATCAGCTAGTCACATGGTGAACTGTCAAGGTTAAGCATTTCCATCCTGGGGTTTAATCTGCAAAGGCAAGTGTAACATAATCATTATAGATGTCAGAATATAGTTAATGAATGTATTTATCAGGGTAAAACTGATTTATTTTAGTCAGCAAGCAACAGTGTAGGAGGTATTTAAGATATTGAATAATTTGATGAAAATTGATAAATAAGATAATTATATATTACTCTCTGTGTCCAAAGGAGTAGAAAAATGTTACATGTACAATCTATATATGATCTAAACTACTAAAATTAAGTTTCTATAATAATTCATTTTTAAAAATGCTGTATTCTGTTTGAAATATATATAAACTAATAGAGTAAAAGCCCTTTAAAATAATTACTGTTTGACAGTTTACCAGATTAGTTTCAGTGTTTTTTAAAATATTTTTGTTAATTCAGGTAAGAACACTTTTTGGTTTTGTTTTCCTTAACTGAGCTACTGCTATATTTGTATATGATGATTTTCCAATTTCTAGGCAGGGCCTATAAAACAAGTTGTTTACTGTAATAATAATTTCAAATGGCTATTTTTAAATTATGTGCTAAACTCTGTGACAAATACTCTGTTCCTTTTCTGTTTACTTACGCTTTTATTTTTATTTTTCTTTCAGCAAATAGTAGTGATAGTGAAGAACTCTCTGCTGGTGAAAGTGTAACTAAGACTCAGCCAGTCAAATCAGTTTCCACTGGCATGAAATCTCATAATACCAAATCCCCTGCAAGGACACAGTCTCCAGGAAAATGTGGAAAGAATGGTGACAAGGATCCTGATCTCAAGGAACCCAGTAATCGATTACCCAAAGTTTACAAATGGAGTTTTCAAATGTGTAAGTGGCATATTAAATCAACAGTTAAACTATAAAATCTACAAACTTTTGATGCTGGTAATGTCAGAGGAAAAGTGAAAAGAACCTCTGAGTTAGTGGATGGTGCTCATAACCAACTTGACGGTAGAATGTCGAGCTTCCAGACAATACTCCTGGAATCCTAAGCAGGGAGCAAATGGAAAATAGCAGTGGTAATTGTGTTTTGACATTTAAGCTGCTGGGGTTTTGGACAGTTAGACTCCTGGGCCTTTAGCAGTTAAACAACTAGTACCTGGACATTAAGCCATGGTGAGAAGGGATGTCTATGTAGATAGATCCTTGCCCCCAGCTTGACCCATGAGAATTTAGCTTGGACTTTGGTTTCTCCTCAGCATAGGACAGGCAACATTTGGCCACATGTCAGCCTGTAAGTTTTCTCTCTTCTTACTCCTTATGCAAATAAATCCTGTTATTGTTTCTTTCTGTGTATCTGCTTTTGAGTTATAAACATACAGGTGAGGACCCACCAGTTGGGTCAACCCCAGTTACCCCAGGTTTGTTCCATTTTAGTAACCAGAAAGAGGCTGTTACCAAACTTAAGAAGCATACAGTAGTTCTCTCTTATTTGAGGTTTTCCTTTGCACAGCTTGAGTTAGTTGTGGCCAACCACAATCTGAAAATGTTGCATACAGTAAAATGTTTTGAGAGAGACTACATTCACATAACTTTTATTAGAGTATACAATTATACTGATCCTATTTTATTTTTGTTACTGTCTTGCTAATTTAAGTCAAAATTTATAGTAGGAATGTATGTATATGGAAAAACATTTTATATAGGATTCAGCTATATTCATGGTGTCAGGTATCCATTAGGGAGTGGTCTTAGACTATATTCCCTAAAGGTAAGAGGAAACTAGTAACCAGTTACACTGTAAAGACCTTTTTGATCTTGATTTGGATAAACACATTACTGAAAGAAAAAAAGGCCAGTGAGGCAAATACCAGTATACACTAGATTATTTTGAATAAGCTATCAGAAATTTGCTTTAAAATAATCTGATGTTATGGATGACGAGTGAATAGGGTGTTAATAAATGAGACAAAATTTGCCATAAATTGCTGATTACTGAAATTGAATTATGGGTATATGGAACTGCATTTTACTGCATATATATGCAGTAAAAATATCATATATATGAGAGAACGTGTGTGTGTGTGTGTGTGTGTATGAGAACTCTTCATAATGAATTTTTTTTGAAGAAAAGATTATCCCAGAGTCACACAGGGAAATATTAAGAGATTGAAATTACTTGAGAGGTTTTAAAATTTTTCTTCATGAAAATTATGCACACTCATAAAAGTTACACATATAAATAAAAAAAAGAACAAAATGAGGATGAAAGAGAAAAATTTTCCTGTCATGACATTCAAAAATATGTACAATTTTAACATTTTGTTGTCTTTTCAGTCTAATTTCTAAGTATAATTTATAATGTACTGTTGTGATACTATTCATGATGTGGAATTTTTACCATGCATATTTATGTTATAAGGCCTTTAATTCTACACATTCGTTCGTATTAAAAAGTATTGTGCTTATATTATGTGCTAGACATTATTCTAGCTAGAAAAAGAAACAGATGCTTACAAATTTTATTTTTGGTTGTGTCTTAATCTTTTAAAACCATAAATTTTGTTCAGAAATACATGTTAATTAAAAGTTTAAATTCACAGCGGACCTGGAAAATATGACAAGTGCTGAACGCATCACAATTCTTCAAGAAAAACTACAAGAAATCAGAAAACATTATCTATCATTAAAATCTGAAGTAGCTTCCATTGATCGGAGAAGAAAGCGTTTAAAGAAGAAAGAGAGAGAAAGTAAGTGTTTTTACCTTATTTTATACTTAAACATACAGCAGTTTATGACTGCACTTGGACTCAAGTGAGTTTATATGTGTGTATCTTCATGCAGATTCTTCAGTCCCTCTACCTCATTTTCATTATCTGCAAAATGTAAAAATTATCTAAAAACAAAATGCTTTCAAATTATAATGTTCACTTTCATGGAGCTTATAGACTGTTTAAAAAAACAACAACAAAAATAAAAATTCAGGTAGTGAAAATCACTGTAAAGAGAATAGACCTGTGTTAAGGCAATGATTAAATGGGATTGCAAATGGTCTGGACATTGAGACTTTAACAAACAGAGGAAGTGAGAGAAGTTATAATTTGAGGGGAAAGGGTTGTCTTAGTCTGCCACAACTTCTATAACAGACTGAATGACTTAAACAACAGAAATTATTTTCTTATGTTTCTAGAGAACAAGTCCAATACACATAGATGGTGGCAGACTTAGTTTTTTTGTGAGGTCTCTCTCCTTGGCTCATATATTGCCACATTCTCATAGTATCCTCATTTAGAATCTCTGGTTTTTCTTACTCTTCTCATTGGTCCTGTTGGTTGAGGGATCTTTTCTCCCCATTATGATTTCATTTAACCTTAATTACCTCCCTGAAGGCCCTGTTGCCAGAAGCTTTGGGGCAATAGTTCATAAAAGAGTATTAGACAATGAGTGGAAGAGCAAGTATTTGAGAGACAACTCTCAAATTTGAAACTATTGACATTTTGGCTAGACATTTGCTGTGGAGGACTTTCTTACACACTGTAGGATTTTTAACAGCTTCTCTGGCCTCTACTCACTGGAGTAGAGGTGCCAGCAGCACTCCTCAGTTGTAGCAACCAAAGGTATCTCCAGACATTGCCAAATATGCTCTAGGAAACAAAATCACAACAAATTGGGAACAGCTGCTCTAAGGTGGGCATACCCTTGGTGCCTTTCCAGAGCAGAAAGAAAATCATGATGGTGTGAAAGTGATAAAAAGAGCAGCTAAATAAACAGAAACCAAATTATTTGGGTTTCTCCTCTTGTCGGTCAAAATGAGAGTTTAGATTTCATTCTATGTGAGATAGACAACTATTTGAATGTTACAAACAGAAAATGACTATCTATAGATTTTTTTAAAAAAAATTACTACCTGGTGGAAAGTCCTCTAGAGGGACTGTTGATTTTGCAGCACTTACCAACGGACTAGATATGATAGAGAGCAGAATTAATGATGCCTTACAGGTTTTTTGGCTGGAATGATTGGATACTTGTTGCTATTTTTTTTTCTTCCAGACTTTTTTTACAGATTTATTTATTTATGCATATGATAACTGGGGTACAGACCAGAGATGGGGGGGACAGTTAGAGGATTCACCAGAGACAGAGTGGGGAACAGAATAGGTGGATCTGCTGAAATACACTGCTGAGGACTAGCAGCGGTTGAGACAGGAGAGATCTGCTGTGCCTTGTGGGTCAACTCCCTGGATGGGAATCAGATTTGTGTGCTGCAGTGGCTGTCTTGCACCACCAGGGAGTTCCTGGTGCCAGTTTTAGAAATGAGGAAGACCTAGGGAAATAAATAGTAGTTTAGAGAACATGTGATACTTTTTGAAATGCCTATTATACATGTAAGTGGTGATTTCAGGTGGACAGTAGGATATGTAAATTTGTAATTCAGGGGTCAAGTCAGGACTAGAGATAATATACAATTTTCAAGTATTTGGCATATATATAGTTACAGTGGTTATTGCCAGTGATTTTTAAAGACCCAGTACTTGAGTGAATTACCTAGGAAAGAAATGTGAAATGTGAAGTGGGGGAGGGGCAGCGGGGAAGGCAGGGCAAGCCAACTTTTAGAGGTAGGCCTGCTATAGGAAAATCAGAAACCACAAGACCTTAGAATATTTGAATGATGGAAACCAGGAAAGGCTGGCCAATAAAAGAGTTTGAAAAGGAGGAGAATAATCAGCTATGTCCAATATTCCTGAAAAGCCAGGGAAGTGGTCAGTGGCTTGACAATCTTAGAATCATTGATGACTTTTTCAAGGGCATTTTGAGTGAGTTGTGGAGATAGAAGCTGAGTGGAAGCTGGCCAAGGACAGAGTAAGAGTAGCTGGTAAGAAAGTGGGTAAAGTTACCCATTTTGCTGTGAAGGGGAATGAGGAAATGGGATAGTAAGGGTGGGGGAAGGGAGATAATGTCATTGTAAGCTTATGATTTTGTCTCCCTGACCATCTTTTTTTCCCCAGAATTATCTTCTGAAGAACTTTTATTTTTATATTCTTTTCCTTTTTCTTCAGATGAATTTTTCTTCTTCCCTCCACTGATCTCTTCCTTCCTTTAAATATACACTTTTGTCTAGGCTTTTTAATTTGTGGGGTAGGTGAGTCTATCTGGGTTATGGAGTATTTGAAGAGAAATTGTTAATATACATAAAATATATACAAAAGCATCCTGTGAGAAGAAACAGTATAAAGATTTTATGTGTTTGATGTCACATAACTATTTAAAAATATTTAAATATAATTATAAGAAGTTCACTATTATTTAAACGCCTGTACTGGGCCTCCCTGGTGGCGCAGTGGGTTAAACAACACACTATGAAGCAAGCCGCAGCCACTGCAGCACGAGTTCGATCCCTGCTGCTGGCCATGGACGGTACCCACATGACGCGACAGTCCTGTCTCACCCGCAGCTCCCCTCAGCAGTGTGTTTCAGTCTATCTGCATCTCTGGCCTGTACCCCAGTTCTTTATACATAAATAAATAAACCTTTAAAAAAATTAAAAAATATATTTAAAAAATGCCTGCACTCAAACTTCTCACACCTGAGTAATCTAAGCCCTGCCCTTTTTAAAAGATTTTATTTGTATGTTTTTTTATATATAGATACAAGAACTGGGGTCTAGGGCGAGGTGCAGGGGGGTAAGTAGTGGTAAGAGTATTCACCAGCGAGAGAGTGGGGAGCAGAACAGTGAGATCTACTGAAATACATTGCTGAGGTGAGTAGGGGGCAAGACAGGAGAGGTCTGCTATGCCCCGTGGGTCACCTTCCTGGCTTTCCTGGCCGAAGTGGCTGCAGATAGCTTGATAGAGCTGAGATTTTAACCCCTGAGCCACCAGAGAGGCCCATCTAAGCCATTTTATGGGTATTTTCTATATAATAAGACGTCTATCCTGAAATAGTTCCTTTGTAGGTGTGGTCACCACAAATTCTCTATAGTGAATGAGTCTAAAAATCGATGCTTTGTCTGAGGAGTTAGCATTAAAAGTCAGTTCTTAAATACTATTAGTGTCAGTGGAAAAGTGTTCTAGTTACCAAAAACATGCAAATCAAATTATGTACTTTCACTACAAAAATATTCATAATTGAAACCAGTGATAGAAAATGAAGTGAAATTCATATTTTGCTGAATACATTGGCTTTGACAATTTGGCTTTGTTTGGAGAACAAACTAATTGTAGTTCTGAGTATAGGTGGCAAGGAAAGATACGTAGACACAAAGAAGCTTGTTACAGTAATGATACCCTAATTTCAGATTTTCAGGCCTAGTCTCCCAACCAGGAATGGATCCCAGGCTGCAGTGGCAAGTGCTGAGTCCTAGCCACTAGACCACCACGGGTTGGTGTCTCATAAAACCACAGCAGGAACTTCACTGATGCTCAGCAAGGAAGGGAAGAGAGGCAGATTTGTTTAAAGAAATAAAGTTTATTGAGGAGAAAAGGAACAGAAATAAAGTGGGACTCCCAGGTGGAGTCAAACATCAGGGAATATAGACCTTTCTCTAATTCTAAAGCCCCATCAATCTCTTTATGATTCATTAGTTCTTGATGGTCTCACTCACTAAGTCTCTGTGCCCAGAACTAAGTCTTTGTATCCCAGCCCTTATCTTAGCATACTTTTCTTTATCATCCTTGTTCCAGCATATCCTAGTGCCCCTAGTCATGGGGTGTTTGATTAGTCCCCTTTGAATTTGTTGGCCTTATCTCTGGATTTTCCCTTATTCCTCTTTTTGCACTTATCTCAAAAGCTTCCTTAATTCTCCCAAGTCTCTACCTGTACTGTTCCTGAAGCTGCCTAATTACCCTTATTTGCCCTACCACTCAGTAATAGTAGCTAGAAATCATTGAATTGTATTATCGAGTAACATTTTCATTTATGAAAAATAGAAAACAATCTTAAAATGCTCAAATATTGATTAGATTGTTGGTAACAACAGTCCAGGAATTGAATTAGTTCCAATTCATAAACATAGTGGACTACTGTTCAACTTCTTTTTTTTTAAAGATTTATTTATTTATCATACACGAGCTAGGGAACAGGCCAGAGTTGCTGGAGGCGAGAGGATTCACCAGAGACAGAGTGGGGAGCAGAACAGGAAGATTGACTGAAATGCACTGCTGAGGGGAGTAGCGGGCAAGGCAGGAGAGGTCTGCTGTGCCACTTGGGTCCCCTCCCTGGTCAGGGATCGAACTCTCACTGCTGTGCAGCATATGCTTCACAGAGCGGTGCTCAACCTGCTGTGTCACCAGGGAGGCCCTACTGCTCAACTTTTAAGAAGAAAAAGGGATAGCTCCTATATACATATTGATATGAAACAGTTCTCTAAGATAGATTTTTTAAAAATCAAGAGACACTTAACACTATGCTTCCACTTGTATTAGTAAAAGTAGGAGTTATAGGGAGGCCAAACTATACCCAGCCATGGAGCTAACCCACATGGCAGAGCAGACCTCTCCTGTTTCTGCCCACTGTTCCCTCAGCAGTGTGTTTCAGTTAGCCTGCCAGTTCTGCTCCCTACTCTGTCTCTGCTGAGTCCTCTCACCCCTCGCACCTCTGGCCTAGACCCCAGTTCCTACATGCATAAATAAATAAAATACTTTTTAAAAGATAGAAGCTATAATTAAATATTTTTAAATTTGCATATCATAGTTCCACATTTTTAGATAAAATTTTTCTTGAATAGTTTGCAAACATTTTTTGTTGAGGCAGTATATATTTTTGGGGTTTGTGGGCCATGTGGTCTCTTTAGAAGCATCTGCCACAGGCAAGATACAAACAAATGGTATTTATTGAATGTTCCAATAAACTTTTCTTAACAACAGGTGGGCCAAGGTTTGATCCTAGGGCGATAACTTACCAGCCCCTGTTCTAGAGTTTTAAGCAACTGATAACAGTGGGGTGGGGAATTTGGAGGATTAGAAAGGTTCTGGATGAGAGAGAGATTTGCTTTTCCATTGTATATCCCAGTCTGAATGAATTTTTTTTTTTTAATCTGGCGCATGTATTCCTTAAAAAAGCTTTTTCAAACACTAATTTATTACACTTTTTAATATTGAAAAAATGCCCCTCAGGAAAATATCTGTTTGCTTTCTAAACCAACAGAAGAAGATGCAGTAGTAAAAGAGCTTTGCACCCTTTTTCTCAAAGTTTGTAAGAAGAAATGAGCTTCCCATTTTTATCACCATTTAATTCCTAAGAAAGGGGTCTCCCTGGTGGCACCAGGGTTGAAGTCTCAGGTCAATCAAGCTATTATCAGATACTGCATCACCCCCTTGGCCAGGGAGTTAACCCACAAGGCATCCCACAAGGTGTAGCAGACCTCTCCTGTCTTTCCTGCTGCTTCCCTCAGCAATGTATTTTTGTAGATCTGCCTGTTCCACTCCCCAGACTGTCTCTGGTAAATCCTTTTTCACCCATCACACCTCTGGTCTACACCCCAGTTCTTGAATGCATAAATAAATACAAATATTTTAAAAATAAGTAAATAAATTCCTAAGAAACTCCAACCATAGGAATTATTGTCAAGGGGGGACTTTCAAGTGGATTATAGTTTTTTCCTATTGGATTCAATGCATTATTATTATTATCATCATCATCATTATCACCCCAGATCTTTATAGACTAGGCACATAATTTTCTTCCTGTTTTGATGCATGAAGGAGTGTTCACCGGTCTGTCCTTTTTTGTTATTTCCATAGTTTGGCGCTCTCTAGCTACTTGAGATAAATTAGGTTTTACATAATAACATGTAATTTATACATTATGCTTTTGTGAAAATTGACTACCTTTGTTGTAAGCTAAATGATTTTGGAGAATACAGCAGAATTTTGGCATAGAGGATTAATTAGTGTTTTATATCTTTCTGTTGTTACATATACCTTTTTATATTAAGCTTTTAGTTTGCTCTCCCTTTTTCCTTAGGTGCTGCTACATCTTCATCCTCTTCTTCACCTTCATCTAGTTCCATAACAGCTGCTGTTATGTTAACTTTAGCTGAACCTTCGATGTCCAGCGCATCACAAAATGGAATGTCAGTTGAGTGCAGGTGACAGCAGGACTTGCTAAAGCACTTTGCACTTAATGGCTGTTGATGGCCACGTCTTTTTTTATACTGCACAGTGGCACAAAAAAAAAAAATCAGACAAGCACTATTTTATATTTAAAAGTTGTTTCTTGACAAGCTGACTTGGCACTTAAGTGCACTTTTTTTTATGAAGAAAAAGTACAATGAACTGCTTTTCCTCAAGCAATAATTGTTTCCAACTTGTCTGGGAATTGTGTCTGGTAACTTGAAGGCCTTCCACTGTGGCAAATGGAGGCTTTTCACTGCCTGTAGAGACAATACAGTAAGCATAGTTATTGGGTGGGCCAGAACATGTTAAGATAACTTACTGTATATGTATTCCCTTGTATTTTGTTAAAGCTGGAACATTTGATATTTTTCCATTTATTTATGAAAAAATATGAACCTATTTTCATTTGTACAAGCTAATTGTTTTTTAAAACAAGTCACCTTAGGGTGGCTTTAATTGTATAAGTCAAGCACATGTAACAAATTCAAAACCTGCAGTTAACAGGATATTAGACAACAGTCCTGGTAACCAAATATTAAAGATTCTCTTTAAAAAAAGACTGAACATGTTTACAGGTTTGAATTAGGCTAACAGGTCTTGCAGTGGCTTTTCATGCCCCTTTAAATTGGAAAGGAACTACTGTACTTTGCCATTTTTCTATAAATCAGTATTTTTTTTTAATTTTGATATACTACATTGTGTGAAAAAAAGAAAATGGCTAATAAACTGTATTAAATCTTAAACAATGTATAAATATTGTACTTAGCCAGTTCAAAGTGTATATTTATTCATAATGAATTATAACAGTTATATTTTTGTGTTTTCTTGTAAATGTTTCTTTTTCCTTAACTACAGATAATTCATTTGTATTGCTTATTTTATTATGAGCTTCAACAAGAGGATTTCAGGAACAAGTAAACTGTATTAGTATGGTTCAAAGTTGTTGCTAGGAACTGTCTGAAAAGATGGTTATTTTAAATATAAATAGCTAATTGGGGTGGTAGGCCTATACAATTAAATGCCTTGTATAAAATCCAAAATGAACGCAGCAGAATTGTTTTCACTTGTATTGACTTTATGTTGTATGATTCCAATCTCTGTTCTGTTTGGCACTTGTATTTAATTCTACACCTTTGTAAGACATTTGTATATTGCGGATGTGTTCATTCAAGCTATTTAATACCTGGCACTGTTAATACACAGTACTTTACTGTACAGACTGTTTTACTGTTTTAATTGTAGTTCTGTGTACTTTTTTTGGATGGGGCTAGCATGTTTTATTTGTTTTCTGGCAATACGACGTGAGAATTTCAAAACGTTTTGTTGTAGATGCTAACGTGTCGGAATCCTTTACATTCAACTTTTCTAAGAAAAACATTTTCAGTCTTGTAGTGTGTGCTTACAGTAACTGATTTTGTTGAAAATGGTTTCAAGTTATTAAAATTTGTACAGGACTGTAAAGATTTGTTGACAGCAAAACGTTGAAGAAAAAGCTTATAGAATAAAAGCTATAAAGTATATATTAGGATCTGCAAACAATGAAGAATTATGTAATATATTGTACAAATGTAAGCAAAGGCTCTGAAATAAAATGCCATAGTTTGTGAATCCTTGATTTTGTTTCTAAAAGATTAAGTAATTTTAGTTCATTTCTGTATGTGATGACTGACTGGAACATATTTCTCCAGCATGTATTTATCACAAGGGGTTGACACATGAAAAAGGGGATATTCTGTCTATTAAAACTAAAAGCGTATTAACCATATGTAGGATTTATTAGGTGTTCTTATATCTTTACATACATTATTTTGTTTGAGTGTGAACATATAAACACTTAAAACTTGGATTTTGTCTAAAGAAGAAAAAGTTAAAAGTTTTTTTTCTTTAACACTTGAAACCATTACCATGTTACCAGCAGCTTTGCTCTTTTTTTGATCTTTTAATTTAATTAGACTTTTGTGGGTATCATACTTTCACTCTACCCCATTACACATTGGAATCATCTGGGCATTGTTAAAACAGTTCTCAGGCCCCACCCTTAGAGAGTTGTGTTTAATTGGTCTGGGATGTTGATAATTTTTGAATGGTGTCCAGGGACTTGAAAATATGCATCTGGATTGGGAACCGATGCTTTGCACTACAAACCCTTTCGCCTCAATAATAATTAGGGGTTTTTTTGGTCCCAGTTTAGTGAATTTTCCCTGAAAGAAAATCCTTTGTTTAAAAAACAAACAAAAAAACAACTTTAAGTCCTATAAGAGCTCAAATGTGTATTTTTGAAGCACCTGTGGGATAACCCTTTATTTTCTCAGAAATTAGTTTAATTTTTAAGGTATGAATTTTTAAATCTGTATAATATTGCTTTCCAAATGGAGGTCTTAGAATAATGGTCATTGTAAATGCTATGAGAATTTATTATCAGTTATTTTATATATAAATAAAAGATATATAAAAAATTGAGTTAGCATATTAAAAATTGAGGTGGTCTGAGACATTTGATCAACTTCCTTTACGTTTTCACTCTTACCTTATTGTAAAACCTGATTTTCTAAGAACTAGTATCACCTGCTTAGTGTGTTACGGTGTTCTTAGGATTACAAATTTTGTTGGAGTTGAAGTTTATAGCCTGAGGCCTTTCTCTGCTTTCTAGTCTGCTCTTACTTTTTTTAAAAAGATTTATTTATACATACAAGAGCTGGGGTATAGGCCAGAGTCATGGGAGGTAAGAGGATTCACCAGAGACTGGGGTGCAGAGCAGGCAGACTGACTGAAACACATTGCTGAGGGGAGCAGCCTGCAAGGCAGGAGAGGTCTGCTGTGCCATGTGGGTCCCCTCCCTGGCCAGAGGCAAGGATCGAACTTGTGCTGCAGTGGGTGCGGTTTGGTTTGCTTCATAGTTTGTTGCTTAACCCACTGCACCACCAGGGAGGCCCCTCTAGTTTGCTCTTCTTGCTAACTCCTGGAGAATTTGAAACTGTCATGGTATAACAGGAATTTAATCTGTTTGCTTTTATCATTCTAATTTACAATCTATGATAAAATGCGGTTATGTTTTTTTATAGTGTTTTTCAAAACCTTTTTACTGAAATAACCTGATTGTAAAGTTTAATTTTCCTCATCTAGGTAGTTTGGGAAAGATGGAACAGATTCCATGAAACCCCTAGGATTTTTAATACAATTCTTTGTTTTTCTGTGAAGGAGTCCTTATGACTCTTCAGAGGAGTTAGTGAGCTTTAAATGGATAATAGTTCTGAATGGCAGTGGGAATAATTTTTCAACTCCAACCACAGCATCTTTCAAACATTTTCCTTTAGCAGTGTGTGCTGACTTTCATTCTTTGCAAGTCCATTTCTCCATCTTTGTTCTAATTTTAACCTGCTACTTAGGGATTTTTTGGCTTACATCATATGATCATTGGTTGTATGTATAAGATGTAATAGAAGGAATACTTTCATGGTTTAGTTGTGGAAGCAGTATAAGATATGAAATGCTAACTTGAACTGTCAGGGAAAACAACTGCATAAGAGTTTAAAGGGTGCAGTGTATGAGCATGTAAAAATCGTGATAACTAGTGACTGGAGGAGATGCAAACCTTAAATTAGCATTCAAGGGAAATTAATATGGAAATGGAATGTGTTGGAGAGGAAGAGTTAAGGCCAGATGTGATGAGAATGCCGTACTCCAAACAGGAAGTGATTCTTGGAATAATACTAGGAAGAGTGAGTTGGGGAAGGAATGTGTTTGGTAAGTTTAGGGAAGGAAAATGAGTAGAATTTCTTCATTGGACCGTATAGGATAGAATACTTGAGTTGCATTAAGCATAAACAGTTGTAGTTTTCTCATTTTTGTGAAATAACACGAGTACTTTACAGGAAACCAAAATAAAAGACTAAACAAAACCAGGTCAACCAACTGAATATTATGGAATCTCTCATTAATTTTTCTATTGTGGGCTATGCAGGGTCACATTCTCAGTGTCTTTGTTAAGCAGTTTTCAAAAAGCAAATTGGTTAAAGATACAAAGTCAAATCCTTTTTACCAAAGCTGCTGCACTCAATGATTAATGATAACTAGTATATCTTTTACTACCTAAAGTCAATTTATCAAATACCAGTATGAAAAACAGAGACTACAGAATGATTAAGACCCATTTACATCTAGAAACTGTAAATACCGCTAATAAATACCACTATTGCAGGTAGGATGGAGGCTTGGGAAAAGTGATTATCTGGTTGTAAATAGCAGGGAAATTACCTAGCTAGCTTCTGAGTTTGACTTAAGGATGTGTACAGCTTTGCTGGTGAAAATGAGAAACAAGGAATACAAAAGACAACAACCTGGCCATAAAAAGGCTAAAAGGTAAAGTTTTGGAAGAAGATAAATCTGGGAGGCAGGCTGGGAATGTTACAGGGCAGGGAGAGGAGCACCCCAGAACCCCTAAACCTGCCCTCTGAGAAGAGTGTCAGGTATCTACTTTTCCTGGCAAGGTAGCCTGGTAAAGCAGGTTAGAGCGTGTTGTTTTCAACTTTATTTTTAAATAATGTAAACTTTCGAAATAGTTCCGAGAACCTGTGAGGAAGCCCCATGTACCCTTCACAGCACTGTTTAGTAATGTTACATAGTCCCTGTAACCTCAGTTACTCGCACCTCCCCTCCAACAATTTGTAGGTGTTTTTCCCTCTGCTTTGATTGATAACCCACTGCCACTCTGGCAGTTTACTTATCCACACGTCAGGTCTCAACTACTTCCCGAAGACTTCTTTCCCAAGACTAGGTTTCGCTTACAGCCAGGTATAAAAGTGCGCCGGAAGGCCGCCCGCCTTCATTGCTGTCCGCTGGGGCAGCAGTGACAAAGTCCCGAAGCGGAAGGGGCGTGTTCCTACAACGGAAGTAGCGAGGCCCGGAAGTGCGGCTAGCGTGCTGCCCCTATCTCTGTGGCCTGGCCATAAAAATGGCTTTGGAAGGAAAAAACAAACAGAAGAAAAGAAGTGCCCAAAAGGGGTGAGTGGCGCGCGGCACATTTACCTAGGCTAGGGGCAAGACAAAGGAGAAGTGCCCAGGAGGGATGCGTGGGGCGCAGCTGTTTGCGTGGGCTAGGGTGAAGAAAGGGAGAGGTGCCCAGGAGGGGTGAGTAGCGCGCGGTACGTTTATCTGGGCAAGTGTGTGCCTTCGGGATCTCAGGCGGGCGAAGCCGTGGGGCGTGGCGTGGTGTCGCTGAGTTTCTGCCGTCGATACTTAGAGAGAACCCGGACGATGGCGTTCGTGGGAGTCTGACAGAAGACTATCTGGTTGGGCAAGTCGCCAGCAGCTTATTCCATGGCAAGCCCCGCTCCAGCGGCAGCAGCACAGGTCGTCTGGCATCCCTCTTCAGCTCTTTTGACCCGCAACTTAAACCCGTATACGTGCCTGTGCCTAAAGTAAGTCATTGGATTCTGTTCTGAACGATCCATTAGAATAACTTTAAAATAAGCAATCTACATTGCAGGGCATGGCAGATAGGACAGATGGGGTTAAGTCTAAGCAATGTTCATAACTGGACATACAAATGAGAAAGAAGAGATACTAATTTAGAAAAACCACGAAGTTATTAAAAAGGATGCCGTCTCAAACATAACTTCCAACTTTTAAAAGGAAACCACCAAAAAAAGGAAACAGGATGATGATGAGGAAAGTACATCCCAAAATCAAAGATCATTTTTGCAAGAATCTGCCAAAAAAG
The DNA here is from genome assembly GCA_019455555.1 of Galemys pyrenaicus. NCBI lineage: Eukaryota > Metazoa > Chordata > Mammalia > Eulipotyphla > Talpidae > Galemys > Galemys pyrenaicus. The sequence goes on from JAGFMF010011673.1 coordinate 2,049,682, forward strand.
TGAAAGTGAAGAAGCTTTCTGTTGCAGACAAAACGTTGGCAAACAGGTTGGTAAAATTGCATTAGTTGATGTTAGTGATATTAGATGATAAAGAAATTGAGATTCTCATACATGTAATAGCTTATTTTTTCTCATTTCAAAGTTCTAATTGAATTTTTTTATTATGGAAAATATATATATTCAAGAATTGATTAATTATCCCTATGTTTGAAGCATCAACAATCATTAATATTTGGCCAGTCTTATTTTATGTTTACCTCTTATATCCATCTCACTATTTGAATGCAAACCTAAACTTGTTTCATTTTTAAATATTTCTCTATATATGTAAATATGAGTTTGATTTTCTTAAACTTACTCAGAGATCAAATTTCTCCCATTAACTTAAAAAATCTTTTTTACAGCTTGTTATTTGACTCAAGTACAAATAGCAGTACCATCACAAATAGCTTAACATTTTTCAGTCTATAAAACCACTCTCGGGCCTCCCTGGTGGCGCAGTGGGTTAAGCAATGCACTATGAAGCAAACCTCAGCCACTGCAGCACAAGTTCGATCCCTGATGCCAGCCAGGGAGGGGATCCACATGGCGTAGCAGTTCTCTCCTGCTTTGCCCAGTGCTCCCCTCAGCGGTGTGTTTCAGTCAGTCTGCCTGTTCTGCTCCCGGCTCTGTCTCTGGTGAATCCTCTCACCTCTTTGGACTCTGGCCTGTACCCCAACTCTTATGTGCATAAGTAAATAAAATATTTTTAAAATAAATAAATAAAATCCAGTGAATCTTAAAAGCATAAAAATAAAAATCCTTATTTTAAAAAATAAATAAAACCACTCTCTTCAGGCTCCTTGTTGTTGCTCTTAGGAGGTGATCTTGTTACCTATTCAGAGAGCTATTGCTAGCTAACAGTTGTGAACTTCTATTTTTTGTCTTCCTGTTTAGTGTATCTATTTGTCATCCTTGATTTCTTTCCTTTTCAGAGAAAGATGTCTTCCTTGCCCAATGTTAATTCCATCACCTGTGCTGTATGAACCATTTGCCTCCTCTTCTGACTCCTTGGGCCAATGCCATCAGATCTATCCATTTTCTCCAACCTGTACCTTTGATCTGTTTGCCATATAAACATGTTCAAGATTGTCATCTTTTAAAAAAAAAAAAATCTTGTGTCCCTTCTGCTACCTTTTCCTCAATTCTTTGCTTCATGTAATGCTTTTAGGAAAAACTAGTCTATACTTGTATTCTTGACCTTTTCTGGATCTCTTTTCTCTTCTCCACTCTTATAACCAAGTTGCTTGTTTTTATTTATCTGGTCATACTTCTGAAACAGAAGTATGGCTGGGTGAAGGCACCCTAACCTACTTACCACATTTAGTAGGCCTTTGTCTTAGGAATCCTCTCTGTTAATTTCACTTGGCAGCTTTTCTTCGCTTAGCCATAGCATTCTTTGATAGCAGGCTCTTCTTATTCTCTTTGTTCCATCTCAGTGTTGTTGTAATCACCTTTTCTTCTGATTGCTTGTTAAGGGTTATTTTCCTCAGGAATCTCTTCGTAGTCATCTTCTAGTGACCTTTTCTCACTCTTCATTCTGGGCAGTCTCATTTGTGCCCATGATTCCACCCTTCTGACCTCTCTCCTGATCTCCAGACTGTCATCTGTTTCTCCACTGACATCTGCACCTGGCTATTCCTTATATACTTTATTTTTTTTTTTAAAGATTTATTTATTTATGCATACAAGCATTGGGGTACAGGCCAGAGGTGTCGGGGGGGCGAGAGGATTCACCACAGAGAGCGGGGAGCAGAACAGGCAGAT
>JAGFMF010011673.1:2060532-2140843 GCA_019455555.1 Galemys pyrenaicus
CTCTGTCTGTGGTGAATCCTCTCACCTCCCACACCTCTGGCCTGTACCCCAGTGCTTGTATGCATAAATAAATAAATCTTTAAAAAAAAAAAAAAGTGAAAAGCAGTCATTACATGGTTCCCATTGAAAGATCACAACACTGCCTACAGTACTGACAAAGGGGTGGTGTTGTTTTGCTTTTTAGAGTGAAAACGAAAAATCCAGTTGTCTTTCTTTCACATATCTGTATATATGTTAGAAACAGAGCTGCAGCTAAGATTATTTTCTAGCCTTGTGGTGTTGCCTGGATGGTCCACCTGTTCTCACAGTGATGATTTAGTAAGAACACGTGGGTTACATGCTTCAGCCAATGTCTGTATGTTATAATTTTTTTGAATTGTTACTAAATATTTAGGTGATGAAACTTTCCCCAGAAATTTTTGTCATATATGTTGCGTGAGAGTGAAAAACAACCTGTATTTATTTTAGTGACTTGGAGATGAAAACATTTTTACACTGTCTTTTTTTTCCCCCTGGGCTGTAGACGTAAAATTCATCCTGACCAGAAAAACATTAATGCTTATGTTGTGTTTAAGAATGAGAGTGCTGCTAAACAAGCATTGAAAAGGTAATTTTATCTCCTTGACGAACTCAGAATTATTTGTGTGTGTAGTGCATGCTTTATTCTTTGGTTTTACTTGAGGACAAATATGACAGTAATCTGGGGCTCATTTTTAATAGTCACTTCTCCCTCATATTTATAATACAGAAATGGCACCCAAATTGCAGAAGGATTTCGTGTCAGAGTTGATCTTGCATCTGCCACTTCCTCTGTAAGTATTACTTGAGTTTTTAAAAAATATTAATTTTGTAGAGAAACCTTTTTTTCTGAGCTTTTGCTAGAAGAGGTCTGAAATCAGTAGTGAGTGTGAGGGAAGCACAGAAGAAAATAACGCTTACCCTCTGGGGTTACAATATTGGTACCTATAATGGTCCAAGAGCTTAAGTTCACATTAACCACAGGAATGTGATTACCCCCACTCCCACCATTAGAATGAATAATCAGAGTTAGGCTGGAAGATGTGTTGGACAGCATCTATGCCAGTACTTTATAGAATGAGGACTAGAAAGTTAAATATTGAACAGATTCTGAGCCTCTAAGATATGCTCTCAATGTGCTAGATGTTCACATTTTAAAGTGAAGATGAACTGGACTGATTGAGGTACTGATGACCGTGGCCAATGAATACAGTCAGAAAGGCTCAGGGCCGGGGCTAGGCTAAGCAAGGTGCCAACAAAAAGAGCCAAAGGAGGGTTTCTAGGAAAATAGGTGTTACATTAGACATGAAAGAGGAGTCAGTGTTATCTAGGCAAAAATTACAAAAAAAGAGGATATTGGATTAGGGCAGACAGTACAAATGTGAAGACCCAAATTAATTTGCTCAGGGAATGCTGAGAGCTTGACAGTTTTAGTGGGTAATGTGTGAGGCTGGGTAGCAGTAAGAGTAGCTATTGGGGAAATAGGTAGAGGCCAAATCATGAAGTCTCTAGTCTGCCATGTGGGGTCCTGGTTTTGTATAGGTGCTGTGGCGCAGATGTGGGAGTGTTGTGACCAGACTTGGCATTTGACAAAGCTCTTCTGAAATGAAGGATGGGTTTTAAGAACTCACAACAGAAACTTAGAGTTATTACTTCTGTCTCAGAGTGACCTGGTTGAGAAATGACAAAGACATGGTTGACAGCCCTGGCTTTGGTTATGGACCTGGCACAAGATGAACAAACTATCTTGGGGGCCAAACCACCTACCATCTGTTTTTTGAAATAAAATTTTATGGGCATAAACCGTATTCACTAGGTTACTGTGCTGAATAGCAGACTTGAGTGGTGGCAATAGGTGCAACACGTGGGACTACAAAGCATGAAATATTTGCTCTCTGGCACTCAACAGAAAAAAAACTTGCCCAGCTCTAACATACATAGCATGCTTTTCTTGAGTGCTGCCATGTGTCAGTGTTTTGGGTCACCAGTAATCTGAAACTGGTCTCTGTACATGAAGGGCAAACTAAGAAAAAGACAGTCTACTCCCTATTGGTAGGTAGCAGTTTTAAAAATCAAAGGTACTTACATACAGGCTTGTCTTAGGTATCCACAAAATAGGTAGTTTTCTACCCCTGCTCCCGAAATCTTTTTTTTTTTTAAAGATGTATTTATTTATGCACACAAGAGCTGGGGTACAGGCCAGAGTCGCGGAGGTGAGAGGATTCATCAGAGACAGTGTGGGAGCAGAAAAGGCAGACTGACTGAAACATACTGCTGAGGGGAGCAGCGGGCGAGGCAGGAGAGGTCTGCTATGCCTTGTAGGTCCCCTCCCTGGCTGGAGGCAGGGATCAAACTCTGTGCTACAGTGGTTGCAGTTTGCTTCATAGTGTGTTGCTTAACCCACTGTGCCATCAGGGAGGCTCTGTCCCCCAAATCTTAAAAGTTTATCTAGAGGTTTAACTGAGTTTAATCAGGTCCAGAGGGTCTTAGCAACACATTTTATCTCAGGAACATGTTCTTGGCAGTCTAGGAGCAAGGAGAAGTGGAACCCACATGGGAGGTGGGGGCTGTTGGGAGGCTTTAATTGCCAAAGTCCAGCTACCAGGTCAGCAAATGGTTACATTATCTGGATTCCCTTCCCTATCACAGTGCCAGTGGTGAACAGATAAAACAAGCCCTCCTGCAGTGCTACTCACATTGCTGCAAGGAATGCTATGTGTATGACTAAATCAGGAGATGGAACCCCAACAGATATATGGGATGAGAGAAAAGGATGGGTTTTATTTTTTTTTTATTTTATTTTTTTAAGGATGGGTTTTAAGATGATGTCCATTTTCTGCTCCATTGAGTGATTTTTATCAACCCTCTTTGTGTTTCAGAGGGAGAAGAGATCAGTGTTTGTGGGCAACCTCCCATACAGTAAGTTTAAATAAATAAATATCATTTAAATAACAGGGACATATCAACAGAGTTGTAACCTAATGTTTTGCTTCAAGACTAAAAATTGTGGAATGTAACGTGACTAATTTTCAGGGGACTGTGCTTAACTTGCTATATTAAACACTTGCAGTTTTCTAAGGCAATTCCAAGTATTTATTTCCTCTTTGGTTGAATTTATTTGTAGAAATTGAAGAATCTACGGTTGAGGAACACTTTTTGGACTGTGGCAGTATTGTGGCAGTAAGGATTGTGAGAGATAAAGTTACAGGAGTTGGCAGAGGGTTTGGCTATGTGCTCTTTGAGGTATGAAAGACTAAGGCATTGTCACTGTCCTCTGAAATGGGGCTGGGAGGGATTGTCACTGCTCTTTTATCATTCAGTTAGTTATATCACATCCTCATTTCCATCTTTAGGAAACTCATGAGTATAGTTCCTCTGATTGCATCTAGCCAAAAAATGTTCTATCAGTAGCTCCCTCTTTCTTCAATATGAATGTTACTGAATAATGTTTGAGATACTGGATATTAAAGGTATTAAATCACTAAATATCCAGCTTCTGCGAAATGGACGAAATAATTCATTGTTCACTTCAGGGAGAAGAAAATTTTAGTCTTTGTATAAAATTGGTTATATTTAGCTCACCAAATATTAACCACTGTTTCATGCTTAACATTATTATAATATCTATAGTATTAGACTATACATTCTATTCAAATATACATACTGTCTGCTGATGCTTGAGTTTTTTCTGGTGTCTTTTTTATAGTTTAAGTTATACCTGTGGACCTAAAATTTGCAACTTGCTTTACTTCTCTTTTATGTTATATAAGCATCGTCCATTGAATGATGTAACGTAATTTATATGGTTTTTTCCCTCATGTTTCTCAAATCTTTCATGTTACCTCTTCCCTGTAATAAGGAAATTGGAGTGCTTGTCTTTTGCTTCAAATTTTGCCTACATTTTTGTTTATCTTGTTTTTTTTTAAAGATTGATTTATTTATGCATATAAGAGCTGGGGTAGAGGCCAGAGTCTAGGGAGGTGAGAGGATTCACCAGAGACAGAGTAGGGAACAGAACAGGCAGACTGACTGAAATACACTGCTGAGGGCAGCAGTGGGCGAGGCAGGAGAGGTCTACTGCTCCATGTGGGTCCCCTCCCAGGCCAGCGGCAGGGATTGAACTTGGGCTGCAGTGGCTGCGGTTTGCTTCATAGTTTGTTGCTTAACCTGCTGCTCCACCAGGAGGCCCTGCCTACATTTTTGAATTACTTCTTTATACTAGACCCCCAGTGGGCTGTTAGTAACTAGGTCTGGATATGTGATTATTTCTGAGACTCTTGATATGTCTCACCAGATAGTTTTTAAGGAAGGTTGTCATAACCTTATATTTTCATTTCTGTAGTATAACTAACTTACTATTTATCTGTTCTCTGTCTTCTATTATTTGACAGATTTGTAAAACCCTTTAACAAACATTTTATGAATCTTCAGGGTTACTAGCATTTAGTGATTCTAAGTTAGAACAAAAAATAACAGAATTTTAGATCCAAACAGAATCCTATAGGGCATCCTTAGTCCAACATCTCAGGAACTGTAATGAGGAATTCCCTGCTTTCAAGTCAGCTAATAAGTAGGACTTATACAGACAGAGCCTTGTGAGAAAGAGTTTCATTGGTTGAACAGATTGCATATGACTAATTCAGTTAGTTAAAGCCTCAGTTTACAACAAGAAAAATGAAACCTATTGGGTTATGACTTATCTGATTATTGGACAACTCAAGTATTTTTCCTGGGGAAAAATTGGTTAGGATCATGATTAATGCACGACTGCAAACACAGCTGCTGGGACACCTATGATTGAACTTCATGATTGAGGCACTGGGAGGGGTTTCTGGGCACAAGCTTTAACATTGTTGTAATTCATTAAGGTTGCAATTTTACTGGTTTTTTGGCAGATAAGCTTCTGGCAGAAATTTATATATTTGTTTTTATTGCAGAATACAGATGCTGTTCATCTTGCTCTGAAATTAAACAATTCTGAACTGATGGGAAGAAAACTCAGAGTCATGCGTTCTGTTAATAAAGAAAAATTGAAACAAAATTCAAAACCAAGTTCAAAGGATGTCAGCAAACCTAAACAGGGACTTAATTTTGCTTCCAAAAACGTAGGTCATTCTAAAAATTCATTTATTGGAGAAAAAGCTGTTCTCATTAAGAAGAAAAAGAAAGGCCAGAAGAAAAATGGACAAACTAAGAAACAGAAAAAACAGAGGTAGTAATTGAAGCCTTTTATATTTATCTCACTGAATATTGGTAATAAAAGAGTGGTGGACCCATATATTGAGTTTCAGAGTTTTTTACGGATGATATATGTGAAACATGGAAACTTTCCATTTATTACATAGAAATAATAACTAATATATTTAAGGTATCGGTAGATTAGCCACTTATATTATGTGTTATAGGTGGTGATAGGTGATGATTTTAGACTAAGGGTGAACATTTAAAATACAAGGTTGTGTCTGGACTTTAGTAGGTGTTAGAATTCAGACAATTATTTCAATTACTTGAATTGAGACACAATTAAAAAGCAAGTAGATTTAAAGAAAAATAAAGCAATAAATTTTAATACTGATTGTCCAAAGACAAAGTATCTCAATAATAAAAGTGTAAATAAAAGACAGGAGAGGTCTGCTGCATCGTTTGGGCTAGCTCCCTGGCTGGGGATCAAACTCATGCGGCAATGACTGTAATAGCTTCATAATGCTGCGATTATAACCCCTTGCACCACCAGGAAGGCCCCTGTCTGACAATTCTTACTTTTTATTAAAGGTACTGGTTTATAATCACTAGATCATCCTACATCTTACTTAGAAACACGTGCCTAGGGGATTCCCAGACGGTTTTTGTTTCAACATTTTATGCTTACAGGTGTTTTACAACAGGTATTTTAAAATGTAGAGTGGTTATGGAATTCAAAGGCATGAACGTTACTCTTTGTTTTGTATAAACACATTGCATGGTATATTGCACCTTGTAACAGTGACTTTGATGTTTACATATTTCGTACATATAGGAAGGATAGAGAATAGTAGCATGTTCTTTGTTTATTGAGCAGTAATAAGCTGATGTCCACAAGCTACTCAAATTTATGAGTTAAATTCTAGGTCTCATGACATCTGTGTGACCTTGGACAAGTCTTTTATGTTTCAACACTCAGGCTCAGAGCATCCCTCTATCAGTTGAAGTTCACTGAGAACTTCTGGGGATGGGAAGAATCAGAAAGTATGTGTGCAGGGTGTTACTCTGTTGTACATGATCCTCCTATCTCAATAATTTTCTTTGGTACACATGTGTCTCCACACACTTTCCTTTCTCCCACCCTAGTCCAACCATTCACACAGACCTTTGGTTGAATTTTCTGTCTTGCACAGGGTCTAGATTCGTGGTTACTTAGTAGAAGGGTTTTCACAGGTGACCTGCCTGGTGGCATAAGGGTCAAGTCTAAGCACTATCATGTTATCACTGTTGTGGGATGAGTTTGATACCTCATTCCCCACCAGGGAGCAAAGCCACATGTGATATCTCACCTGCTGCTCCCCTCAGCATTGTATTTCAGTAGATCTGTCTGTTCTGCTCCCAGCTCATGAATCCCCTTACCCTGCCACCACCTCACCCCTGGCCTACACTCTACTTCTATGCATAAGTGAATAAATTTTTTTTAAAAAGAGAAGGGCTGGGGCCTTCCTGATGGTGCAAGGGGTGACAGACGCAGCACTATGAAGCATTGGCAGCCACTGCAGCACAAGTTCTGTCCTGGCCAGGGAGGTGACCTACATGGTGCAGCAGACCTTTCCTGTGTCACCTGCTGTTCCCCTCAGCAGTGTATTTCAGCAGATCTGCCTGTTGTGCTCCCCACTCTGTCTCTGGTGAATCCTCTCACCTCCAGCACCTCTGGCCTGTACACCAGTTCTTGGATGCATAAATATTTAAAAAAAGGCCTCCCTGGTGGCGCAGCGGGCTAGTCAACATACTATGAAGCAAACCGCAGCCACTGCAGCCCAAGTTCGATCCCTGCCGCTGGCCAGTGAGGGGACCCACGTGGCGCAGCAGACCTCTCCTGCCTCGCCCGCTGCTGCCCTCAGCATTGTGTTTCAGTCAGTCTGCCTGTTCTGCTCCCCACTCTGTCTCTGGTGAATCTTCTCACCTCCCTAGACTCTGGCCTGTACCCCAGCTCTTGTGTGCATAAATAAATAAATAAATCTTTTTTTAAAAAAAAAAAAAGGTGGGGGTTTTCACAGACTCTGGGAATAGGCCCTCCAGCTAGATGTTTTCATAAGCATTCTTGCAATAACATCTGACACCAATGACCCAGAATTAGGTCAAACTTCACAGTTTAAGGGCAAAACTCTTTATGAGACTGTACTCTTGCTTCAGATATAACTTGGGTCTCCAGACCACTTCTCAGTTGACTGCTATTTTAAAGGTTCCCAATAGCACCCTCAGGCTTAATTCACTATAAGGAGTCACAGAACTCAGGAACATACTCTACTACTGACTACCATTTTACTACAAAAAAAGAAAGAAACCCACAAATGAGAGCCAGCCAAATAGACACAATTTGAGTAACAGATTCAAAACTTGTTGGTCTTTTTTTTTTTTAAAGATTTATTTATTTATGCATACAAGCACTGGGGTACAGGCCAGAGGTGTGGGAAGGTGAGAGGGTTCACCACAGAGAGCAGGGAGCAGAACAGGCAGATCAACGGAAGTAGACTGCTGAGGGTAGCAGTGGGCACAGCAGGGGAGGTCTGCTGCACCATGTGGGTCCCCTCCCTGGCCGGTGTCAGGGATCGAACTCGTGCTGCAGTGGCTGCAGTTTGCTTCATAGTGCGTTGCTTAACCCACTGCCCCACCAGGGAGGCCCCTCTGTTGGTCTTCCTATGAAGTTAGGATATCTCACCCTTGCAGTGAGTGTTAATTAGATAGCTTCAGGGACTTCAGGCTTCTAAGTTAAAACAGGCTTCTAAAGAAGAACAGTGAATTTTAAAAAGTGCTAACCAAAATATACTACAGAGATGAGGTCAGAAAGTCCAGGACTAAACAAAGTAAAACTTGAGAGAATAAGACCTTGGACAGGGGAGGTAAACTCTAAGATAATAGCTGGGAAAAGGGACACATCTGCCTGGAGGCATAGACATTTTAGACTCGAGAGAAAAAAATGTTTAAAAACCCCTAAACACAGGCCCAAAGGCCTTCCTTGCCCCTCCAAGTACAGCATACTTGGGAGTCCTTACTTTCTTCCTTTAAATAAACCTTACTGGGCCTCCCTGGTGGGGCAGTGGGTTAAGCAACGCACTATGAAGCAGACCGCAGCCACTACAGTATGAGTTCAATCTCTGCTGCTGGCCAGGGAGGGGACCCACATGGCGCAGCAGACCTCTCCTGCCTCGCCCGCTGCTGCCCTCAGCAGTGTACTTCCGTTGATCTGCCTGTTCTGCTCCCCACTCTGTCTGTGGTGAATCCTCTCATCTGCCCCCTTACCCCACACCTCTGGCCTGTACCCCAGTGCTTGTATGCATAAATAAATAAATCTTAAAATAAATAAACCTTACTGTCTTAAGGAAATTTTCTCTCTGCTTATCTGTAAGGTCTGCAAATTCCTTTTTATGGCTTCATGAGACACCCACCTGTGGTGGTCTAGTTAGTGGCTGGGACTTAGTGCTGCTGCTGCAGTCTGAGGTCCAGTCCTGGCTAGGAGACTAGGCTGAAAAACCTAAAAACTTGGTATCCTATTGGTGGCCTGGAAAAGGATGTTATCATATTGGGAGCTCATTGTATCAGCAGCACATGGCACACTGATGTATAAGTACAGCGTACTGCCAACCTGGCATGATCACTCAAGTCTGGTTTCCATTATGTATGCTGTGCAGTTGACCTCAGTCTCCAACCCCTCTTCCCCTAGCTAGGGCTGATATCACCAAGTCCCAATCAGCCATGTGGTTGTCTGCATTTGGTGTTCCAGCCATTTCCTAAACATAAACTGTCGGGGCCCACCAAGAAAACAAACATTCCTATCATTCCAAGGGCTTAAGAGGCTCCCTTCCATGACTAAGGATAGAGGCCAACCAAATTCCTTATTATACAACCCTGCACCTGACTGGTGTTACTCTGCCTCGCATCAACTTATTAAAGTCCGCTTTTTGTCCAAGGCTTTATTTTCTCTTAAAACTGAAACTACTCATACAATGTTTTCTGTGGCTCTTAGACAACTCACCTTTTCTATTTTCTTCAATCTCTTTCACCGGTTATATTTTCCCAGGAATTTTGCTCCATTTAATTTTCTTCCACTCCTCCTGTACCGTTCATTTGAAATCAAATCACTAGATTATGTTGTAACATTCATTTGAAATCGAATCACTAGAGTATGGGGCTTGTACAAACGATTGTGACTGAACTTGAAAAGGCAAATTTCAGTTAAATTCAAGAGTCGCTGATCGCCAGTATGATACAATAAAAAGTCTGTCGTCAACGACCTTCCATCTTTGTCCCAACAGGAGCCAGGCTGTCATCTATAAAATCTGAGTTTGTGTACGACCGACACACACCCCATCGCCACACGCTCAGTGGCTCGCAAGAAAGCACCTGCGACTCCCAAACCCCGACTCCAACACGGACGGTCGCCCCACCAGGCTTTGGCTTGGGGGCTTAGGCCCCGGCACAGGCGCAGAAGCCGCGCGGGCGCCTCAATTCAGGCACCGCCGCGGACGTCCCTGGGGGCCTCGGGGGATTAGGGCCGGAAGTGGCGCGCGCTCGGCCTTTCCGCGTCCCTCGCGGCGGGCGGCAGGTCTAAGTGGCTCTGTCAGCTCCGAGGGTTCGCGGCCAACGGCTTCTCGGCGCCCGCCGCCGCCGCCGCTCCAGCTCCACGACCGAGGGAAGATGGTGGGCCGAAACAGCGCCATCGCCGCTGGTGTATGCGGCGCCCTTTTCATCGGGTACTGCATTTACTTTGACCGCAAGAGGCGGAGCGACCCCAACTTCAAGAACAGGCTGCGAGAACGTGAGTAGGTCCCCGCGCCCCTGGGCCCGCTGCCACCCTCTGTCTGGTTTGCCGCGTCTGGCCACCCGCGGGTTTGGCCCTGGGGGTTCGTGGAGCCGCGCGCCGGGCGGTCTCGTGGTCCCCGCCGCCGGGCGGCTTCAGGGCCGCGAGCAAACAGGCCGGAAAAAGCTGATGGCGCTGGTGGAGCGTTCCCCACGCTGCCTCTGGCTCTTGTGCCCTGCATGATTCCCTCCATTTTGGAGGAACGATTTTTCCCATTTTGTTTTTCCCTTTGCCTTCTAAATACCTTCTTGTTTGTGTTGTAATTTGGGGGGTGGGAAGGGGTGTACAGACTTTTTCTCCTCCCCCCATTTTTTTTGCCGTTTACCTTTTAAACCTCTTCTAAACTCGAAAGTCATGATTTTTGTATGTTACGATTTTATGCCTGAGACTAAATTCGCAAAGCCATTTCGCCCTGTCCTTAGTGCATTCTTAAACCCCCTTGGTAGCTTCTCTCTAAGTGCTGCCAAGATATGAATGAATGCTATAGAAATTGCAGGGCAGTCCAAAGGGCTGTGCTTCTTCTGTAGCTCAGCTTTATTTCATACCTGCGACATCTTTTTAGGAGAGATTTACAAGAGGGAAATCGTTACCAGAACAGATGTGATCTTTGCATTTCGACGCACGTTCATTTGCAACAATTGAAAAGCAAATTTGTTGCATAAGAAGTAATTTAGGTTACTCAGTCAAAACAGTTTCTGAGGTTAACATTAATATTAATCTTCAAGTAATTAAAGTCCAGAGAGTAGAAATTACGATCCTATTTTATATTTTTAAATTAAGTTACAAAACGTTTTAGATGCCACGTGTGGCTAGTGATTACCACATTGAACAATACTGATGGTATGACATATAATTCTAGCTCTCTTAATTTAAGGATGCCGTTTTGACTTCAGACACTGAGTCCCCAGGCACAGGTTCGTTGCAGATTAGCAGCATAATCTTGGGTTTTCCAAATCTTAATTTCCTTTGATTGTAAAATCGGGTAATGCTCACCACGTGCCTCTGGTTGGTTTTGTGGAGGAGATTAAGTAAAACGTTTCAGGCGTCTGCCACCATTCCTGATACAGGAAAGGGTTCCTTCCTTGAACGCAGGCTGGTAAATATATCAACAGTAATCGGAATTTAGGTCATTTCCCTAAAGCTATTTCCTTGAAAATAGTTGGGGGGGGGGGGGAGTTGGTGTCACAGGATAGAGGCTTAGCTCTATAAAGAATGGATTAACCCTTTGTTTGGAAACACTGTAAATAAGTCCTGTTGTTGAAAATTATCATTTTAGAAAAATTCCTTTTCCCATCATCTTCAATCCATGTTTCCCCACCCGCTTTAGCAATAGACTGATTTAAGTTATCAGGTATGCATTATTAGCTGAGTAACCTTGGATTACCCACTTAAAGCTTTAGTAAAATGGTATACTAAATGCAGAGTTGGATACTGTTCCTGGAACGCAGTGATTGATGAAATACTGAAGCTTGTTTATGAATGTAACTTTTTAAGCAAATAAGACTTTTATTCAGAATAATTTTGCAAACTGCTTAAATGATTATTGGTCTTAATAACTTGAGGGTGTTTTGCATTTATGATAAGGAAAAGATGCTTCGGTGACTAGATAAATCTTAATTGGGATTTTTATCTTCTATTAGCAAATACTGATTATTAGAACTCTTAAAGCATAATTTAAGACTCACTCTAAATTGTTAATAAATGAAATATAACCTTCAAATTATAGTGTTAGCAGGAGGCGTGCTTCATTTATACAGTACTGCATAAAATGATTAATTTTAAAATCTATTAATTAATCTATAAATGAATCTTTGAAAGTAGGTTTGCTTTAACTTGCTAGATTTTTTTTTTTAAGATTATTTATGCATACAAGAACTGGGGTGTAGGCCAGAGGTGGGGGAGTATGAGATGATTCACCAGAGACAGAGTGGGGAGCAAAATAGGCAGATATACTGAAATACACTGCTCAGGGGAGCAGCTGGACACTGGAGCAGTCTGCCCCACCACGTGGGGTTATTTCCTTGACTAGGTATAGAACTAGTGTTGCAATGACTAGTGATGGCTTGATAGTGCTCTGAAACTTAACCCCTGCACCACCAGAGAGGTCCTAACTTGCTAGATTTACACAGTAGCACTTGGGACTAATTGTTAGCAGATATTCAGTCCAGACCTGATTTTGTTGATTGGATGTGTAACTGGTATCAACCTGTTCCTATCTCCCTTTTTATCACAGAGATAGTATGTGAAAATAAGTCATTGTAACAAATTAATTGTCTTATGAAAGGAAAGCCAGAAATTTCCTCTCATTGGTAGAAATTTAAAGCAACTAAATCATGTGAAAATTTAGTAATCACATCAAACATTACTCAGTAACACTCCACCCCCATTTAAAAAAAATACTGTAAGATTGGTTGATAATGGGAACAAGTGGCCCTCTCCTGGATTTCATAATAATTTTGTCATTCTCTGTAAATTCTGGATTAGCAAATTGTATTTCTCTGTATATTAAACAAAGTTTCCATATTTATTTCTGCAGTCCCTTCTATTTTGATGGTAATTCCTTCTCTTATCCTGCAGATTATAATGTTTGAGTATGTGAAATTCATTTGTTGGATTTTGGTTTTTTTTTTTTTTTTTTTTTAAAAGATTTATTTATTTATTNATAATGTTTGAGTATGTGAAATTCATTTGTTGGATTTTGGTTTTTTTTTTTTTTTTTTTTTCAAAGATTTATTTATTTATGCATACAAGCACTGGGGCACAGACCAGATGTGTGTGTGGGGGGGGTGGTGTGTGAGAGGATTCACCACAGAGAGCAGGAAGCAGAACAGGCAGATAACAGAAGTACACTGCTGAGGGGAGCAGCGGGCACAGCAGGAGAGGTCTGCCACACCATGTGGGTCCCCTCCCTGGCCGGCAGCAGGCAGCAGGGATCGAACTCATGCTGCAAGTGGCTGCGGTTTGCTTCATTGTGCGCTGCTTAAACCACTGCGCCACCAGGGGAGGCCCCCATTTGTCTGATTTTGAATCCATACTTCACCACTTAATAGTTGTGACCTTGGAGAAAGTGATAACTGTTACTTATCTTAATGTTACTATAAGGATTAAATAAGGTTGTTAATATTTAGAGTAGTGTGTCACATAGCAACTAAAACTTACTGAGAACTTAACCCTTAACAATCCAGTTCTTTTCACATACCGTTCCTCTATGAAGTCTTCCTTTTTCTTGTAGTCTTAGTCCTCTCCTTCCAGCTTATACAGCATAATATTTAGTAATTAGTAGTATTGTCTGATGTCATGTTATTTTTTGCCTAAAGACTGAAGGAAGAAGCCCTTAAACAAATTGAGAGGAGGCTATTAGGTCTCCTCACAATTAGTTGTCCAGTGATGAACACTTAGGAAAGGTAATTTGTTAGTAAAATAGGCAGTCTTCAAGTTATTATGTAAGATAAGCTTTAACCTATTATTGTTGTTCAAACTGCTAGAATTATATGTAACTTAGCTTTGCCACACTATGTATTATGGGGACTTGAGTTATAGAATGATTGGCTTTCAGGGGACATAGCCTTATTTTATGACTTTTCCTTCCCATGGTAGTAAAGTTAAGCATGCTTTATCTTTGGACAGTTAAGATTGATTTGCCGAAGGTCGCTCAAGTGTAGTATTAGATCCTAGCCTTTCTTGGCTATATGCCATGTGGTTATTCACCTTATTGGTAGTTATTGGTGATTAGTGTAACTTCCTCAAATGGCATACCACAGCTCCTTAACTGAGGAGCTGATATTGAACTCAGAATCAGGTACTTCTTTATAAAATAGGCACTGTTAAGATACTTATGCACTGATTTACTTAATCCTCTCAACCACTGTGAAGCAAGCTCTTAGACCAAATTTATATATGGAGAAAGTAAGACAAAGGTTACTGTAATTTACTTAGTCAAGGTCACACTGCTAGTAAATGGAAGGGATATAAACAAAGCCTGTGCTTTTTCTGTGCCAACTCCCTCACATGGGGTACAAGATTAAATAGCTACTTGAAATAATGGCAGTGCAATAATCATCCTATTACTGATTTTTGTTTAAAGGGTTGACTAGTTGATGATTAAGATTTTAAACAGTATTGTTACATCATAAAAAACAGATTTAAGAGAAACTTCCAGAATATAGGCAAGGTTCCCCCCTAGTCAGAAATAGTTGCATTAAGATTTTGGCATTTCTAGGCACTGTAGTCCTTGGCCTGCTGTCTGTACTCCCTTCCCCCCTTCCATAATAGTGGCTTAATTCTTGCTTGAGTTTCCGTCCTCTGTAGGTTGAGAGAGGGGCAGAGGGAACTTGCCTGCTTATGGTAGTTACTGAAGAGACTAAGCTGTTGGAATTGTCTTCATCTTATAAATTGCTGATTCTGATGCTCCAGAGAGAAGGAAAAAAGAACCCCATTGCTCCTTGACTAGAACTATTCATATGACCCTGACGAATGAGGAGAACAGAGTCAGAGAGTCAGGAATGTTTTGCCAATATAATGAATGACTGCCACAGCTGTTAGCTTCTTTCAATTCTCATTTTCATAATGATAAAATGAAAATATTCCCCTTTTTGCAGGAAGAAAGAAGCAAAAGCTTGCCAAGGAGAGAGCTGGACTTTCCAAGGTAATATTCAATCTGTTTTTGGTATTATATATGCCATAGAAAATGGTTATTTTAAAATCTACTTCACATACGGATTTTGAGAAGCTAGTTACATAAGCTATTGGGTGTCTATTTTAGAATGTTCTATTTTAAAATATATGTTCCTAGCAATAGTTAACTCATGTCAACTGCAGAGTATCTTGATTGCCTTTTGTCGGCCATAACATGCAACTTACTGTATGAGCAATATAATATACTGTATGAGAAATATATAAGAAGCAAAAAGGTGATAGTCTCCAAAAGATTCAAACATTCTCATGAAGTTGCTTTGAAATAGTAAACTAAAATACTTATTGATTTAATTTATTCATTTAATAATAATGAACATTTGTTAGTTTCCTTCCTTCAGCTTTCTTTAAAAGAACCACATGGTATTCATTCCAAAAGTTACATAAGGTTATTCACGCCCACTGATGCAAAATTCTAACACGACAAATTTTTTGTAGTAACATGTAAGTGTAGATATAAATCTTTCATTCATTTTTTCTTTTTATAGATCCCGTGTTCATGATTATTTTTAATGACTACATAGGTTTATCTGCTTGGTAAAAAATGTTCTGTGACATATGTAAGTAAATTAAGTAAGTAAATGTTAATCATTGTGCATATAGCTTTACATTTTTATTAAAACAGTTCCATTGTTTGGATTCCTAGGGTTTGGGTTACTGAATCAACAGTGGTTCTTTCTAAAGCAAGTTGAGGCAAGGAAATATTAAATCAATAAATGTTGTAGTGTGTTATTTTGAAACAGTAGAAATAACCAAATAGGCACCTAATAAGGAAATAGGGAGATGATCACTTTTAAGAATGTATGAAAAGATAAATGCACAACAGCTTGTCTTTTTAGGTTCAGGTAATCAAAATCTTCCCATGAGCTGAGATAGTAAATGATTGATGCCTCTACTTTCATAAATTTACATTTTTCAATTGTATTGGATAGAAGCGTATGTAGGGCCTTCCATTACTATCAAGCTATCACCAACTACTAGTTCGATCCCCAGCCAGGGAGCTAACCCACATGGTGCAGTAAACCTCTCCTGTCTGACTGGCTGTTCCCCTTAGCAGTGTATTTCAGTAGATCCACCTGTTCTGCTCCTCACTCTGTCTCTAGTAAATCCTCTCACCCCTGGTACCTCTGGCCTATGCCCCACCTCTTGTATGCATAAGTAAATAGATCTTTTTAAAAAAGAAAAAGTGTATATATAATTCAAGAATCAAAAACTGTTAATAGAGGTCTATTAAAAAGGGACTTTTCAATAACTGATGGCACTGTATTTTACCATAATATTTCAGACTGGTAATATGTAACTACTAAATAAAATCATAGCATGTTTAAATAAAGCTTCTTATAATTTATAGTAGAAAAATTAAAAGTAGGTCAAATGCCCAACAAATACAAAATGATTATGTAATCATTTTCCTTAGTGGGATATTCTACTGCCACTTACAAATGACTAATCTTGGGCCTCCCTGGTGGTGCAAGGGATTAAGAACCACCCTATGAAGCCATCTGTAGCCACTGCAGCACGAGTTTGATCCTGGGCCAGGGAAGGGACCCACATGGTGCAGCAGACCTCTCCTGCCTTGCCCACTGCTCCCCTCAGCAGTATAATTCAGTCAGTCTGCCTGTTCTGTTCCCCACTCAGTCTCTGGTGAATCCTCTGACATATCCCCCACCCCCACCCCCCAGCTGGCCTGTACCCAAGTTGTTATATGCATCAGTAAATACATCTTTAAAAAATATATCTAATCTTTTAGATGCATATAAATCTATGCAAAATAATGTTGGATCAGAGGAACACTTTGTAGTTGTGTAAGTATGTATAATGATGGTGATTAAAGATAGCAGAAATAGTAAAATACATATTTTATGGTAGGGGTATTTGTACTCTTCAGTTTTTTGTTTTAGATTTGATTGACAGCTTTCTGAGAATTGTTCAAATACTAACTGGTCAGTAAGTGTTTTTGCATTTATTTGAATGTAGATATTATTTTTGCACAGAGAGCTATTCAACTTCTTTTTAGTAGCAAGGTACAGGTATACCTATGTTTCTGTATATTGGTTATATCTCTTGGCATAAATGCAGTATCAGTTAGATATTCTATTTCCAAACAGTTACCTGACCTTAAAGATGCTGAGGCTGTTCAGAAATTCTTCCTCGAAGAAATACAGCTTGGTGAAGAGTTATTAGCACAAGGTAAGAGTCATTGAAAGACTAGGAAACTAGATAGAATTCTTCATAATAATGTAAATTTATGGTAATGAGCTTTTTGCTAGAGTATGGCTAATTTTTAAGTGTTCTAAATATTTTAAGTCAGGTTTTAGGGGGTTAATGACATGAAGATTATTTTACTTAGAAAAGCTTTTGATATATTTTGGGTGAGTTTTGTATTTACTTGATACATGATTTAGAGAAGAAAATTAGCTTTACAAATGAGATTACTATTAAGTAGTTTCAAAAATATAGTCATAGTTTGATATATAAATGATGACTAAAGGTATATGATATAGGAATATTCTCCCTTAACTCTATTTAACTTTTAGGTCTTATTTAGTACTATGGGAAGGAGTGACTAGGAAAAGTATTTGCCTGATCAGTGCATTACATCACCTGATTTCAGAGCATGTCAGTAATCTAAGTCTGACTCAGTTTAGACTTTGTTTTATGCATTCCATTAATTGGATTGACTTTTTAAAAATTTCTTATTAAAGTGAAATATTTTTTGCATCAAATTGGCTTTTATCTCATAGTAGCTTTAAAGTAGTTGCTATAATTAATAAAAATGGTATCAGGTAAGAGTTGATAGCCTATTCTCATTGCTCATAATATCCTTCGTGTTTCTATTTTGCCTTTTTTTTTTTTTAAAGAAGTGATTATCTTTTGGATGGTATTGTAGGCTGACTATATTTATAAATAAAATCGGAAATGCCTTATTAGAAAATACGTAACTTTTCAATATTTTAGGTTTAATCATAGGACAGTAGTAAAGCACTTAAATCCACATAACGATAATTTGGAAGGCTATAATGTATTATTTTAATAATATGAAATCTGCTGGAAGTGATAATTTGCTGAAACAGACTGTAATATTTCAAGTAACATTCGTGTTCGTGAAGACATCCATTTGCTATTATCGAAGTTTTCTTCTAGTTCCCCAAAATAAAGTATTATTTTAAGATATTAGACTATATTGCATGCCTAAATACTTATATTTAGCTTATCTTGGGGCCCCCTGCCCTGTAACTGTCAATCTGACTTGAGCTGTTGGATACAAATTGATAGGACAAGTATCTGTGGTGATAAGAGGAGGTCTAAAAGGGACAGGGAAGAGTTGTTGTTTTTCCGAAGCTCATGTTCCACACATCAACCCAGCATAGTCAGAGGGTTGCTGAACAACTCATCTTTCAAGCTGCCTTTTTATGGAAACTATTAACCCAATGAGAAATAGAGGACATGGGTAGATAGAGTTAGGAGGGGAAAAGGTCAGTATCAAAAGCGGTTTGGACAGTTAATGTAATTGCTTGACAAGGGCTCCCCCCCTTTTTCTTTTTAAATGGATTCTATTTTTATTTTTCAATAAATTTTAAAATTTTCTTACGTTGTTTTGACAAGGAACTCTTTATGCAGCGTCTCCCAAAAGTATATTCTATTGACAGCAATTTCATCGTGGAATATAGGAACAGGATCAAATCTGCAGTTGCAGAGAGGAAATTGTTTTACTACATGAAATTGCTATGGCTGTTTATTGTGCCCCGTGTATTTAGAAGTAGTAGACATTGTCTCATATCTGGGCTTGCCAACCTACCAGTATCTGGATGTGTTATTCCCTGGCCCAGAAGCTCAGGAAAGAATTTCCTGACATAATTAAAATGTGCTCAGTTTCACCTAAAAGGTTGGAAAAATGGCCCAGTCCCTGTTTTCAAGTTGCTAAACTAAGATTGAAAATAAATGAGTAGGAGACTCAATCAAAATAAAAGTGCAGAAATACATGAGGTAAATACCACCAGGGAAACATTTCTGTTTCTAAACATTTCTAAAAAGCTCTGAAGTTTTAATTTTCATGAGAGTTGGAAGGGCTAAGCACTGGGGAAAGGAAGGCATATTCTGCTCAATACTAAAACTAGATCTGACCCATTCGCACTATTATAAATGGATTATGTGATGTGTTCAGCCTTGTTAACAAAAGTTGCTACTTATGATCTGGCTTATCCACTCAGCAGAAGTGTAGCTCACTAACCACTTTACAAAGGGAAGGGAGCTCAAGATGATAAACTGACTGCAGTTGAAGTTGTGTCAGTGTGTAAAAATATCCTGGAATGCAGTACTTTTTTGGTATTGTTGGATATGCAAAAAAAGTTGTGAGTGATGATTAGGTTCAGAAGAGGTTTCAAGTCTTTTATAGGGTATATTCATTCACAAGCAGTGAATGAATCAGTGCTGGCTCTCATTGTGAAGCTCATAATGATAAAATTTCATTCCTCAGGAAAGGAATTAACTGAGCAAGTCAAGATGGTGACTGTGCCTCATCAGATGACAGTGGCTTAAATGATCAAAGGGATAGGATAATTGTAGTCCTTAATGTGTCAGTGGACATTTTGCTTATCTGACCTAGGATCAGAGAGGTTAGATATTAGGGAGAGGTTAGAAAGCCTTAGAAACCTTACCCATTGGCAAAGTGCCATCATATACCTCAACAGTATTCAAACTTTTACCCAAAAGGTTTCCCAGTGTTTCCACAGCAGCCAAATGGTGAAACAAGAAGTGCCCCACCATAAATCAAACTCAAAACTATGAGAAAGATCACTGGGAGTGACACCTTGTCAAGTCAGATCGTGGCGTCTGATGGTGCAGGCGTGTATCCCTCAGAACGCGTGCAGTGCCCTCAAGTTTGTTATGGTATAGTGGGATGTGACAGTTGAACCAATTTATATAAGCAGGGGCTCTCAAGTATGGAGTTTAGGATTAACTTGAAGCAATTTTTAAGCTTCAGCTTCTTGGAATATAAAATGAGGATACTAACAGTTAACTATAAAGATTGTTGTGAAAATTATATCAACCTTTTCATACAAACCTCCAAGAACAGTACCCCAACACCTGATAAAAGTTAGTTACTAATACTAAGGCAGTGAAAATAATCTGATACTGTAATCGTGGGTACCTGTGGGTTATACATTTGTCTAAGCCCATGAAATCTGCAACATGGGGAGTGAACCTTAATGTAACAAATGAACCACTGTTAATGGGGGAGGCTGTCATTTGGGGGCAGGGGACATGGGAAATATCTCTGTCTACCTTCTGTTCAATTTAGTGAACTGTAAATTGCTCAAAAGGTTTTAGTTTAAAAAAAAAAGAAAAGGACTCCCTGGTGGCACAAGGGGTTAAGCACTATGAAACTATCCGCAGCCACTGCAGCACAAGTTAGATCCCTGGCCAGGAATCTAACCCACATGGTGCAGCTGACTTCTGTCTCACCCACTGCTTCCCTCAGAAGTGTATTTTAGTCAATCCGCATATTCTGTTCCCCACTCTGTCTCTGGAGAATCCTCTCCTCCCCAGCACCACACCTCTGGCCTAAACCCCAGTTCTTCTCTGCAAAAATAGTCTTTAAAAAAAAAAAGACTCCCAACAAAGTTGCTTCAAAATAAGGTACTTTTAGAGGATAACCTGAGTAAAGTCTAAAATGAAAAAATATTTGAGACCATATTCAATAGCACAAAGTTCATCTGCTCAGAGAATTTGGAACAATTTCCATTTAAAAACTTAATAGGATAGGGCCTCCCAGGTGGTGCAGTGGGTTAAGCAACACACTATGAAGCAAACCTGCGGTAGGAGTTCAATCCCTGCCTCCGGCCAGGGAGGAGACCCACATGGCCCAGCAGACCTCGCCTGCTGCTTCCCTCAGCCTGTTCTGCTCCCCACTCTGTCTGGTGAATCCTCTCACCTCCTGCGACTCTGGCCTGTACCCCAGCTCTTGTAGACATAAATAAATAAATCTTTTTAAAAAAATTAATTGAGGACAAAGACCACATGAGTGGTACATGTACTCAAAAACTGTAAACCTGTTAGTGTCACAATGTTTTTTTTTTTTTAATTTGCATGAAATAATGATCTTCCCATTCTCTCTTCCCATAGAAAAGTAGTGTTCTAGGGGCCTCCCAGGTGGCACAAGGGATTAAGTCACAGCACTATAAAGCTATCTGCAGCCATTGCAGCATGAAATCCCCAGCCAGAGGGTTACCCGCCTGGCTCAGTAAACCTCTCCTGTCTCGTTCACTGCAATCCTAACCACCACCACCCCACCGCCCTGCACACTTGTGGCCTGGACTTCAGCTATTATATGTATAAATAAATCTTTTTTTAAAAAAAAATGTGTTACACTGTTGGCAATTTCTTGCATGATCTTTCAGAAATATTCTAAGTACATAAATAGTAATATACTTGGATATTTGTACACCTTAATTTCCCCCTTCTGTATGTGTATTAGAGACACATTCATGTCTATAATTAATTCTTTTAATGGTTTTATGACTTAATAGTTTTAATTATATGATATTACAGATTATTTCTGAAGTTTTATTTGCACAATATTTTTAATCATTATCACTTGGAGATAAAGGTGAAGGCTTCAGGTTACATGTTAATTTAATGTAAATCTTCCAGGTGAATATGAGAAGGGTGTAGACCATCTGACAAATGCAATTGCTGTGTGTGGTCAGCCACAGCAGTTACTGCAAGTGTTACAGCAAACTCTTCCACCACCAGTGTTCCAGATGCTTCTGACTAAGCTTCCAACAATTAGTCAGGTAAGCATTTGAAATGTTAAAGATGAAAGCAGGTAGAATCTAATAAATATTTTAAGGTCATTATAACTTTAAAATGAGTGTAATATACATGATAAAATAATGAAAATAGTACTGCGGATACCATATCTCAAGATTTTCTCCCCTAACATCCAAATGACTGGTTATAAGCTCTAGTGATTGTGTCCTTTTGTGAATCACAGAAGTGTGTCTCAGACCTTGGTAATCAAATCTCAAAATTCACAACACTCAGCTCCTTTCTAAGACTGTCTGCCTACATTTTTTGTGGGACCATGCTTTTTATGCCAATGTGGGCATTGAGTTTAATTAGGCCTTTTCACTATATTCCTAGTAAATAGTATAAAATACCATTGTATAAAAGATTAGGTGTAACAAGAGTAAATTGAAACACATCTTTTGATTTTTAATCCTTTCCTGGAAGCCAGACTGAATCTACCTTTTGGAATAGTATATCTATTATTCTAAATGTTAATTTCTGTGGGTGGTATGATTAAAAGTTGGTAAATGACTGACGAGCTAATGCTTGAAACTGATCTTTATTCAGCTAGATTGGAAAGAAAACATTCCCTAAAGTTTCAGAAGAGTTGAAAAACCAAGGAGTTAGTCTAAATCTTATTTTATTTATACTAATGTGGTTCTCTGTATTAGAATCATCTTTAATAGTAATCCTCTGCTTGATGAGTCTGCTCTTTGAACAGTAGCATAGCATAGTGCTTTTAGAAAATTGACATGAGATGATGTCTTTTGAAATATGGATGAGTTAAGAATGAAGCCTGAATTCCTTTATAAAAGAGGTTTCCTCTTCTAAGTTAACTTGACACCTTTTATCTGGAAAATTTTTATTTAGCCACCAGTTTCAGAATAGTGTATTCCTTCATATAATGACTGAACATTTACAGGCCAACAGCAAATGTTTACTGCTTAGAATGATCTGTGAAACACTAATTAATAATTTTAGTTTGTGTGGGAATGAAAAGATCTTATTTTATGTAGTTGACTACTTTGCAGCACAACATTTCATGCTTCCTTTATTAATTTTAATTTTGAAATAGGGACTGATAGTATGATCATTATTTTCTTAGTTAACAGTCTATAAAGTATTTAACTGCTGAGGTAAATTTCACAATGGGTAAATTTTAGCAAGATTTGACTTTTTGAGAACAAAGCATATTGAACTTAGAATCCTGTTTAAATGTGTATTTTTAAATTAAATTTTTTTCTCTTACAGAGAATTGTAAGTGCTCAGAGCTTGGCTGAAGATGATGTGGAATGAGAAACAAATGTCAACATAATGATCTCAATTAAAAATATTTTTAAAATCTTAACTTGGAAAGTGAACAGCTCTGGGGGAATAAGGGCAAATATGCTTGTTACGGACTGTCCTACACTGAAATCTACCAGAGTTAATTTTTACTTTGTGTAGATCCATTTGTCTGTTTTATTTATTTTTCCCAGTGAAAAGTATTTTGATAGAAAGCTTTTCATTTTATAAATACACTATGCGTTACTGAAATATGGATTTTGTTCTTCCCTAAAACATAATTAAAATGTACATATAACATCACATTGCTTACATTGAAAATAGCCAGGGCTCAGTTTTGAAAATAGGCAAGGAAAGTATAGGAGAAAGCTGAAGAATGCACATTTTTAAGCTGATAAATTTTGCTGTATAACAAAAATGGATGAAACCTGATTGTGTTTATCAAAACTGAGCATTAAAATTTTTGAGATAGTTTCTACCCCTTAATCTCTTTAAAGTATGAGATGCGCTGCTGTGCTGTATTATCAATTTCACCCCCGTCCTGTGTATCAGTTTTGAGATGTTTTGTTTAAATCAGTGGGCTTACTGTGTCTTAGATATTTATCTCCTTGTATTTTAGATATATGTAGTTTTGAGGTAGCACAGAGAATTACTCTCTGTACACTCCTAATCTAGCCATGTGCGCTTCATTAATGTCTACTCATTTATAAAATGAGGAAGTTGGTCTAATTCAGAAAAGTGTCCCTTTTACCTTTAATTCATTTGGTTCTGTTCAACATCTTCACATTTACCCTTCTCCTGAGGAGTATATTTGTTTGGGCAGCCAAGCCTTGCATTTTTTTATACTCTGAATTTTGCATGCTTGCCTGACTTAGTATTTCCTAATTGATTTTTATTTTAAGGTATAACATTGATTTTTCAGTGAAATCAACTGTTACCACTCTTGTAAATTAATCTGAAACTTAACCTTTAAGTTAACTGGATGATAATGCTTGTAAAAATGTTCCCCTTTGCTTTTATCTTATGTACCTCTCTGATTGGCCTTCATCTGATTTATCTTGCTATGATGAGACTGAGATGTAACCTTGTGGCTGAAGCAAAGAATGGAGGTAACTTACTCTCAAAATAGTGAAATATTAACTGCAGTCATAGATTGAATATCAGATCTGAGAATAAAGGTCTTTGATACTTAGTGTCATCTGTTGAATTGAACAACATTTCTTCATTGTATAGGTTTCCTTTCTTCTCTTTAAAAATCTGTGGAGACCCCCAAAGACTTTATTGACGTACAGTCTTTTCCTAACCTTAACCGTGGATTTTGTGGTGGTTGTATAGCAGAAAGAATGTGGAATGTTGCTCTAGTTTCTGCATCTGCACAGCCTATGACATTTCTGCACTTACCTCCAGTATCCTCATCTATAAAATTAGAACGTCAGAGAAGGGACTCAT
This sequence comes from Galemys pyrenaicus, assembly GCA_019455555.1. Taxonomy (NCBI): domain Eukaryota; kingdom Metazoa; phylum Chordata; class Mammalia; order Eulipotyphla; family Talpidae; genus Galemys; species Galemys pyrenaicus. Next base: position 2,084,810 of record JAGFMF010011673.1, read on the forward strand.
CAAAGGACTTCCTCAGGTAGTTACCTCCCAAGCCTGGGTTCTTAAGCCCTTAAGCAGTGTGGTTTTATTTTTGTTTGTTTGTTTTTATTGATGCCCGGCATGGCTTTTGAGTGTGGGGTAACTAGTACAAACATGCCGTGTGGTTGCCTTTACTGATAGTATCCCACATCCAAAGCATTGTGGTGATTGATCAGTGATCGGTGATTGACTATGCAGCTAGGAAACAGTCTTGCACTTCCCAGAACACTAGCTGCATAAAATTATATCAGGGACAGTCAGAGAAGCTGGGGAGATGGCAGGGTTAGACAGTTCAGCAAAAGAATGGACCCAGTAAAACTAAGGACTGACTGAGAAATAAGGGTCAGCTTAGATTTGGGGAGGGTATGAGTCAGCTGGATGTCAGTTGGCGTTCTGAAAAATAATTGGCTTTGCTGTAGTAATATTGAAAAAGCAGTGATATCTTCCCTTTAGAGCAAAATAAGCTAAGCATATTTTGTTTAAATGATGGTTTTGGTGCTTTAAATATAGGTGCTTCTTTAGGACGCTATTAGATTTACAAAAAAACAAAAGAAAAGCCCAACAGACACAATTGCTGAACACTGTTTCCCAGCTGAAGTTTTATAGGGTGGTGGAATGAGGCAGTTGTGATGCTATCCAAGTGGGGTTCAACCTAATCTTTTAAGTATAATGTATAAAATCTTTGGCAATGGAGCTTTGTATTTGTGTGTGTAGCATTGTTGTTTGGGTAAAGGCCTATTATTTGGTTCTGCCATCTGTGTATTAAGTGAAAGCATTTAAAACAGGCTCACCTGGTGGCAGCAATAGTATTCAATCAATAAATAACTAGAACTTAACATTCATGTTTAGCTACATCAAGTGTAGAACCTAGTACAGTGGATAGTAGGCACTCAGTAAATATTTGCATTCCGTGACCCCAGAATGCAATTTTTACCATTTTCTTGCCTTTCTGTGTTGACCAACCTATGGACCAGAGTATTAGTGAAACGTAACTACATCAGAGATATAAAGAAAATTGATAGATCATGCAGATATTAAAATTTTCTTGTAACTTAAAAATTGCAATTTATTATTGCTTGTGCCTCAACTGTTTAAGTGAAGATTAAAGGGCTTGGAGAAAATTTTGTCTTGGTGTGTATTTGCAGAGGTGAATTCTAACTTTTGTGACTAATACCTAACTACTTCTAGGTTGGCATCATTATCAACAGGTGAGGATTTTACGGCATAGAGGCTGTCCTACTAGAATGATCTAGAAGTGTTAAAGCAGATTGTTGGGCAGCAGGTCTGGGCCAGGAAGAAAACCTATATACGTTTGCAGGTCTTGGTGATGCTGCTGGTCCTGAGTCACATCATAAATCTGACAGACACGCCAGTGGTGTGGGAAACAAACAGGAAATTCTTACCAGAGAACACTAATTGTGGAAAATTTTAGGTGAACTTTAACACTGTAACCATGAGATGAGATTACAGACCAACTAAGTGATAGTAGAATGATTGTCTAAGAACACCTAGGACTCTGTTTATCTGAAGCATAAAGACCTTCCATTATCAGACTGTCTTCAAGATAGTTCATTTAAATGTATTGTAGGAAATTTCAGAAACTGGCCCATCAGACAACAGTTTAGCAGAAAACTATATTCCTTAAACATTTCAGGTGAATTTATAAGTAAATATACTGAGTATGTAATTCACATTAGCTATGTGACTATATCGTTCTTTTCATCTTTTAAAGACTAAAATAAAATGTCTGGACATGATCCAGGAGGTATTGTGAAAATTACAATTAAATTTAGGATTAAATCCCTGTTTAATTCTAAATCCATGTTTAATTTCCATCAATATTGATAGTGAAGTCAAATACTTTGACAAACCAATAAGCTAGAGGTGAGAGTTGAAAGGGCGGGGCAGGGATAGAGAAGGGATGCTGTGTTTAACTTGGAACTTGATCTGGAAAAAAAAAAAAGCAGTGGTACTTAGTGTTCAGCACAGTGTCTTCATGTGTCATGTGCTGCCAGCATGTCATCCGCACATTCAGGGAGAACGACTGGATCCCACTGGAACTTGCTGAGATCTTACAGTCCACGAGGCCCTGCCTTTTCTTTGATGCATAGGAAATAGACTGAACTGAGCTGGCCTTTGAGTTTGTTCCTTGACAGAGTGGTCATCTTTGAAGTTCTAAAGCCAGAACCTGTCTCACTTTACCCAGAGTAAAGTCTTGTGTTAACAAGACTAGTCCTCAGTGATTCAGTGATCACTGGGCAGTTTTCACCCGTGCCATTGCTCATTCTACTCAGCCTTTGGAAGAGGCTGAGTCTGTGGTCTTAGCAGAGATGGATTCTTTCACAAAACAGTTATATCAATCTCTCATTCCTACAGAGCTCTGCTATAGTAGGGACTCCACTATTGCATATATAGAAAGCCAACCTGAATGAAGATAAGAGTGGCTCTTATTAGCACTTCAGAAAGATTGTATCTCTGTTAAGATTAGAATGATGATCTCCAAGCCAGGACAACTCCCCATTTCTGCTTCTGACTGCTTGTTTTCACAAATAGATTTATTCAAAGAGGCTAAAGGTCTGGGCACTGGCAGCTCCATGTCCATATAAATGACAGTAATACCTGTTATTAATGTACTCTGATTCCTCATGATTCTATAACTTTGAGAAGAAACTTGCCCAAAGTTTCATGGGAAATGGAGATTCAGGATTTTATCTTTTCAACTTCATTGAAATAAGATTTGCAAATAAAAATTGTGTATATTGAACAATGTGATATTTTGATGTAAATACACATTGCTAAATGATTACCTCAGTCTGACATCCATTACCTCGTCACCTTTGTATGTGTACAAAGAGAATACTTAAGATCTACTCTGCAAATAGTAAGTTTACAGTAAATCATTAACTGTAGTTAGTATGCTCTACAGGTTTCTAGGACTTAACACATTACTGAAATTTGTACCTTTTTACTATCATCCACCCATTTCCCTGAAACCTCAGCTCCTGGTAACTACCCTTCTGTTCTGTTTCCGATTTTGATTTTACTTACTTTGCTTTAGGTTACACATAAAAGAGATCATGAAGTATTTGTCTATCTTATTTCACTTTTGAATATCTCATTGGAGGTTCGTGTCAGAAATGACAAAATTTTCTTTTTAAGGATTAATATTCCTGTGTGTAATACTTTTATCCATTAACAATCACTTGGGCTGTTTCCAAGTCTTTATTGAATAATAACTGCAGTGAGCGGCAGATACCAGATATTTGAGATAGTGACTTCGTTCTTTGGACATATATTCTCATCAGTGGACTTGCTAGTCATGTAGTCCTGATAGTTTCTTGAGGATAGCCACAGTTTTCCATAATAGCTATTCCAATTTACATTCTTAGTGTACAAAGGTTCCTTTTTCTCCAAATCCTTACCAACACATCTCAACTTTTGGTAATAACTATCCTAAAGGTGTAAGGTGGTACCTTACTGTGGTTTTGATTTGCATTTCCCTAATGATTACTGATGTTGCACATTTTCATGTACTTGGCTATTCATATGTTCTTTGGGAAAATATTCAGAGTTCCCTATTTTTTAGATACGGAACAATTTAGATTTTTTTAAACTATAGAGTTGTTTGTATGAGTTCCTCATTTCTTAGATATGAACTCCTTATCAGATATGGTTTGCAAATAACTTTCTCCCATTCCACTGATTGCCTTACCATTTTATTGTTTCCTTTGTTGTCTAGAAACTTCTAGTTTGATGTAGTCCCACTTATTGATTTTTGCTTTTATTGCTTGTGCTTTGGTGGCATGTCCAAGAAAAAAATCATTGCCAAGACCAATGTTGACAAGCTTCTTCCCTGTTCTTAGAGTTTATGGTTTCAGGTTTTACATTTAAGAGGAGAGGTGCCGAATGAACCAAGAAATAAATGACAGACAAAATAGTTTAATAAAGGCGGGTCCCAGGGGACGCAAAGCCTCTTACTCTGGACAGAAGGGTCCAGAGTGCTGGGCGCAGTTCATATTTGAGAAAAACTGTTCTCCCTAGGTTAGTTACAGGAAAGTGGTTTATTCTTTTATTTCTTAGTATTCAGCATTATTCTGGCACACCTTCAATGTCAAGGTTCTATGTTAGCAGGCTGTACTGCCCTCCCTTGTAATCTAGTTTACTCCCCAGGCAACGGTTTCACTGGCACAAGAAAGAATATCCTGATCTGTGCATGGGCCACGTGGATCGGTTTTTTTAGCCATGACCAATCTTCCAGCCATGACCCAGATGTTTTCTTTGTCTCAGCTCTCCACCCCTAGGGGTCTCCAACACCTCCCCTCCTCTTCATCTATTATTGGGTACTTAGGTTGTTTCCATAACTTCTTTACTGTAAATAGTGCTGCAGTGAACATAGGCGTGCTTATCCCTTCAAATTAGTGTTTTTGTGTTCTTCGGCTGAATACTGAAGAATAGAATTGCTGTATCGTGGCAAGTCATTTTTTGAAATTTTGCGAAATCTATACATAGGAACTGGTCTAGTTCTCTATTCTCACCAACAGAATACAAGTGTTGCTTTTTTCTCATACCCTTCCCAACATTTGTTGTTTCTATTTGATGGGTCATTTTCATTGGCTTGAGGTGGTATCTTGTGGTTTTAATTTGCATTTAGCTGATAAGTGATGATAATCATTTTTTTTGTGTGTGCCTGTTAGCCATCTGCATGTCTCCTTTGGAGAAGTGTTTACTTAGCTCTTGTCCCCATTTTTTGACTGTATTATTTTCCTTTTGTTGACTTGTTTGAGTTCTCTATACATTTTGCGTATTAGTCTAATGTCAGCAGTGCAATTTGCACTTGTGATTTCTTTTGTATATGATGTAAAATAAGAGTTTAATTTCTTTCTTTTGCCTGTGGATATCCAGGTTTCCCAACACCACAACCCTTCCCCCATTGTGTATTCTTGGTGTCTTTGTAGAAGAGTCCTTCACTGACTAAGATTCAGGACTTGATTAGGAAGATTAACTCATACTCTATGTATTTGGCTACCCAAATGACATAAAATGAAGGAGTTGGGAGGGCTTTTTTTTTTTTTTTAAGAATGGGAGTATTTGTCATCAAGGATGAGAGACAAAATGAGCAAACAAAACAATAGCCACTGTATGATTCAAGTTGCATGTAGAACAGATGCCTGTATCTTGTGAAAATACAGAGCCTGAGGGAAAGTTGAAAACACTGAAATCTTCCCACTCAGAGTGGAGCTTGGAGAGTCACTGTTCTTTTAGAATCTGTCTTCTCAATTATATTTCATTACCACAGCTACCCTCTCCCAAGAAAAAGATAAAATGAACTAACAGTGATAAAGATGATTCCAGAAACCTCTTAAGTTAGCCTAGCAAACACCAGCCCTAGAGCAACCATATACCTGGGAGACGCCTGTTAAAACACTTACTGATCTGTTTAAAATGGTTTTATCACTTAAATTTTTAGTTCATTTCATGTTGAAAAGCACTTGAGAATTAAAGGAATAAGTTCTCAGCAGATTAAGAAAATGCACGTATCCTAACCAATTTTCGAAAGGGTTTAGGTTGGTTTGGCTATAGATTTTCATCATATGTGGAGCTGTTGCCCCTGATTTGCTATCCTGTTATCAATGATGGATTTGTTGGTTATTAGGCAAGATGGTGTCACAGTGAAGACATGGGCTTGTCTCCTTTTACACTCAATGCAGCAGTAAAAACCAGTAACTTCTGAAGGTAAAACAGGACTTCAGTGTGATCTGGGAGCAAGAGCCATAGGAGAGGGGTCCCATCCCAGCCACCAGCCCCGAAGAAACCAACGACAGCCCGACCCCCACTCACTGGCTCTTGAAGCATCAAGCCAAAGGGACACAGTTCTGAGAAACAGTCCTGTGGGTAGGAATAGGGTTGGCAATTCTTTAAGCAAGAGACTAGTGTAGACTTCAACAGAGACACAGGACTTCCAACAGGACACTGAGGAGAATTATGCTACGTTGAATGGGAGCCCTTGGGTGGAGAAAAGAACCTAAGAATCAGGGCTATCAGCTCAGCCAGGGTCTCTGGGGAAAGGAGAGCAGAGGTTGTATAGAGGCAAACACCTTAAAGGAGGAAAAAGCCTTGTGAAGGAACGGGTTCTGGTGAGATAACAACAAGTGGTCTGATCTGCACTCCTTCCCACCCCTTAGGACTTGTGCATACCTTGTGATGCACACTGAGCACAGGGACTGCTGAGTCTCATTCCAAACCCCAGAGGAGGAGGATTATTGGGGTGTTACAAGCGAGCGAGCCTGACCCCAACTCATCCAGACTAATAGCTGGATTCTTCTAAGTCCCTTCTGATAACTCGGTACAAAACAGATCCCGGTACATACAGAAGTCAGCAAAGACCAAAATAAAGCCACAGCACCACCACCTGTAGGAAAAGTGAAATAGTTTAATTTTTATATTACTGTTAAGGATATTTAAAACAAAGGGAGATATCAAGGACAAAATCATAGTCATAGCAATAGATACAAAGAAGGCATTAGACAAGATTCGGCACCCATATGATAAAAACTCGGTAAAATGGAGTTAGCAAGAATAAATCTCCACATAATAAATGCCAATATGTTTAACCCACAGTTATCATCATACTCTGGTGAGAAATTGAAAGTCTTTCCTCTAAAATCAGGAGAACAGCTTATATATATAAATAAGCAGCAAAAACAAGTATGCGGAGAAAGGAACCGCTGTTGGACATTGTTGGTGGGAATGTAACTTACTTGAATGCTATAGAAAATGATAGGGAAGTTTCTCAAAATATTTTTTTAAAAATGGATCTACCAGCAATTGCACTTGGGATTTATCCAAAGAATGTGAAAACACTAATTTGAAGAGATGTAGCACTCCTGTGTTCATTGCAGCATTGTTTACAGTAACTAAGTTATGGAAACAACCTAAGTATCCAACAACAGAGCAGGGAATTTGAGATGATTCCGCTATTAAAAAGAAAAAAAGAAAAAGAAAAAACTTGCCATTTATGACAACATGGATGAAACTGCTGGAAGGGATTATACTAGGTGAAATAAGCCAGAAAGAGACAAATACTGGATAATTTCACTCATAAAATATAGAGAAACAAAGGAACTGACAAAACTAAACCAACAGACACTCTAGGATATGACTGAAGAATTGAGGCTATTAAAGGGGGTACTAGGGGGGTCAAGGGATAAGGGAGCCCTGGTGGTGGCTGTGGTGTGGTGAGGTACATCTGAGGAGGTACAAACCTATTTCCCTGGATCTTAGTGCTGTAATCCAATGTTACCTCAATAATAAAAAGATTTAAAAAATGAATTTATCAACCACAGATTTCCACTTTATGTATGTGTAAACAGGAAGGTGTTTTGTGGTGTGTCATCACGAAACAAGAGAAATTAACAGGTGAACTACGCATACATCTGTACTTCATCTGAAAAGGATTTAAAAGTTACCTACCAGCAGAGGCACTTGGAAGTTCAATCTCCATTGCATGGGGTTCAATGCAGTTGAGTCACAGGACGCTGGACCAGGCTTTAGGGGAAAAAAATTACCAGCGAAGTGTGTGTGTCGAGTAGTATTTTCACCAAAAAAAAAAAAAGCAGACCTTCTTTCTCTCAATATCCCATCAATTTTTGCTCAGCCCTTCGCAAAAGTGCATTAGCGGCTGGGAGATTGATTTCTCACGAGGTGAAAACACAGTCTGGGAGTACACAGAGGAAGAGGATAGTGAGGTTAACGGGCGTCTGAGTTTCCTCTTCTTTCCAAGTTAGGGGCAACGTGACAACACTACAAGCGACGAGTGTGCTGAGAAAGACGTCCAGACTGAACTGCCTGAGAATTGCCATCAAGTTAGAAACGGAAACTTTTGGCGCCATCTAGTGGCGGCGTCTCCGCCAACGACTCGAGCTTTCGGCGCCCAGTCCTGACTTGTGGGCGTCCGGGCCAGGGCCCGCGGAGATTCACCCTGCCGCGGCAAACTGATGACTTGGAGCAAACCGCCCAGAACCTCCGGATGTACACATTAGACATCTCCAGCACTGAAATGTAATCCTGTAGTTTGTAGAAAGCCGAGTGGCGTGAGTCGAGTGTTCAAGAAATAATTTCACCAAGATACCCAGTGATAAGCTTCTCATGATGAGAGCCCAGCGCCAGCAGGCACAGCTGAGAGGCGAACCAGAGACCCAGCCGCTCCAGAGCCAAAGAACCAGAAAGAAAACCTGTTCCTTACCCCGCCCCCCAGCAGAGGCCACCAGACACTCTAGCAAAATCACTGCTAAGTTTTCTGCTAGCGCAGAACGATTCAGGAGCTAGCTGAGACAGCCTCTTACCCTCCTCCTGGCTGCAGCGCTGGGCCTAAAGGAGATAACGTTTGTGAATGGAGATCAACTGTGCGTGGCGCCCCAGGTTCTGTACGTGAAGGTGGTGTGTTGTTTCTGAATATCACACTTTTCTCCCATTATCTGTTTAAACCTCCAGAGGTTACTATTCACACGAAATCTGTCACTGCAACATGGCAGTCAGGGAGTCATTTGGACCTCCTTAGAGAAGACCGAGAGTCCCCCTTTGACTATTTCAAAGGTTTTGCTGTCGATTTATTCTCTTTTGACAGATTACCACCCTGTGGATCCTCCGTTTGGAAGCATAGCCGCGCAGCATTTGACTAACAGAGCAAGGCAATGGGATAGCCAGACCGTGGACCAAGAGAGACGCAATGTAATTCACATAACGTACTCGGTGGGAAGGAGCAGAAGAAGCATCTTGTCACTGTGCTGGGAATCTTTACAATATCTTATCTTCACAATACAGATTCCTCACAAAGGTAAATACTCTAAAGAGTAGACCTTTGTAGGTGTAGATTAGTTATCTTCATTTTTTTTTAAAAAGATTTATTTATGCATACAAGAACTGGGATACAGGTCAGAGATGTGGGGGGTGAGAGGATCCACCAGAGGCAGAGTGGGGAACAGAACAGGCAGACAGACTGAAATACACTGTTGAGAAGAGCAGCGGACAAGGCGGGAGATGTCTGCTGTGCCATGTGGGTCAGCTTCCCCGCTGGTAGCAGGGATGGACCTTGTGTTGCAGTGGCTGTGGTTACTTCTTTGGGATATCAAAATGTGCTTCATGTGCAAAGACTACTGGTCCTGAAGTCTACCAAGTATGGTGCAGTTTAGCCCAATTCATTATCTGCATGAAGTTATAAAAGTAGCTGTAAATGAGGGTAACACAATGGGTTAAGCAATGCATTATGAAGCAAACCGCAGCCATTGCATGAGTTCGATCCCTGAGACCAGCCTGGGAGGTGACCCACATGGTGCAGCAGACCTCTCCTGCTTGGCCCGCTGCTCCCCTCAGCAGTGTGTTTCAGTAGATCTGCCTGTTCTGCTCCATGCTCTGTCTCTGGTGGATCCTCTCACCTCCTGCGATTCTGGCCTGTACCCCAGCTCTTGTATGCATAAATAAATAAATCCTGAAAAAAAAATTACATCTGAATGTCCCTTTAAAAAAAAACAGCTGTAAATGACTAGGAATTATGTCATTTGCATTACATGAAGGTCTGAGTACGTGGTTCATGCTGTTATGAAAAATGTTTACTTTTACCCTTGTCAGTTTTTTTTTTTAAAGATTTATTTATTTATGCATACAAGAACTGGGGTACAGACCAGAGGTGTAGGGGGGTGAGAGGATTCACCACAGAGAGTGGGGAGCAGAACAGGCAGATCAACTGAAGTACACTGCTAAGGGGAGCAGCGGGCGAGGCAGGAGAGGTCTGCCGCACCATGTGGGTCCCCTCCCTGGCCGGCAGCAGGGATCGAACTCATGCTGCAGTGGCTGCGGTTTGCTTCATAATGCGTTGCTTAACCCACTGCGCCACCAGGGAGGCCCACCCTTGTCAGTTTTTAATGAGAGGATTTCCTTTCACCCTTTGTAGCGCAGAGAGCACCTCATGTATCATCTCTGACATAATAAACGTGATCCAAAAGGCATTAAAAAAGTCTGGCAAGTGTTAATAAAATGTGTCATTTATTTCTTTAGGAAAAAAAGTTCTTCCTGGAAAATGTACTAGGATGACATTTTGTGAAGACTTATTTGAGATCCCCATAAATAAATTTTACATGGGAATGTGCCAATGAGAATGCAATTCAGAAAAATCGTTAGAACAGCTGATTTGCCATAGAAGGGGCATAATTCCAAGTGAATCTTTAGAGTGCTTCAGAGCAATTTATGTATATTTAGTATTAAAGGTAAAGAATAAAATATATCAAAGGATTTCTTTAACTCTTGAACTTCTCCATGCTGAGTAATACTGTGCAACGTGTGATGGAGCAAGTGGCTATTTGGAATAAAACCTCCACATTTGTCCTTATGTTTGCCACTTACTAGGGAGCTTTATTTCTGGGAGGCTGAGTTGCTTTATTTTCAAAGAGTGTGGTGGTATCTTCTCAAGAGGAGAATTAAAACCACATCTACTATGTCTGCGTCTTGGTTGTTGCCTTTCTGTCTATTCCTATGGGTGACCCGCCATGCTTCTCTCTACCAATTTCTCCTGGGCTGCCACCCACTTTGGGCCATTCAGGATGTTGCTCTGGCAGTTCTTCCTTTCTTCTGCATCGTGGGTTCCTCCCTCTAGGCAGATACTTCCACCATGCACAGACTTGGTATAATTTGTCTCATCTTAAAAGAAAACAACCTCTTGTCTTCTTTTTTTTTTTTTAAAGATTTATTTATTTATGCATACAAGCACTGGGGTACAGGCCAGAGGTGTGTGGGGGTGGAGTGAGAGGATTCACCACAGAGAGCGGGGAGCAGAACAGGCAGATCAACAAAAGTACACTGCTGAGGGAAGCAGTGGGCACAGCAGGAGAGGTCTGCCGCACCATGTGGGTATCCTCCCTGGCCGAACTCGTGCTGCAGTGGCTGCTGTTTGCTTCATAGTGCGTGGCTTAACCCACTGCGCCACCAGGGAGGCCCCCTCTTGACTTCTTATCCCATGCAACTAGCACCCCATTTCTCTTCTCGCATATGCTATAACAACACATCTCTCAAGAGCCATCATACTGGCTGTCTTCATCTCCTCCATCTCTCGTCACCCGTGCTAGCAGACTTTTGTCTGGGTCCTTTTACTGAGGCTGCTTTTGCCAAGACAACCAGTGACCTCCTTGGTGCTGAATTCTGGGGTCTGTTCTTAGACCAGTTGTCTTGGTCTTCAGTATTTACATGATCATTCACTTCTGGGTATCTTGTCTTCTGGGTATTGGGCCACTATATGAAACTTCTACCACACTAACTGGTATTTCCAAGCTTCCAGGACTTTCCTTGGGTGTCTTTGCCAGTTATGCTTATCCCTTAGTGACTTTTCTTCTAGGCAGATACTTCCACCATAAAATACTACTTGTATTCTGATGACTTCAGAGTGAGTTGTCTGGACTATACCCTGAATTCCAGACTTAGAGATGCAGCTTCCTGCCTGACACCTCTCAGGTAGATGGACATCTCAGGGATCTCACATTTAACTTCTGACCTTTTTTTCCTGATCCACTCTCTGGGGTTACATCCATCCTAGTTAATGATTCCTCCAGCCTTCTGGACATTCAAGCCAAAAGTTTCGTAGTCACCCTTGACCCCTTTTTTTCCTCTCACACCTCACATGCAGTCTATCGGGAGATCCTATTAGCTCTTCCAAAAATATCTCCAGTGCAGTCACTTCCACTTCCTATCACCTCCACTGTCACTCTTGTCCTACTTAATTTTGCTCCAGAGCCCCCTTGATGTTCTGTGTCTTTCATTCTTATTTATTCATTTAATGCCCATCTCCACACCAATGTAAGCCCCATGAGGGCTGGGCCCCCAACCTACTGAAGTTTTGTTCATGCTGTATCCATACAGCTTCCAAACACCTCCTAAGTAGTGCCCAGTAAATATTGTCAAGTGAATGAACAAATGACGCGATTGTTGAATAGCAGGCTTTGACAAATGTATACTTGGTCGCTGTCATTTTACACTGTCCTTCTTAGATATCTAATTTGAATAAGCAATTTAAAAAATTGCACTGTGAGGGAACAATCAGACACATGTGGAAGGTGGGATATTGTATGGAATCGGTTCCTTTCAATAGTCAATATCTTACAAGAGGGGGTACAAGGGGGAACTGAACTATCCTGGATGAAAAGGATTTTGAGAGATAAAAACACCAAATACATTGTGTGGGTTCTTGATTGAGCGAAATGGCTTTGCAAGAGGTATTTTTGTAATTTTGGGGGAAATCTGAATATGAACTGGGGATTAGATGATGTTATAAAAATTATATTAATTATATCAACTGTTTCAATACACATTTGTGATTATGTATTACAGTAACCATTTTGCTGATGAGTAAATATCTATGAGATGTAGATATCTATGAGTAAATATCTATGAGTGAAATAATACATAATTATTATTATATTTTACAATAACCATTTTATTTATATATATAAATATATAGGTATCTAAGAATTTTAACTTTTAGAATGCAACAATGCTATCTATAGTCGTACCACTAATTCATATATTAATCATATCATGAGGTCTAGAGTTTTCTTTAAAAAACTTAAGCAAGAGAAGAAATTTATGGGGTCTCTCTGATGACCTAGGAATTAAGTTTCAGCACTATCACTGCTACAGCCCGAGTTTCATCCTTGGCCAGGGAGGTGACCCACATGGCGCAGTAGACCTCTCCTGCCTTGCTCACTGCACTGTATTTTAGTAAATCCACCTGTTCTGCTCCCCACTATCTCCTGGTGAATTCTCTCTCCCTCTATACCTATGACCTACACCCCAGTTCTTCTATGCAACAAAACAAAAATACAAAAAACACCCACAAAAATTAAAAAAAGAAAAAATAAAGGCAGTAAAATATTAATAGTTGTGAAACTGAAGCGATGCACATATAGGTGTTTTTTTTTTTTTTTTTACTGCTCTCTACCTTTTCTGTATGATCGAAACTTCAGAAAAGTAATAGAAAGCATCCCATGAGCTTTAGCGGGAAACCGATTGCATAGACTGTTTACCGAGCTGTTAGTGCAAAGTGACCCCTGCCCTCTCCTCCCTGGCAACCCACCCAGCAGCCAGTGGGCCAAGGACTATGGGTGACAAGCCCCAAGATACCCAGAGGACTATGGGTGACAGTCCAGTATAGGTGGACTCAGCGCTCACCCTCCTCACTAACAGCAACCCTGTAGCTGCTCAGTGGGGGCCCCCCACCCATTGCAGTGGTGCTGTCCTCTTTCAGTGGCTTCTAGATGGGTCTGCAGTGCCAGCTGCCCATCTCAGAGGGGCCAAGCCCAGAGCTGAGTGTCTCCTCAAGCACGGCCTCCACTGTCTAGTGGTACAGATTTGTGGGTTTGGACCTTAGAAGAGGAAAAGAATCCTGAAACCTAAGTCAAAAGCCTGCTAGAACTACTCTCCAAAGTGAAACAGAAATGAACTAGGAACTCCTCTCAGTGCAGCTTCTAAGAGGTAATGCCTGTGAATTTTGGTTTTGTGGGGGTGACATATTTGTACTCATGAGCCAAGTTCCTTTTTCCTGTCTTCAAAGTGCAATTTGGGAGTAGTAAGTCTATTTGGTGTCACCGTAGTTGTGGGGTTTGGGGTGATATTTTTTTCTTATATTTTTCTATGTTTTTTTTCAAAATTTCTGCCATCACCACATGTTAGTCTCATTGTATGAGGTAACAAAATATGACCTTTGTCTATACCTACTGTAATAGTTGGGACACTTTCTGCAGGTACTAATAACAAATCCAGATTAAACTGAAGTTGAGGGTAATTCACCGCTTCACAGGCGGGGCGGGCTTCAGGTACAGCTAGGCTTGGGGTCCAACGATGAGCCTAGACCCAGTTTCAATCTCTTCTCATCCTCTGGTCTCACTTTAGACTTGGCTCCATCTCCAGGAAGATGCTATCCTGGTGGTCACAGTGCAGCTTAAGAGACTTTAAACTTATGTCTTTCCAGCTTCATCTATGGTAGAAACCGTTTTATCCATGATTCCTGGCAACATGGTTTTTTTTTTTTAATCTCATTGACTCATGTAATCACCTACAAGTCAGCACTGTCACAAAGGAGATAATGCAAGAGATCAATTCATGTCAGTTACTTGTCTTACCCTTGAGATGGAAGTGGGACCTCCCTCTGCCCAAGCACTGGGGCTAGGAGTAGGACAGGGTCGTTTCCTAGAGGAAATTTGATGTTAACAAAAGAGAGGGAATAACAAAAGAGTTGGAAGATAGCCAGAAAATCTATTCTGATCTGCAATAATACAAGGATGAGAACACAATATTTGAGCTAAGGAAATTTGCTCTAATTGAATGCAGAAATTAACTCTGGGCTTCCTGGCAGCCAAGGCAAAAAATCTTAATTTAGGATTAGCTAGCAAGGAAGTATCGCCAACTCTTATCAAACTTTCGTAAGATCACAAGTCTCAGTATAAGCTGAGTTCTTCTTTTGTTTTCTCTCTCCATATTCATTTCTTGCTGCTTCACTTTTTGTCTTTTTAGACAGTGTTCACTATTTTCCTCATGCTTATTCTCTGTCTTTCCGTAGTCAACATATGGTCTGCTGATCTTTCTTCACTATCAGAATTATCAGAATGGGAAACTATCAGAATATCCAGAGACTGGTTCTATTCTGTGACAGGATTTCATTATATACTTCTGAAAGGCTAAAAACCCACTATTGGATAATCATCCAGAAACAAAGGCAAAGAGATCTGGAGTTGAATCCTGTTTCTCTTTTACTTTTAGTTAAATTAAATTAATTTATTTTAATTGAGGTAATATTAAGATACCCCTGTCAGGTATTACCACTGTTTTGTATCCACCACCATCAGAGTCCATTGTATTTCCTGTCCTCTTTGTTCTTAACCCTCCCCCAACTCCTTCCCCATTTCTCTTTTATTTTTTTTAAGATTTATTTATTTATGCATACAAGAGCTGGGGTACAGGCCAGAGGTGTGGGGGTGGTGAGAGAATCCACCAGACAGAGCAGGATGCAGAACAGGCAGATTGACAGAAACACTGCTGAGGGGAGCAGCGGGCGAGGCAGGAGAGGTCTGCTACACCCTGTGGGTCTCCTCCCTGGCCTGCGGCAGGGATCAAACTTGTGCTGCAGTGGCTGTGGTTTGCTTCATAGTGCGTTGCTTAACCCACTGCGCCACCAGGGCGGGTCCCCCATTTCTCTTTTAGCACCATCCACCTTCCTTGGAAAAGGAATGAACTGGATCAGAAGGCCACACCAACCTTTCTGTGAGACCCTGCAGAACGCACGTTACTCGTAGTGGGAAAGTAGCGTTCTCCTCGCCAAAACGTTTCACAGTGTCTTTTGCATCAGAAAGGTTTTCAGAGATCTTCTTCCCAGACCACCTAGTTTCTCACACACGCTGAGAGGTTC
Organism: Galemys pyrenaicus; assembly: GCA_019455555.1. Taxonomy (NCBI): domain Eukaryota; kingdom Metazoa; phylum Chordata; class Mammalia; order Eulipotyphla; family Talpidae; genus Galemys; species Galemys pyrenaicus. The sequence goes on from JAGFMF010011673.1 coordinate 2,100,270, forward strand.
ACACTCAATTCTTTTTCCTGTGTTGACAACCAGAGGAAACACATCTGTTTAGGATGGGTGTGGCCCTGGCCCCTTCTCTCTCCGGCTGGTTTGTTGAAATCGGAGCAGAGCTAGAGGATTCAGCAGCTGCAGATGTTGAGGCTCATCTGGCCCTGCAGGGAGCCTCCCCGGCAAATGTCACAGTGGCTTTGGGAAGAGAATATGTTGACCGAGTGACCCCTTCTTCCCCACTCCTGGGCTTCAAGCTTACAAAATATCTTCAGGGGACTAGTGATTCTCAAAAATGGAAAGAGACGGGCACCTTTTGGCCTGACTTCTGGGACATTTTCTCACCCAGATTTGTCCTATTTGTACTTTTAAAAATTGTCAGTGTGTGTGTGTTGTACAGTCATATAAAAAATAATTTGGGGGCCTCCCTGGTGGTGCAGTGGGTTAAGCAATGCACTAGGAAGCAAACCACAATCACTGCAGCACGAGTTCGATCCCTGCTGCTGGCAGGGGGGTGTGTGACCCACATGGCACAGCAGACCTCTCCTGCTGTGCCCACTGTTCCCCTTAGCAGTGTGTTTCAGTCGTTCTGCCTGTTCTGGTCCCCTCTCTATCTCTGGTGAATCCTCTCACCCCCCGCACCTCTGGCCTTTACCCCAGTTCTTATATGCATAAATAAAGTTTTAAAAAAAAATTTTGACCCATGGAATGATTTGTAACCTTTCCAGTATAATCTGCTCAGACTATTTGGTATTATTCTTAAAATATGGATTTTAGTATTTTGATTTGGAGTTGTGTGGTCTGTGGGGTATCTACTCATTTCACGGAACATTTCTGATTCAGCAACAGTCAAACACATCCCTTGTCATGGGAGGGCCATTGCTCAGAAGTGGTCTGAATTATTTCAGCCTTATTTTTTAAAAAAAATATTTTATTTATTTATGCATACAAGAGCTGGAGTTAGGTCAGAGGCAGGGGTGAGAGGATTCACCAGAGACAGAGTGGGGAGCAGAACAGGCAGATCTACTGAAGTACACTGCTGAAGGGAGCAGAGAAAGGAGAGGTTTGCTACACCATGTGGGTCCCCTCCCTGGCCCGGGATCAAACTCGTGCGGCAGTGGCTGCAGAAGCCACACAGTGCAACCAGAGAGGCCCTATTTCAGCCTTCTAATGGGGATAGACTCTGACCTAGTTAGAATGTGCCTATGTTGTCCTGGGAGAAGCCATCCCCATTCTGAAGAAATTTCTTTCCGCTGCTTCTGCCTTTGTTTTCTCCAAAGAGGACCCAGGGCCAGACTGCTGTGACTTTCTGCCAAGACAGAAGCCCCACCAGGTCACGACTCGTATTACAGAGTAAGAAGCCTTATTTTAAAACTTGCATTCCACAGTAGAGAGTATCTTGTCAGATCAAGCACGCCTTTATTTCCCCAATGGGTTTGTGAGTCTGTTGTTACAAATGGATTAATTCTACTTTTAAAAAAGAAAGGCTTTTATTATGCTAAGTGACAATGTATAAACATAGATTAAGGTTTTTTTTTTCTTTTTCTTTCTGAGAATAGTTGTTTGGAAACACCAACAGGGAAGAATAACAGATAATTTTACTGATGGTGGTACTGTTTGTAGTTTTAGGATGAAAGAAAATGATTTAGCAGCTAAAGCCAGCTAGTGTCTTGCCTTAGTGAGTGGCCATTTATGAAACTGCAGCCAGAGTCCACAGCAGGGGCTTTACTTCAAAAGCAGTTGTAACTATTACATTGAACTCAGGAGACTTCCTTTAACAAGCAAATGTTTCCAGTTAGTGAATTTGTTAATAGCTGTTTCCTATCTATGATTTTAGCTGCATGTAGCTAAGAGAGTGAAATGTCTCCCCTTTTCTTCACACTTACTCATCTCCAATTAAATTACAACCAATTTGCACACCCTCAGGGATTATCAGCTAATTTTTCAACATTGACTAACATTCTGTAAACAGTAAATTCAAACCCCACAGGGTAGGATAGTGCTTTCAAATTTTTCTTGTCATCGCTATCAGGAGTCATCTCCACATCGCCTTTTGTGGGGTGCGTGAGGGGAAAACATGGATCAATGTGACCTTTGAATTTCTCTGGGAGGAAACAGGGTTTTGTTCTAGCACTGCCTCACTACTATTAGGAGAGGGAAGGGCAAAGGAGAGAGAGGGAGAGTGACATTCAGTCTTCATGCAAGATCATGGCCACTGTGGACCAAAGTGTGTGCATGTGGCGATTCATTTTATGTGTCGCCTGGAGGGTGTTTTAAAGTGAGATTAGCATTTAAACTGATAGTTGAGTAAGGCAGCTTGCTTTCCCTGTTTTGGGCGGGACTCATCCAATCAGTTGAAGGCTTTAAAAGACCGAACTCCCTGAATAAGAGAGGACTTCCAGCAAGGATTTTGGTCTTCATCTACACCATCATTTCTCTTGGATCTTCGGCCTGCTGTCCCACATTACAAATTTTGGATTTGCCAGCCTCCACAATTGCATAAGCCATTTCCTTATAATAAATCCTTTTCTATACATGTTCTGTTAGTTCATTTTCTCTGGAGAACCCTGAGGAATACAGTGCCTCTGAGACTGATTCATCTGTGCAAAATTGCAGATGTTCAGTCGTGGATCTTTCAGATAAAAGGTTACACTCTTCTTTGAAGCTCTAGCAAAAGCACCTACCTCCTGCTTTTCTCAGTTGGAACTTCTTGGTGTGCTTGGGTGCCATCTAGTGCCAAATGCAGGTACTGCAGGGTCCCAGCCTACCTACTGACTGTTTCTATCACCATCATCTCTGACTGAATTCCCTAAGCTCCTATTAGTAGATCTCCTTATCATGTGTGGCATTTATACTTGTATCCATCAACAAACACTTAAGAGAGGGTTTGCTTGTGCGTGAGGCTTTGAGGAGATGTGAAGTAGTTTTTCCTCTTAATAAAGCTCATAGTTCAACTGGAGACCAAGGACAAAAGCAGACAATTACAATCACGTGTGCTCAGGGCCAGGCCAGAGCAAGGGACTAAGTTGAATCTGAGGGGGGTCACTATTTGATGCTGTGTTTACAGTGTTCCATGCATGGTGTTGACTCTGGGCACAGTGGGGTCACTCACCACTGCAACCCTCCTGCAAACTTAGGCCTCAGGGCTTGTTTGCTTCACCTGAAGCAAGCAAGGGACACATCTGCTGACTTCCTTTGAAATGCATGTGTCCTATAGTGAGCACACGTGCGCTAGCCATTAGCAGAAACTTAGATCTGAACGACATTACCATGTCCCATTTCCTTCATTTATGCTTGAGGAGAGGTAGGCTCAGAGACGCACAGGGCATGGGAGTTAAAACAACGGACTTTGGAATTTGGCTGCCTAGAAGCAGATCCAAGTTGGGGAAACTCACCTTACCACCCTCATGTGTCAAATGCAAATAATAGTATCCTTGGCAGTGTTGTATGTTATGGGTATTGAATGGGATGTCATGTGTGACTGGTCTAGGGCGGTTTTTTTTTCTTTTTTCGAACACCAAAAATTAAACTTGCCTGTGGGTGTAGTCTAAAGGCTCTTTTCAAATTAGACTAGAGCAGGGTGCTTGATTGTCCTGGAGCAATAGCTATACATCCCGGGGTATGATCAGGAACCTCTGGGAGTCTGGTGACGGATGTGCTTGCGCCCCAGGGACTGATCAGTGGAACGCTCTGTTAATAAGATTGGTGCCATGGGTGGGAGTTGGGTGTATATTATTGGACTCACCCTCCCTAAAGCCAAAATCTGGCATTCAGTTATTCACACCCTCTCTGTCAATAAAAAGGCGAGAATCTTGCTCTCGAGCAGCATCCTGCATCCTGCATTCTGCTCCATGACTCCTGCTTCTTTTCTTTATCACTGCAGCATTGCTGATGCAACACTGGCTAATTTAAGTAGGAAAAGGATTTCTTTTTAAAAAATCAGCTTCCAGAACGAAGGGGAAGTCTGAGACTGTTTATCCAAGTTCATACTCACTCTCTCTCAGTGCTCTTGTGTCTGCACCAGTTTTGTTCTGCCTTCTCTCTGCAGAGAGACTCTCAGCTCTGTGCTCCATCCGGAGGAAAGCAGGGCTGCTGACAGCTCGCAAGCTCACAGGCTGTGCACTGTACATTCCTCTAGAGAGAGACTATTTCTCAGAAAGTCAGATTCCCTGGCAGGGATCGGGAGCGGGCTGGCCCGGAGTAGGTGTGGGGTCATGGCATACCTGGCTGCTGACCGCCCACTGCATTGGCTATGAGTCCATCCTCAGGTAGGGAGGTGAGGGTTGTGGAGGTGTCACTCTGCTTCCAGATGGCCCAGTGGATCTGAGTCTTCCTGAAAGTCCTCACGGCTGATGGTTTGCTCATTGGGACGTCTTGTCGTGTGGCTCTAGTCCCTGAGTTGTCTTCCTCAGTCCCTGGCCTCGAAGTGCCCTGGCGCCGCAGGGAGCCACTCTGTCCAGTCCCTGCGGGTACTTCCTATGTCAGGCTGCTTGGTCCAGGCTGGCATCCCCCGCCATGTCTGCTCTGACCTCTCATAGATGCAGTGTGTTCCGTGGTCCTCCTCGGGCACAGAGCACAAGGTTGACGTCTCTGAGTTTGCTAGAGTGTGGTAAGATTCCTATAAAGAACAGGGCTCTGCACTTCTAAACCCTTCACCCTACAGCCATGCTTAGCTGTAGTTCCTTCTCTGCAAGCACTTTGGGCTGCACATGCCCCATCTGAACATTTCCCTGGGGAAGGTTGGGGTGCCTCAGTTGAGCTGATAATGGGTGTGGATAAAGCATGCAAGTAATGGGTCCTTTGGGAGGCCTCTGATAAGAATGCCAGAGCGATGCTAGTGACTGCAGACAGCCCCACGCTCTCCTTCCCGCCAGGAGGCAGGGGTGGCTTGAGGAACAGGTCAGAATGTAGTAAGTTGTTCTGACATCTATTTGGAGTGATCATGGGGTTGGGAGGTGGTTGGTTATGAGAGAGAATGAGGATTTTTTTTAACCTATTTTTTTTTAATGGCAGATGACTAGGATAAGCTGCTTTCCCACTGAGAGTCTGGGTAGATGGGTGGTAGGGGGTGGTCTTGGGGTGGATTTCTCAGAGCTCAGTAGCTGTTGCTGGTCACGTGAGAGTCAAGTGAGTGTGTGAGACCAGAGACAGAATGACAGCACCTGGCTCTGGTCTCCGTAGCAGGTCCGGTAGAGGGAGTGAGACGCAGTGTTCGGATCCAGTGCTTGCCTGGAATCCTGCCTGTGTCTTTGTGACATGCCATAGAGGGCTGGTCCCGGGGACTGTTCCCCACTCCCTCTGCCTGGGCGCTCAGGGAGTCCCATTCCAGATTGCTCAGGGATTAAGGTCAGGATGAACTGGGGCTGAAGCAGGGTCCACAGCAATGTGGGGAATTAAGAAAAGCATTGAAAGGGAAGAGCCGAGCATGGAGCATTGGGCTCTTCTTCATTCAACCAGTCTCATCTTCAGTCAACACCTAAATGTCAGACCCTAGGAAACCTCACCAACAAGACAGACCTGTTCCCTTTCATTTAGGGTTTCCAGATCAGTAAAGCCAGAAAACGTCCCCAGTGTGCACAAACTTGTGCAGGAGAGCACAGCTAAGCAGCAAAGACCAGCACCAGACATCTGGTTGACATTTCTTTCTTTTCCTTTTTTTTTTTAAAGATTTTATTTATTTATGCATATAAGAGCTGGAGTACAGGCTAGAGTCCAGGGAGGTGAGAGGATTCACCAGAGACAGAGTGGGGAGCAGAACAGACAGACTGACTGAAACACACTGCTGAGGGGAGCAGCGGGCTAGGCAAGAGAGGTCTGCTGTGCCATGTGGGTCCCCACCCTGGCTGGAGGCAGGGATCGAACTCGTGCCACAGTGGCCGCGGTTTGCCTCATAGTGCATTGCTTAACCCACTGCGCCACCAGGGAGGCACCTGGTTGACTTTTCTTACAGGCGGCTGAGGCTGTAGAAGGAACACTGCCCGGCTCTGTCTCACAACTTAAGTACTGCAGCAGATGTAATTCTAGGATTCAGGACCAGAGTCCAGAAGACACAGACCAAGGAGCACTTGAGCCCTGTGCTCAAACAACGCAGCAGAGAGAGCACACTTGGACAGTCAGAAAGGAGGGGTTCGTCCCATTCAGCTCTGCTCTATATAGATGAAGCTTTTAGCCAGTCAAGTTCTGATTGGTGGAAAGCTCATCAAGCAGTGATTGGCTGGACTGCAATCCCTCTGGGTCTTGGCTCCCTGCAGCCGTTTCATTTCTTGAAGTCTGGCCACGCGTGGAGGCTGCGTGCAGGTGCCTAGAACCAGACCCTCAACAACCTCCTGACTGGTTCTTGCCCAGACTCGGGCTGGCTCCATGTTTGTTTTTCTTTTATACTATTTATGAGCAGAATTGTTCCGATGTTAATGCTGTCTGTGAAAGTTCTCTGGAAGTTGGAACGCAATGTGGAAACACAAGGGCTGGTTTCCACAGGTTATTTCTCAGGATGCTTATTTCTGACACTCAGAATCTTGGTCCAAGAGGGCTGTCTCCGTTATCTGGTGAGGCCTGTCAATCACAGGGTCATGGTGGCCATCCTCCTCCAGCTCTCTGTGGTCAAGCAGGGGCAGGTGACTTCGTTTCCTGCCTCTCTGTGCCCAACACATCATCATCATCCAGGTTTTCAAGGGCTTTTGGAGGTCAGAGGTCAGAAAGTCCTTCTGCCGAGGAGCCAATGTGGATGGTGGAAACCGAAGGACGAATCTGGCTGGCAGTGTGGGAAGCGGCCCACTCCCCGGGGCCTGCTCTGAGCAAGCCAGTGGGGCTGCCTGTGTGTTCAGAGGGGAGCTGGGTCTGGGTCAGCTGGGGTAACAGCCTTCCTTGCTCTGCGACATCCCTGTGCAAATCAGATGCTTCCCCCTCAGACAGTAGAACCTCGATAAAATCAATAACATGCGCCCAGCTATCCCCGCTGGGACCACATTAATCCTCCCATTTTTGCCACATCACTGGTTCTCATGACAGCTCAAGATGTTTTTCTGCTTCTGAGTATCCTTTTATTAAAAGACTTTTGAGCCCCACAGACGTGTTAACCAGCGGTCCCCCTGGCACCCCCATGCCTTTCCATTTTCCCAGCTCAGCTTCTGCCTCCTCACTTCTCCCACCAGTCTTTCCACATCATTCATTTTGACATTTAAAAGTTTCCAAGCTTGTTCTGAAATGCCACAAACATTGCCTTTGTTATTTTCTGGGCCTTGGAATGCTGAGAATCCCAGGACAGAGGAACAGAGGGGCTGCCTGCACCCGCCTGGGTCAGGACGAGCGCCTTAAGGCTTTGCAGGGGGGATGCGTGTGGGGTGAGGACTATGGCTGCTTCTTCCATCTCTCCCTCTGCAGGCCACATCTGGGTCCTGTTGCTGCCTGGTCTTCTTTCATTCAGGTCCTCGTTTGTTCTTCCTGAGCACCACAGAATCACTCTAGGCATCTCGTTTACTCATGAAAATCACACTTATTTAGTCTGTGCTATTCCATCACTTTCTACTTGGTTCCTACTCATAAAGTGGCCTCCATTTCTCAGTGGGGGATGTCGAGGAGACAGACTTGTACATGCTTGGGTCTCCAGCTATGAGGACTGTCTTCTTACAGTTATTAGGCAGGCCTCAGATTTCATGTCCAGTTTGCTTTGGCCAAGGTGCTATTTTGGGAAGCTTGCAATCCTCTAACCACATTCTGCTGGTCTTGGATGTGCCAGTACAATGGGGTAAACATGGGCAAGCCTGGGTGGGCAAACCTGGGCTGGCGCTGGCTCTGCAGGGACCTGGAACACTATGTTCATACTGCCCATACACCTTCCCAGCCTGTTTCTGAGTTCTCCCAGGGAAGAAGCGGCCTGCCATGCTCCCGTCAGAGCAGGCGCCCTTTGGGTTTCCCAAGCCGTGAATGATTGTACAAACACTGCTGTACCCTAACCCTTAATGTAGAACACACCATAAAAAAAAAGATTTATTTATTTATGCATACAAGAACCGGGTTCAGACCAGAGGTGCAAGTGGTGAGAGGATTCACCAGGGATAGAATGGGGAGCAGAACAGGCGGGTCTATTGAAATACACTGCTGAGGGGAGCAGCGGGCGAGGCAGGGGAAGTCTGCTGTGCCATGTGGGTCAGCTCCCTGGCTGGGGATTGAACTGGTGCTGCGGTGGCTGTGGATAGCCTCACAGTCTGCGACTTAATCCCTTGTGCCACCAGGGAGGCCCTGATGTGGAATATATTTTTCAGTTGGCTACAGATGGCAGGAAAATCAGCAAGACACACTTTCAGGTTTTGTTTTTATTAGCCATCCCTGAACTTGTGGGTTCCTGGGCCAGAGAAATGATAACATGGTGGTCATAATACCTACATTTTTTTGGCCTACAAAGACACAAAACAAAACAAGACAGAGGGACATTCACACCCACAATCACTCTCACTTCCTAAGGCAAAGCACGTTTTAATGCCAAACAAGTAGGGAGGGAACAAAAGCAGAGTGGAAGATGGTGCTTGCTAAGGAAGGACAGATCTCACACAGACAGAGTCACTGCAGACCAGAGAGAATGAGGCTGCAGCCCAGCGCCAGTGGGTCCGCCCTCTTGAACAAGCGCTCCTCAAACCTGAACACAGGCTTGAATCTCTGAGGGTTTTGTTAAAGGGGAGATTCTTATTCACCGGGTCGGGGTGGGGCCTGAGGTTTTCCTTTGAACGCGCTGCTGGGTGAGGCCAGCTCTCTGCGCTGCTTTGAGCAGCAATGGTCCGCTCTGTGCTGTGCCAGGCAATCGTGGTACAGTCACGCCAGGGAAATACAAAGAGACAGTGGTCATTTTGTGTCATGCAAGTGAAACATCACTTTTCAGCTACATTCTCTGCTACTGCGTGGATCTGGCCCTGGCCGTCAGACACAGCCCAGTACTGCCTAGGGTTGAAAGCAGTAACAGACAAGAACCCTCTGTAATATGTGTACCTGTGAGAATAGTGCTATTGGACAGCTTTCTCATTGTCCAGGGGCCAGCACCAAAAGTGACCAGGAGTTTTAAACCCTGCATCTTGAACTGTGCTGACTCCAGCAACTATTTGCCCTAGGCCCCCCAAATCTCGCTAACCCAAACCAAATGGAAAACAAATGTGGCAGGCCCGGCCAATGCAGAGGAAACCTCTGAAGAGAGTACGATATGACTGGGTCCGTCTTGGAAATTCCTGGGGTCCAACTAGTATCACTGGCAACTGGGATGATGTGACGGTTCCCCTTGATTTGGGCACATGTGCATGTGTGTTGGGTTGGGCTGAGGAGTGAAGAGAAGCTGAGGGAGGTGTGAGTGGACTGGAGGCCTTAGAATTAGCTTTAATGGAGATCCACGGTGAGGGTGCATGTGCCATCTTTTTTTTTTTTTTTTAATTTTTTTTATTTATTTATGCACACAAGAGCTGGGGTACAGGCCAGAGTCCAGGGAGATGAGAAGATTCACCAGAGACAGAGCCGGGAGCAGAACAGGCAGACTGACCGACTGACCGAAACACGCTGCTGAGGGGAGCAGCGGGCGAGGCAGGAGAGGTCTGCTACGCCATGTGGGTGCCCTCCCTGGCCAGGGATCGAACTTGTGCTGCAGTGGCTGTGGTTTGCTTCACAGTGCGTTGCTTAACCTTGCATGTGACATCTTTACTCCGTACATGCATTTATGGAACTAAAATCAGGTTTAATGTAATAATGCCTAGGTTTCCTACTTGCAACAAACACTAATTAAAAAAAATTCCTAAAATGCTGGTTCTGATCCACTAAATTTATTTCAGTGTCCAGTAGTGGGTTGTGACCCAGAATTTGACTAGGTACCTTGAAATCCTTTTCTCTAACTGAGAATATGTGAATCTTTGATCTGTTGTGGAATAAAGCACAGGTCAGAAAATACACATTTAAAATGATGATTTCTCCAAACTCCACCTGATTTCTTTGGTAAATCTTAGAGCATATAAAAAAACGGGTGAGAGAACTAGCATTTTACAGATACTTAGGGCCTTGAATAGAAGATTTCAGAATAAATAAATTTAAAGAACAGTGTTATGGTATAGCCCAAGTAGAAATGAAAAAAAAAGTTTTTCAAATTAAAATTTATAGCCAACAAGGAAAATATGGTTGAGAAACATCTTTGGTTGAGAAACAACTTTGGAATATATCAATAACAGAAGTAATAAAAACATCAATATTTGCTGAGTCATTATATGTATTAAATACGTTTTAATTTAGAATCTAACCTCTATTTCAAAAACTGTCACCTCGTGAGATGAGGTGTATTGCAATGGGCTGGGGTGATCTTAATGTTTCTTAGAGCCGGGAAGAAGCTTTCAGATTATCTTTTCAAGAACTTACAAGGCTTTTAACGGGGGAAATTTACTGTAGAATTGCATGGAACCCGATGTTGAGGGATAGAAAGCCGGGCCCTTCCTTTGCGTAATCCAAGATGGCTGCCCCTAGGGCTGCCGCTCAGTAGCATCAGAAACTAACTTTGACTCAGCCTGATCCAATTTCAAATTATGGGGAAGGAGAACTGGATTGGCTCGCTTGAGCAGGTGTCCATCTCTTTTACAATCCATGGTAGTCCTTGTCTGAGGTCATGAAGTCCAAACACAGTGTGAGGGCCTCAGCTTCACTGGCATGGCGGATAGTTGTGAGAATCATGGACTGAGCTATGTCTATCCCACGCCACCCTGGGATGATGACAAAAGTGGCTATGACGTCATGGAACCCTTAATTGAAACACGATCATACTTAAAACTCAAACATGGAAGAAGGATGAAGTTGGACTTGTTCTACTAGTGAGAGTGGCCTCAAAGTTCCACCAAATCGGTCCTGGGACCAATCCTCCGGGGCCTGTGGAGTAAAATGTCAAAATCACCGCTGTAGTTCTATCCTCTGCTTTTGAAGAAAAATGAAGACAAAGAGTGAGGGCCCCTCCTCAGCGGTACAGAGCATCTTAGGGCCCAGAGTCCTGGTGGAATGTTCTCACTTCTCCTTCCCTTACTTAAAGACACCCGTTGGGAAAGTCTTTTGTTTCTTTTAAATTCCTCCCGTTAGAAAGAAAACCGTTTTCATATTCCTAAAGTGAGATAATTTCGGCTTGCAGAATTAAATACTAAATAAATAAAAGGAATGCAATAAAGTGAGTGACATGTTAGCAGACCTATGTCCCTGGCACAGGTATGTGCTCCCCGGAGCCTGTCTTGCTCAGCATTCTTTGCTCTCAGCTCTCCTTTGACGGTAGACAAGGGTCCGAGGCCATCGGCAGGTTGGCTCTGCTCCCTGAGCATGTTTTAGGTTAATGATGGACTTGAGCGCCACTCGTGGGATGATGGCATTTTCTGGAGCACCTCCCAGCGGGGCCTGTGTGTGGACAGAAAGGTGAAATGAAACACCTTGCAGGGATGCTATGAATGGCTTTTCTATACCCGTGGGGGGGAGCTTCCCCACCTTCTTGCAAACCCTAGGGAAGGCGGTTGGTTGAGTCACTGAGAGGCGACGGGCCTACTAGCAGGGTGCCCTTTGCAAAGCCCTGCTGCTACCCTCAGTGGGGTCAGCTCAGGCTTTCCTGAGACTCTGCCCTGCACCTGCTCGCGAGGCCACTGGATGGCACTGTTAGAACTGCAGAAAGGAGACTGCTTCCCCGAAACAGTGCCCCCACCCCCACTGGGTCGACTCCTCTTCAAACTGTCATTTCCACCCTCCTCCTCGCCAGCAGAACAGAACAAAATCATTTCATGGTCTGTTCCTGCTGTTGTGCTCCCCCCGCCCTACAGCCCACCCCCTGGCCGTGATCAAAGATTTAGTACCTCTACCCTCTTTCCTGCCTGCACACTCCCTGTCCTCTGCCTATTTTTTCAGATCTTTATCATTCTGTGTGTTTGGGGGGCCTCTGGGGTTCCAGGCAATCTGTAGGAGGAGAAGGGGCCATGACAAACTTGTAAGAAGCCAGGGAGCTAAAAAAGAAAGCAGAAGTGCCTGAAATCTTCTGGGCGTATGACTTGTTTTCTATAGAAGAAGGGGAAAAAAAATAGTGGGGAGAGAGCGGGAAGGCTGTATGGAGAGGGGTCACTGGGAGAAGGTGCTGGAGGAATGGAAGGAATGTGCAGAGAGCGCAGGAAACAGGCTCTCTGGGGCGGAATCTTGGCATTAGGTTGCATGGCTCAAAGGCTTTCTGTTCTTGGCTCCCCAGCTGCCACTGTGTCAAACCCCCCCTCAGCCGGGTCAAGTGTGGGTGGGGGTGTGGTCATAATGGACCCTTGCCTCCGTCCACTTGTTTTGGCCTCTGGTTCCTGGTTCTTGCTGACACTTCCTCTTCTTGGGAGATCTGTGTGGGGGGACCCAGGAACTAGAGAGGGGAGAAAGCACAGCTGTCCTGCCCTTGCTCTGGACTTCAGGGTCCACGGAGCTACCCACTGCCCCCAGCCCACCTTCCAGGGCTCCTTCCCGCTAGGGGCAGGAGGAGACACCATGGCTTGGGAGGAATTAGCTGTGGGGAAAGCATCTTCCCCTAACGATTACCAGGAAATACTGTCTTGACTGATATTCCCGACGTGCACTGCCCTCTTGGCAGTTATTTGAAGGCTTGTTAAATCATGCAAAGGCCCAGGAGATGCTGTCCCCAAACTCAGAGTGGCCCCCATCGCCCAGGCCACCCAGGCCTCTTGGTTTCTCCTCGATGGGTGCTAGACGGGTGCTCCACCCCCTCCTCTCAGCTGAACCTGACCTTGAGTGGGGACCCAGGCTGGCTCTCCCAGCCAGCTTGCAGGTGGGAGGTCATCCCTGCTGACTCAGGCCCTGACTGGGGCAGGTGCCTGCCTTTAACCCCATGAGTAATGCACAGCTTTTCATCTTCAAAGAGCCTTCCCAAGATTAACCAATTAGTCACCCCCAGGAGAGCTACAAAGCAGGTTATTATTGTCTTCATTAAGCCGCTGGTGGGGAGGGAGGTAAGTGGAGTCCCCACCCAGGCCAGTGAGAGTCTGGATTTGGGTACAGGAGAGAAGCCACTCAGGATGTTCCAGGGAGCTGGAGGGTGGGCGGTGATGAATCAAGATGACATGTAAGTGCGGACTGGAGCTTCTCATGGGGCAGAAGTGGGGGAGACCATGGAGCGGTGAAGGGGAGGGATTGGGGAATCGTAGGCCAACGGTAAGGGAGTCTGCTGAACCCAGAGTAAGGAGCTGGATCGCTAGTCCACGCAGGCTGACCGTGGACAGCTACGCCATTTGTTCTCAACTATCAGAAAACTGGTGACATTGTGTTTAATTCCTCCTGCCCCTCCGAGCCATCCAGATATTTGTGAAATGAGTCTCAGAACACTTTCTTTTGTGTCCATAGTGAATGACTGAAAAGGGTAACAGCACTTGTCACCAAGGCACCCTGCAAAGCAAAGGTGTGATGTGACCGCTCAGAGGAGCCAGGGGGGACGCGCCTCTCAGCCTCCCTGAGCTGTGGGCTTATCCCCTCTGAGGTGCAGGAGGTGGGAGTTGGAGAACTTTCGGAGTTACGTCCATGTCCTGGTGCTGGAGGAGGGCCGATGCACCTCTGGAAGCCAGACTACAGAGTGATCCTTTCACTCAACCCTGTCTGCAGCTGCTTTTTATAAACTTGGCATAAATATGTGCTTGGGAACGCCAGGCCAGTGTATCTGGAAAATCTTTTCTACCATTAGAACACACACACACACACACACACACACACACGCTTGGAAAGGAAAAAGAACACAGCAGAAATTGTGCATAATACAGAGTGGCTTCACTTGTGGTTTTTTTCCATTATTTCCTCAGTTCATTTTTCTGCTGCCAATTTTAGAAGGCCATAAGTCATAGTTGTTGTTAAACTTTGTCAGTTAAAATGTAACTCTAAGAACAAGTCATATGATATGCTGCAGCCAAATGGCCTTTGGAGAGAAGTGGTGGAAGGCACCTTCCCAAGTTGAGTCCGGTGTCTCCTGGTTTGCTCGGGTGTGTGTTATGCTTTGTGCCCACGTGGCCATCCTGGCCCCCTTGGGCCCCAGAGCTGTCACTTAGGCCTCAGCACCAAGAACCACCTATCAGAGGAGAGATGTGATGAGTCAAATATTCAACATTTACTTAGTGTGACCCAGGGGCAGAATGTGGTCTCAGATTCATTTGGAGTTCCCTACTTTTCTTGCTCCTAGAAACGACTGGATCTACTTTCTCATAAACCTCGACCCAGCAGATTCAGAAATTAAGTGGTCAAAGGGGAGGAGCTAGCTGTGAGTGGCACCTGCCCGCCTCCCTCCCTCGCTGGGGTTGCTGCAGACCCCAGGGGCACACAGCCAGGCTGTGCTCCATCTCTTGAGTTCCCACAGGCTGCACTGCTGATCTGCCTGGTGCCGGAGACAAACTGGGAGCCTTCTGATGGGAGGGCCCTGTGATTCCGCAGCCGTCCCGGTGCTGAAGGCAGGGGCAGGAACACAACCAGCACCTACAAATACATGAGCTCAAAGCCAGGAGAAAAGATAAAACACCAGCCTGCAGTGTGGAGAGGTGGCGAGGCAGTCCTTTCCTCCTTTTTGGTTCCTGAGTGTCCTCCTGACGCGGTTTTCTTTTCCTCGGTCTCACTGAAGCCACCTTGGGGTCTTAGAGAAAAGCCAGGAAAGGTTGGGCGAGGGGAGACTTCAGTGGCCAGGTGCTGCTAACTTGGAGTTAGGGTGTAATCCACCTGAGGCAACCATAGACTAGGACCATCCATCTAAAACTGCATCATTCTTTAGTCTGAGTCCACCAGGGAGTGGATGGCCAGGACCGACAGGTCTGCTTCCAGAGTGGCAATGCTACACTCAGTGTAAAGTCTGGCTCTCCTAGTTCCCAAGCCTCCTGGTGTCAAAGGAGAGAGCCTGATGCTATCTGCTGCCTGGGGGACACTGCAGAGTCCCCCCGGGGCGACTTGACGGGGAAGGCAGAGGCCGTAACTCTGCTGCTAGCAAGGTCCTTCAGGTGTCTGCGCGGTTTGGGGGCTTGTGCCTCTGACTTCAAAATGAACCTTGTCGGCCGATGTGCTTGAGATTGCCAAGCTTCTCCCTTCAGGTCTTCTTTCCTCCTTCCGGGCTGAGACTTCGTCTCCTTCCTTCCTTCGTTCATCTGACAACTGTACAACATGAAGTCACTGCTCTCAGGCCTGGACCGGCCACTGCTTTCATCTGTGAGCAAGGCGAGTTGCTGTCTTCCTGAAGCATCCATCCTTGTCTGGGGAGGTCAACAAGGACAGGCCCAACTCACCCACAGACGGCTTTGGTGTATGGTGAAGACACCTGCTGTGGAGGAGTGGGATAGATTGCTGAGAGGATACACACAGCCAAGATAACTTAGTCTTCTGGCGGGGGGGGGGGGTTACCCTTAACCTCTCAGAGACTCATCTGTGAAATGGGCACACTGCGATTCACTACATGGGGTGGCCGTGAGTAGTAGTGGGTGACAATGTGTGTGAGAAAGCACTTTGACAAGTGCTGGCTGTGCCCCTAACTCCCTCTGGTGTCTCTAATCATCAGTTATTACATCCATTTTCATCCTGCCTTCTCTTTCAGATAAGCTGCTTTAATTATTCCATCTTGCCTCAACAAACAGGGAAACCCATTGCAAAAATAGCCCTCCTTAGGAACATGTCTTGGGGAGAGGGTGGAGAGCCAGCTCTTTCCAGAACCTTCCACGCTTTCTCGTTGCTAAATCCAGTTTTCCTATGGATGGCCAGGGATGCACGTGTGGAGGGCACGTTCCCACCTTCCCCACACGTGTGCGGCACACCTGAGCCTGCCCTGCCCCTGGCCACAGCTTCTCAAAAGTCTGTCGGTGGAGAAATATTTCAAAGACTCAGGAAATGAACTCACTTTTTTCCCCCTCCCCCTCCTTTTCCAAAACAGGGCAGCCTTCCTGGAAGAAAGCAAACAAAACAAGTGACTCTTTAAAAAATAGCTGGAAAACCCGTTGTGAGCACTACGACTCAGAATGGTGGTCCCAGGCTGAGGGGTCACCTTCGGCCCCCCCCACTCTCCGCCTCATGGGTGTGTATGCAGGGATGGGGCAGGCCGGCCACACTGCCTCTAAGAAGGAGGTTGCTGGTGGGCTGGTGGCTCCCCGAGATAGCCCCCTAAAGCAGTCGTGTGCGCCTAACCCGGACAGACGTCAAGCACAGAGGCACGGGTGTGGCTGCACGTGTGTGAGGCCCACGTCCGGCTGAAAATGGACAGCACAATTATCTAACCTCCTCCAAAGTGCAGACGACGTCTGCTGTGCATGTGGGTGACTATTTTGGGTTTCTAGGTGTTCTCGTTTGATTTGTGGCATCCGCGGTGTTGTTATTAATAACACCGTTGACTGTATGGGGGCTGACGATGAAGCCTTTTCATTTCAGCCATCTGGTCAGAATGCTTTTCCTTTGATGAGGGAAAAACCTTTGCTGTGTTTCCACTGGAACGCTGCCTCCCAATTAAGGTGACGGCAGATGCTGAATGGCCCTGACTTTGCAGGACGGGATGCCCAGCCAGCCTCTGAAGCTCGTGCGGTCCGGGAGGGAGAAGCCTTTCATATTGATTGTGCTTTGGCCTGCCGTTCAGGCACCGACTTGAAGGGACCCTGGGCCAGGACAGCCACCAGGAGGTGTTTACCGGCTCGGCTGGCTCCGCACTCAGGTTTTCCATTGTCAGGCGATGACAGCGATGCATTACAGACACCCTGGGAGACGCTCCTCTGCTTTCATAACAATGAAGGATTTTTTTTCTGACTCATCTTCAGAAGATTCTCCCCCTCCCTTCGTTTGAAAATAAATATAATTAGTAACAGGCAGACATACTGTATATAGCCAGCCCTTCCTATCCGGGAGAGTTATAATTAAACGTACATGCTGTCTGTTGTTCGCTGTCTGCTAAACGCCTCGCCACATGCTTCAGGGAGGCAGCAGCCCTTGGGTGGATGCTGCAGGGAGAGAGAGGCCGGTGGGGCTCTCAGGCCAGGGTGCAGTCAAAGCCACGACTTGACCGGCGATGGAATGGCAGATGCCTGGTGCCCCTCACTCTGCCCGCTCCTTGGCTTTTCTCCATTCTCAGCCTCAGGCTGCTGGAGAAGCCCCAGAGCCGTGGTGGGGCCCGCCCCTCCTGGGGGCAGGGCGATGGTTGCCAAGTGTGTTGTCATGGTAACGTGGTGGTCGCTGCCACTGCTGCGGGTGAGGGGCACCTGAGAGGCTGCAGGCTAAGATCTGCCCTCCCCAGGCTAGGAGCCAAGACAGTGTTCCTTTGTTCCCAGCTCTCTGCTTGCAAGGCTGGCACCAAATGCACGGCCCCGCCCCGCGTGGCATGTGCTCAGGCAGGTTATCCCCAGGTAACCCTCAGTTCTCCTTCCTGATAAAAGGGTAGGCTGGGCATTCGGTGGCCACTCTCCAGGCCCATGGAAAGCTCACACTCTGCTGAAATCAGTGGGTCAGGCAGCCCCAGGAATGCACACACACCTCGTGGGCATACTCTGGGGCCACACCATAGCCGACAGGCTTGGTGACACAGGTTTAGTGACATGGGAGAGACTCTGTACCTCCCGCCTCCTGTCCCCCGGGCAGGCAAGGCGGCGACCGGATGACTAGTTGGCACAGCCCGCCCTGGCCTGGATCAAATGCAGCAGGCGTCATCTGAGCCACAGGCACCTTTACCCAAGTTGCTCAAAGTGTTTTCCAAGCAAACAATTGTTTCATAACACCCGTGAGAAGTAGGTGTGGTACAAAGCATTCTTTGTCCCTGTCTTACAGATGGGGAAACTGAAAAGCTTGCCTGGCCGGGTGGTGAGGCCAAGAAAGGGAGAAGGGTGTTCTCCTGCCCCGGGCTCTGGGGCGAGGAGGTCCGGGATCTCCACCCAACTCTTAGGCCTGCTCGTGCCCTGTCACCAACCCCGGGGTTGGGGTCGGGGGGAGAGGCGGCCCCTCAGAGAAGGAACTTTGAGGGGGAGGAGGCTGAGTGTTCTCCCTCAGCATGAGGGGTCTCAGATGCTACACCAGGGGCTTGGTCACCTCTCTGTGGCCTGAGGTGCTGACACGATCCTTTGGTGACCCAGGTGATGTCATTGTACTTAACCAAACTCAGCTTGCATGAGTTAGTGGACTCTCAAAGCTGGTCAACACGTGGTTTTTAGGCACCTGCGCCTAAGGCGTGGTTCCAGGCATGAGGGCTAGAATGGTGAAGGAGGCCAGTGTGGCTACTGGCCTCTGGGACGCACAGGACACAGAGAATCAACACATACACCTAAGCAGGAATGATTTCTGAGATTGCCATATGCTATGAGGAGAATAAAAATGCATAATGTGACAGAGGCTGGCTTGAGAGGTGGGGAGAGGAGGACCAGCTCTATATAGGGGAGAAGGTGTGTACTTGAACTAACCCCAAATGGGGAGAAGGGCCAGAGCTGGGGACGAGCATTGTGGAGGGAGGAGCAGTAACGCCAAAGCTCTGATTGGGAATTGGGGACTTTTCAAATGTTAAGGAGAAGGACACTGCTCTTCTGGTGCAAGAGATGAAGTTAGGGGGCCCCTGGGGACTTGGTCATTGGCTACGGGTCTGGGTGTGATTTCAGATGCTGAGGTAAGGAGTGATACATAATTTAGAATTCCTTGGGAAGATACATTAACATATTTTTCTGATGGACTGGGTATAGGTCATGAAGGAGGGAGGGATTAAGGATGACGCTAGGCATTTGGCTGAGCTGCAATATGGAGGTGCTGATTAAGATGGGGGCCAAGAACACATGCAGAAGGGAAAGGAAGAGGGTGGTCTTGGACTTGGAGAGTTTGAGGTGTTACCTCTAGGTGCCTGCAAGTGGGACTTGGAAATCACTGTTTCTTAAACCCTCCCTCTCAGATCATGGAGAAAAGGGACATGAGAAAGTGGGAAAGTAGAGGCCAGATGATCAGGGCTAAATCCCAGCTCTCCCTTTGCTGTGTGACTTTGGACAAATGACTTACCATCTGAGGTGCTGCTTCTACTGTGACCTGTTTAAATTCACTGGAGCCTTCCCCATATTTTTCAAGGAGGGTCAGACTCCTGTTCTCTGAGCTGGAGGACGTCTCTGGTAATGTCAGTCTGGAGGGTGGGGAAGGAGACCAACCAAGTTGTTGTACATGATGTGGTGGTCGGCCTTCTGCAAAACTAGCCGCACAGTTCCTTTCAACCCAGTCCCTTGCTGTTCCCCTCCAAATCCATGGGCTTACCTTGTTATTTGTGGCTGAGGAAGGGCTCTCTTTTGGAATGGTAAAAGTTTAGCAATTTCTCCTAAGAAGAGGCATTTGAAGGGGAACAGTAAGAGTCAAGGAGGAAAGAGAGGTGCATTAAGCAGGAGGGCTGAGAGTCTCTTTGGTTACTGGTTTGGTATGTAGCTTTGAAGAAGTTTGCGTTTGTTCTTCCCCTCTAGTATAAATCAGAAGCTGCAAAAATAACTACATCAGGGAAAGCAGCCTGAGGCCCCCCCACCACCACCCCATGGGACCCTCCTGTTGCATATCCGTGCAGGTCAGCTTCATAATATATACTGTATAAAATAGACAGTGTATATTATTTTGGGTCTCCAAGGAATTATTTGGGGGCAAAGGCTCTATTAGGATATAGACACCTATGGAAATTTCCAGGCATCTTATCATAAAATTTTACAGTGTGGTATGGGGTTTATATCTTGGACTTTATACAGAAAGTTACTTACTGATGTGTTTAGAAAACATTGTGTGATAAGATACTATAATACGTCATATCATATAATTGTATAATACACTGCTCTATCAGTTCTCCTACCTCAAGAATTCCTTGCATAAGACACAGAAGTTTACCCGTTGTAATCAATTTTTCAACTGGACAAAACTATTGTTTGCATAGTGCTTTAAAGCTCACTAAGTGCTTTCACAGCCATTTTCACATTTGACTCTTGCCACAACTCACTTCATTATTGACAGTTCACAGATGCTGAAGCAGCACCTCAGATGTTAAGTCATTTGTCCAAAGTCACACAGCAAAGGGAGAGCTGGGATTTAGCCCTGGTCATCTGGCCTCTACTTTTCCACTTTCTCACGTCCCTATTGTTACACCTTTTTGGCAATGGGCCAAGGTGATTTCAGGCACCTGGACTGACTGTGTGACTGTGAGTTTGGTAAGCCCTGCCTGGGAGGTGTTTGAAATTCCCTGAGCTGGCTCCTGGGAACTCGCTCTGCGCTCCAGAGTGCTGTGTTGCAATGTGACCAACGGATGAGAAGGTTGAGACCGAAAGCCATTACTTCACCAATCAAGGTCATTCGTCACCTCAGGAAGCACACAGAGCTGGGACATTCGGAAAGGAGGTGCATATTTCTCAAGCCAAGTCTGTGGCATGGCCTGGCACCTTTCCACATGACTGGGAGGACTTCTGGAAAGGAGTGTGTGCAGAGCAGCCAAGTCCGGCACCCAGTGCCCTGTGGACCCTAGCCATAGCTGAATCAGCCTCTCTGTTGAGAAACAAACCATACTATGAGGGGGTCGCGCCCACAGACGGGGCTGAGGGTGTTAGTTCACAGGGGGTGTTGGCAGGGATTGGCTAAGGTCTTCTGGATGCTGTCATAGGTGTGACTGGAGACTCAGCAGCTCCTGATCCTCTGCTGTCACCTGAGGAACTCAGGCCAACTCTGAGCTACCAGTGTCCACACAGAGATGACCTCTCTTTCTAGTGTAGCAGGCCATTCTTTGCTTTCCTTTTGTGAGGGAATCCAGACTTTTCCTCCTATACTGTTGTCCGTCAAAGCACTAAGACTCAGAAGAGGAAGCCCTCCTGGGTAAGGGCCAGGTCTGAAGGCCATTCTGGGGACAAAGACCTGGGTGTTGCTGTCCAAGCTCTAGGCAGCACGTGCTCGTATTTGGTGAGCTAGGATGGTGCCTTGTCTCTCAGGTGTCCATCTTAACTGGTAACATGGGTCCCCGTCATGGCTTCCTACTGGGCTCTCCTCTTCAGGAGACTGGTGCTGAAATGTCCTCATAGTTCTTTACTCAGGCTTAACTCAGGCACCCCTTCCTCAGAGAGGCCTTCCTGACGTATATTAGCTCCTCTGCCAATCTCGATGTTCTCCATGGTTTTTGTTTGTTTGTTTCTGACATATCTTCTCACTAGAAGGTAAAGATGCCAAGAGGGGTGGGACTGTGCCTGGTTTGGTTCACTGTCTGCCCTCAACACTTGGCAGAGAGCCTGGTGCTCGAGAACACAATTTCTATCCCTTGAATGAATGAATGAGTGAATGTTTGAATGCCACAACATAGCTGAAGTGAAAGTGGGCACCAAAAAGGGCCAAGATGCCAGGGCATGGAAGCTCTGGGACACTAATGCCAGTGCTGGGCAGCCAGGGAGCTTCTGGACCCCTGCAGATGCCTCCTGGGGCAGAAGGGGCGGTGTGTGCCCAGTCCTGGTCATTGTCTGATGGATGAGTAGGTTGTGCAGATGAGTAAACAGGGACTGACCGGGAGGTCAAGTGTACTGCAGCCTCAGAAACTGCACGTGTCAGTAGAGTCGAGGAGCCCAGGAATGTGTTTTGGTTGATGTAAACCTGCTGCAATAGACCACACCTGCTTCTCGTCCCAGGAACGTGGGAAAGAGGAAGGCCTGGCTTGTTTTGGTGGTGGCAGAGGAGCTGGTAATAGTAGAAGAATGCTCTTCCTCTGATTCAGAGCGGGAGGCGCTCTGGTGTCCTGCCATTGCCCGAGGACCACAGGGTAAGTGGTTCTGTGGCTCCTTGCCCTTCTCCCTCGGATGTTCCAGCAAATGACCTGTTCAGGCAAGTGCTGACTTTCAGGATGGAACAGTCTCTCCTTAGACCTTTCCTTTGAATTCCAAATGTATACCCACCCCACCCCACCCCCACACCCCCCAAAAAAAAGAAAGAAAAAAAAGAAACCCAAAAGCCCTTCGAAGAGGAGAATAATGGAGGTGGACAGAGGAGAGACTTTATTTGACTCAGACTGGAGACTCAGGTCCTGAGAGTTTCCGTCCATTGAGTTCCAGTCATTTCTACTCTGGTGCCCACAGCACATCATTCCTTTGAGCTCCCAGTCAAGTGCAGTACCCTTGCTTCCTTCTTCCTGGGAGTCACATTCCCTCGAATAGCTCTCTCCTCACAGGTCTCCATTGCCTCAGTTATCCTGCTAAGCAGATGCGGTAATTAGTGAGCTTCTGCAGCCCATGGTCAAAATCTTGCCCAGATACTCTTTCGTGATCATGAAAACTTTTTAAAAAAGATATATTTACTTATGCATACAAGAACTGGGGTACAGGCCAGAGGTGCATGGGGGTGGAGAGGAGTCACCAGGACAGAGTGGGGAGAAGAACAGGTGGATCGACTGAAACATGCTGTTGAGGGGCGCAGCAGGCAGGACTGGAGAGGTCTGCTGTGCCATGTGGGTTAGCTCCCTGGCTGGGGATCGAACTCATGCTACAGTGACTGCAGATAGCTTCAAAGTGCTGTGCCTTAACCCCTTGTACCACAAGGGAGGCCCCGATCATGAAAACTCTTTAGGCACAGAAAGTAGGATTCCACAGAAGGATGTCCTTCAGGACACGATGGCAGGATTCTTTGAAGGGCTAGGATTAACTCTAGAGGATTTTTCCAGGGGCTAGATCACGCACTTGCTTCCTCCTTTCCAGTGTTCCACTCTCTTGACCCAAAATTACCAAATTACCTCTGTCCTATGCATCTCTCTTGTTCTCGCCTATTCACTGGGTGGCCTGTCTGCATGCGTCCTGGCCTCACAGTGCTTGAGAGTCACCCATCCTCCACCCTCCAGGCCTCTCTCACATCCCAGGGAAGGCTGTTCTGTGACCCTGCAGGAACCTGGCTCTTTTTCTTCATAGGTAATTGCATTAACTTAGGAGCAGTCTCAGGAGTAAGGAGGTCTGTTTTTTTACTTTCTTACTTAGCTACTCTGCTACCATATCACCAAAATTCTCTTGCTAAGGTTATTTACCTGGGCCCCTCTTCTCGCTCTGCCCATCTCCAGGTGCATGATGGGTACTACTGTAGGACTGCTCTACAGTTATCTCAAACTCAAGGTGGCAAGGCATGAACTCGCCACCTTCCTCAATGACTGCTCATCTTCCAATGCCCTGTGTCAATTGAGGGGTGTTATATTCCCTCCAGATGCCCAAGGCAAGACACCTGGGTGTCATCCTTAAGTCTGCCTCACCTCTGCATCCTATCACAAGTCTACCTTCTAAGTGACCTGTCTGCTGAGTGAGTCTTCCCCTCAACAGCTCAGCTGTCCAGTCTGGGTTCCTTGTCTCTCCTGTCAGAACTATGGGAGTAGCTGGCCTATTAGTCTCTTTGCTTTCAATCGCTTCACCCTTGAAACTCTCCAGACTAGGACTAGAGTGACCATGGAAAGTGGGATCTGACCACATACTCTTTTGTGCTTCCATGATTCCAGATACGTTGTAGGGCCCAGCTGTGTTCTAGACATGGTGTATAGAACTGGCTCCATAATTGGATCCCATTTATGTATCTGGCCTCATTTTCTAGCACTCTGCAATCTAGAAGTACCAAGAAACTTGTATTCTCCAGAAAAGGTGTACTAGTCATGACTGTTGCCTTGACTGGTATTGGGATAGTTCCCAATTCCTCATCTGTCTGACAAACTCCTATTCATCCTGCAAAGTCCATATCCAAGGTCACCACAGCTTCCTTCCAGAACAACTTCTTCCTTAAGACAGAATCAGTTGCACTCTTGGCTCTTTCATCATTATTGTTTTCCTGCTGTTCTCATGTACTGGACTCTAAACATCCTGAGGGCAGCCTTGTTTGTAGCACGATAGATGGCACATGGTAGATGCTAAATGAATGGATTGAATTGAGACCCTCACTATTCTAGGGAACTTCAAGGAAGCAAAAGTCTTTGGCTCTGATGTTTAAATCACTTTATGCTAATTATGGTCAAAGAGAAGAAATCTGACGGGAACCTAAGAGACATTAAAAATTCGTTCTTCCTTTTTCAAAGGTGATTGACTGCTTTCCTTTTCTCATCTCCTTTTCTGGTCAGAAGACCTGAGCTTGATTTGACTCTGTCATTTATTTACTCAGAGAACCTCTCTGAACTTCATTTTGCTGATGGAGACGAGCATTTGATTGGCTAATGCAGCCCGGAGCACTCTGTGAACCCTGGGGGTACGCCTCATGCCTGTAACACCTGTGCCCCCTCTCAGGCATGTGATGTGGGCCCTGTGGTGTGGCATGGTTGTTTATAAAGGCAGACATGCTGTCCAGGATGTAGTTTCTGCTGGTAATGGTTAAGGGCGTTAGCAGCTGCGTTTCTTTTCTGGGGGAGGGGGGTGACTAAGGAAGGTACTAGCATTTTTGGGGATGCCGAAAGGAGAGCATGTGACGAAGCCACAACGTTGAGGTTGTGGAATGGGCTTCCTTTGGCTCAATGCACTATGAGCAACTACTCGTTGGGTAGGAGTGAGGGAAGGGGGTGTGTGGGGGCCTCTGTAGAGGTGGCAGGTCTCTGCTCTGTGTGCTCCAGGTGCAGGTTGCGGTCACACACCCTGGGTAGCCTGGTCATTGGTCGTGGCTGTTAGCATTGGCCCCGTGAACAGGTGTATCAGCAACTTGAGATGGCAGGGGGCCTGGCTGTGTAGCCCAGAATGGAGCCAGAGCAGCAAGTGGGGAAAGTGCGTGTCAGTGAGCAGTCTGGGCTAGCACTCTGTTGGCCTCCACAGTACCGATGATGGGGCTGGTGTGAGAAACACCTGAGTGGACTCTCTCCCCAAGCCGGTGTG
Source organism: Galemys pyrenaicus (assembly GCA_019455555.1). Taxonomy (NCBI): domain Eukaryota; kingdom Metazoa; phylum Chordata; class Mammalia; order Eulipotyphla; family Talpidae; genus Galemys; species Galemys pyrenaicus. The sequence continues at coordinate 2,125,055 of JAGFMF010011673.1, forward strand.
TGTGACTCTTGTAATTAGCTAGACTGGTTAGTCATTGCTTACAGTTCCTGAGTCTGCAGCTTTCCCCCTATAAATTGGTCATACAATATGTCACACATATTGTGCTAAATTCCTTGGCAGAGACTCCCTTTTGCATACTCAGGTGGCTCATAGGGCAGTCGTCACCTTCCGCTTACTGTCCTTAGCCAGTGGGATTTCACTGGTGGCCGCAGCCTTTCTTCCTGCCCTGGCTTTATCTGGAGTGGACTTTGCTCTTTTGTCCGTCCACATATACCGATATCCACCTGTGCCCCCAACGTACTATGTACTTACTAAGTCAGGTGCTCTGCTATGTCTCGGTATAAAAACCTGGCTGAAGCTCAGTCCCTACCCTCAAGAGCTTATGAGAAGCAGCCAAGGGAGTGGAAATAAGTGCTGTGCGAGAACAAAGTCCCAGGGATCTCAGCATGGTTTCCGGTTGCTTAGTCCCTTTCATGGAGAAAATGGAATGGCAGCACCTGGCCTATCATCCTTACATATGAAATCCTTCTCATACTTATGAATATCTTATCATCTCTAGGCTCTTCCACAACAGGTACTATCTGGTTATGAAACTCTTGTTGCCATTGTTATAAATCAAAGCACCTCAGGAGAGCCCACACATGCTAATGCCAGCAGACTAATAATTATTTGGGTTAAAACACAACTCAGTGAAATGGTGGTGGGAAATGGGGACCATAATTGGGGTGTGTGTGTGTGTGTGTGTGTACATATATATACACACACATATATATAAATAAATATATATAAATTAAAAAAAAAAAACAACCCAAAAAACCACACAACTCTGAAAGATTTTTGCAGACCAATAGAACTTTCTCTTTAAACCATCTCTGGGTAGCCTAGTGAAACAGGGACACTGGAATAAAGGTGAAGTCCAGAACGGGAACTTTTCCCAGGTGCATCTCACAAAGCACCTCACCTGGGGAAACAACATTTGCATATCAATGTATGGATTACAGACGACCTTTTCTCAGAACTAGGAGGTGCCCTGTTACACGCATGGGCTGACAAACTGCCAGGGAGCTTTGAAATACCCTGCAACATGAGAACGGAGACTCAGGTCTTCAGAGCCCCAGAGACCAGACCTATATAGTGATTTCTAACCGCATCCCCCCAATGCAAGTGGTTCTGTTTTGTAAAACTCAGCCTGCCTTCAAAGTGGGCCTGGACTCTGGTCTGTGAGGCTGTGCCGGCTTCTGCAGGAACCAGCCAGATTTATAACTTACATTTGGAGTGAGTTATTTTAAAAAGCTTGGGACTCAGAGGGGAAGAAAGGTGGCTTTGATGTTATTGATGAGCTCACCAGGTAAGGATGGGACTTTTCGAACAGGCCAAATTAAATACCAGGCCTTGAACTTGGAGCCTCACGCTGTGGTTGCAAGGAGCAGGTGGGAAGGCTCTGAGAGTATCAGATGTGCGAGGTACAGGTGAACAGGTAACCGGATCGCTGCAGGTGCCTTGAGGCAGCCGAGTCACTGTGTGTGATTCCTCCGGGGAAGCAGTGTTGGCGGGGCCAAGGCCGTGTCCCTTTTGTCTGTCAGCAGTGGGGCCGACGGGTTAACCCAGGCCTGTTCCTGCAGGACTGACATTTGCTGGTTCCAGTCGATGAAAGTTGATGCAAATCAGTGCAATTTCCTCTGCAGCAATAATTAACCCGCGGGAACCTTGCTGGAGCAGGTAGTTTCAGGAGAATGGCACTGGAGATGTTGGAGGGAGATTAGCATTTTTCAGCTCTAGCAATGATTTGCACTGCTTTTCAGTGTATGTTCAGTTCCAACTCATTACCATAAAAAAACCTCATAAATTAAATTGCCAGGCAGTGAAAATTGACTTTGTTTCGTGGGCCTAGGATGCTAATTTGCTTTGAGGGGACCTGGGGGCTTGGCTCCCAGCTGGGTGTCCTCAATTTCCTGATCTGTCAAGGAAAAGCTTTGACTTCACCCACCTCTAGCATTTGTCCTGTGTGAATGGCAGACCATTCAAAGGAATGACAATGATTTTACTCACTTTAATAAATCTGAGATCTGTTGGGGGCCTAGGGAAGATTCTAGTTCATCTGCTGAAGCTGTAAGTGGTGATCGACACATGATCCTCATTTCCAGGGCCTTGGAGAGCAGGGCTGCTCCCTGGAGATCCTCTGCAGGTGGGCAGCTGCCCTCTGATTACAGGTGGTGGGACTTTTTGGTGGGATTATGCGACTCATTGAACTGGCTACACTGAGAGTGGATTCTGCTTTGATCATTTGATCATTTTGATCTAGCATCTTGATCACAAGGTGCTCAAGACCCAAGAACCAACTGTAGAAAGAGGGAAGAAAGAGTAAGAGAGAAGAAATCTTCCCCCCATGTCCTTCCTTTTATCTGAGCCAAATTCTACTTGCGCTCAAGTCACTTTCTCTGTGGCTTATTCTTATTCCTTCAAGCGAAAGGACATATCTTTAATTAGATGCTATCACTCTCTCAAGAATATTAGAGACATCAAGTCCATTATCCTCCTTTTCTCAACTAGGCCGCGCAGGCACAGAGCAGAGAGGGCTTGTCCCCCATGGTGGTGTTGTCTTGCTGCCGTTGGTTTACCTACATATCCCTGGAGCTCCCATATCTTTCTTCCTGGAGGGTCCATTCAATCAGTCCTCATGGTCAAGTAATGTTTGATGATCCATGAACTGTCAAAGGGAAAAGGCACGGGGCAGTTTCTCTGTGATCTGGGATGACTTGCAAAGGAGGAGTTCTGGAGTGCTTGGTGGATTTTCTAGGCCTTTATTGATCTTTCTGCACAACTAGCAGTGAGGCAAACCAGGTACACTGCAAGCCTCCTAGCCCCCAGTAAATCTTCACTCTCTCTGGGCTCTCCAGCGCTCTCTTGTGCCTTCGTCCCTCCACTTCCCTGCTTCTCTGCTGCTGCTGGTATCCCGGTGACGCTACCTTTATATGCTCAGTCTCTCAGCCCAGGTGCACCCATTTGCACATGCCCACGCCCTATTCCAGGAGCCCACTATCAGGCATGCCTGTAAGACCTCAGGGGTCTGTCATTGATGCTAATGGCAGGAGGGCAGAAAATCCTGATAACCTCCTTTTACCCTACAGATAGTCTCTTCAATAACTGGTCTTGGGAAAACTTGATAAACAAATGTAGAAAAATGAAGTTGGACCCCTGACTTATGTTACTCACAAATATTAATTCATAATGGAAAAAACACTTAAACACATAAACTGGAACTATAAAAGTCCTAGAAGAAAACCTAGGGAAGAAGCTCCTTCACATTGGTCTTGGCAATAACTTTTTGGATATCCCACCAAAAATAAAAACAATAAGAGCAAAATCAATGTGTGGGAGTACATCAAGCTTCAATGCTTTTGCACAGCAAAAGAAACAACAAGATAAAAAAGTAACCTACTGAATGGGAGAAAATACTGGGAACCATAAGTCAGGTAAGGGGTCAATATCCAAAATGTATAAAGAACTCCTGGAACTCAATAACAAAAAAATTCAAACTGTCTGATTTAAAAATGGGCAGATTATACCCAAAGGACACAAAAATACTTATCTAAAAGAGTACCTGTACCCCCATGTTTACTGCAGCACTATTTACAATTGGTAAAACCTAGAAACAACCCAAATGCCCCAAAGTAGATGACTGGATCAAGAATATGTGGTACATATACACAATGGAATACTATTCAGCAATCAAAAAGATAAACTAGAGACATTTATAGAAACATGGATGGAACTAGAAGGAATTATACTGAGTGAAACAAGTCAGAAGTCTAGAGAAAATATTGGAGGGCTTCACAGGTAGTTGAACAATAACTACAACAAAATAAAGACAAGAGAAAGCTCAAGGAAATGAGCAATTATAATGAAAAACAAATGAACAAAAAACTCAACAAGATCAAAAGGTCAAAGATAAACCAAAGGGATCATGGGGAGGAGAGGGGAGGATGGCAAAGACGAGGATGAGGGCAGAAAGAGCACAAGGGACTGAGGTGATGGTGCATAGGTGAAATGGTGGTGGGAACCCCTTGGGGACTACAAATGATGTCAAATACAATTAAATAAATCTAATAAAAATGGGCAGATTAATGTAATGAACATTTTTCCAAAGACATCCAGATGACCAATAGGTACATGAGAAGATGCTCAACCTCACTAATGATCAGAGAAATGCAAATCAAAACCGCAATGAGCCATCACATCACAACTGTTGGAAGGGCAATTATTAAGAAGACAAGAGATAAGTGTTGATGAGACTGAGGAGCAAAGGAAACCCTTATACACTCTTGGTGGGAATGTAAGTTGGTTTAGTCACTATGAAAACATTATGGTGATTCCTCAAAAAATTAAAAATAGCATTACCATGTGATCCTGCAATTCCATTTCTGGATATATAGGAAATAAAAACAGGATATCAAAAAGATACATGCACTCCCATGTTTATTGCAGTGTTATTCACAATAGGCAAGGTATGGAAGCAGCCTAAGCATTCTGTCAATAGATGAATGGATAAAGCTGTCACCCTAGTCCAGGCGAAGCCTGTAGTTGTAGGCCTAATGTGGAAAGAGGCTGCATTTGCAGAGGCTGGGAATGGATTCAGCTTTCCTTATTAGTGGGCTAGTGGGCTTTCAAAGTTCTTTCTGAAATCAGTCTCACCAGTTACACTGGAGGTGACAAACTGGCAAGTTAGCATAAATCTCACCTCTCATATTTTGTTAATTAAAAGAAAACTCATTGATTTAAAAATCAGGGGTTTTTACATAAAATCTAAGTTTATTCCATTCCTAAAGAAATCAGATCTGCCATGTTGAACAAACCCTTAAGACCACGGAGCAGCAGTCACCTGGAGCCACGTAGCAGCACCCTCAGGCAGGCACGCACTTAATGGTTGTCCCTGTCCCCACCATTCCCTTGACTTAACCTACCTGTGCCTACCTCTATAGGCACTGAGGTTTGATTCTTTTTTTACACCATACACCAGAAAGTCTTCTTCTTTCGACAAGAGTCTTCAGTATATTGGCCTCATCCACTTCTCCCATTTTGCTGCATGTCCCTTTTTGTTTGCTCCCATCATACATCGGTGTTGACTCCCTTCGCGCATTCATATCCACACACTGATGATCTCCCGTCTCACGATTTATGCTGGCCCTCCCCCCGAGGAATGCCAGCTTGATCCCTGAAAACCCAGGTCATGACTTCCTTCAAGATGACTCCAGGAAGCCCTCCCCTGCCTCTGATGCACACCCAGAATCACATGGTCATCTAGTTGGAGTTCTTCACTGGACAGATTGAGAAATGGAAAATGTGACATTCAAGAATTGCATACAACTCAAACGGGGTAAAACTGTAGAACTCAAGCAAAAGGGAAGTGGGAATTTCTCACCTAACCACGTGCTGCTCATGAGGATCCAGCCTTAGTGCTCTTCACGGCTCCAGTGTGTGGTGTAGCACCAGGTGCTTAATGAGTTGTCTCTGACTGATTGATTGATTGATTACTAAAACACTCAGCGCTCCTGGCAAAGCACTTCTCATTCTGTTGAACAAATTATCTTTATGCATTGCAGTCTCTAGAGCTTAGATTAGGGGGAGCTCACTATAATCTTCAGATCATTTAGCAGTGTCTTGGAATCACTGGACATGAGATGAAAAGGACCCCTTATTGGCATGTGGATAGGAGCGGTGGGGAGGCAGGAACTCTGAGCCAGCAGGCTGGGGGATTTCAAGTTTGTTTTCTAGTTTATAGCGAGGGTGAGGCAAATATTGCTTGTAGGCCAAAACTAGCCTGCTGTCCATTTTCCACAAAGTTTTATTGGAACACAACCTTGCCTACTCATTTATGTATTATGGATGGCTGCTTTCATGCTATAGTGGCAGGGTTGAGTAGTTCCAACAGATACCATATGGCCTGCTGATCCAAAAATATTTACTATATGGCTTCTTTCAGTTTTCTGACCCCGATGTAAGCCATTCACCAGCCTTCAACGATGGGTGTTATTGTCCTCACGTGACAAAGGTGGAGATGGCATTCAGAGAGGGTCGTGTTGCCCCACCTTACCACCCAAAGCTCAGTGTCTTTGTGAATGTTTCCTTGTCACCAAATCCCTCCTCCTCTTTCTTCATAAGTACCTCACATTGCAGCTAAAATTTCCCCTTCTCTGGTTTTGTTAGACAGGGTTGATAGGACTAGGAGTCAGCTTTCAGGATTTTCCTTGCGACCTGGACCAATCTGGTGACTTGGTTGTAAGTTCTATTCAGTCTTATTATGTCAACCCTCTGAGGTAGGTGCTGATAATCTCATTTTCAAGGGGCATAAACAGGTTGAGAGGCTAAGTAATTCGGCTGGGGTCTCTGCTGCTCTTACTGCTCTTCTTACAGACCTAGCTTTATGGCATTTGCTCAGCCTGGTGTGACAGCGTCTGTCCCCCGGAGGCTGGGAGCGCCTGCCACAGCAAGTTCACCCATTCACAAGGAGGTGACTCAGCAAGTTTGCTGAGCGGGCCATGGCCCCTTTGACTTGTCCGCACCAACCCTGAACCTCATTTTGTTGTTCTCTCCGGATTATTTCAAGCACAATTAGCAATTGGGGGAGGGGGGCGAGATTGCCCATAATTCCTTTCTGTTGGTGCCACCATCTCCGTGCCTGTGTGCATTGTGGGCAGTTGACAGCCTGGATCTGCTCCCAGATGGGTACTTAGATTTTATTTAGGCCACTGGGGCTGCCCTCCTTTATTAGCATTTCAAAAGGATTCTTATGTTTTCTCCATAACTGAGTGAAGGTTTGTAGCTGCAAATAAAAGATTGATTAAAAGTAACAGCAGCAAAACAACTCTTTCTTTCCCCCACAGTTTGCCTTCCTCCAGAAAAGCCCCCCACCTGGGAGCAGACAGCCCGCGATGTGAATCCATGCAAAGTGTCATGGACTTACGGCATGTTCAATAATCACTCTGATAAATCATGACAGCAGCAGCAACAGCAATAACGTCTTGACCCCCCTGCCGCCAGGCACGCTTCATTTTCCCTTTTGGGCGATGGGGCCTGGGGTTGAGCCTGGGCAGAGTCTGCACCCGCTGGAGGCTCAGAGTCAACTGGGAAATGCCACAGTCCCCAACAGCACACCGCAATCAGGGGGGCGATCTTGGAATTGGGGTTCAGCCTGACTGGAGTGAAAGGTGGAATGTGGCAGCAGCCCCGAGTACTCGCTGGGGGGTGCACCAACTGGGAGGGCATTAGCTGGAGCTTGGTGCTGTGCTCAACTACTGCTCTGTCACCTGTGGCAGAAAGAGGAGGATTCAAGTCCAGGTACCACCTCCTCCTGCCCCCGTGCCCAGAAGCCTGGTGATGGGGCACCACCCCAAGGCATAGTCACGCGCTCACAGCTGTGAAGCCCCCAGAGGGATGTGACATGTGCTCCATCAGTTCCCAGGCTTCTTTCAGTACTTCTTTCTTCTCACGTTCCTTTTCTTATGCCCCAGCCACTGACTTAGGAAAGGTCCTTCTTTCCTGGGACTAAACACAAGGAATGGCTGAAGAACAATATGACTTGCGTTTTGATGGAGGGTCCAAGCAACAGTGACCTTGGGGGGGTCTGGGCAGCACAAGGGGAACATGCCCAATGAGCTACTGCTTTGCGAAGAGATCACTGCCCTCGGGAATTCTGGAGAAGAACGTGTCTGCGCTGCAAGAATCACTCTAGGAGGAACCACCTCAGCTGGGCCAGGCCTCCCAGGGGCTCCTGGATGTTGGAAGGAATCAGACTTTCAAGACAGAACTGAGTCTCTGGCACAGGTTCAGGGGGCCAGATAGCGGTCAGCATTGTTGCCAACCACACCAGCTCTGGAACCAGCCTGGAGGAGCCAGCGAGCTTGTGTTTTCATCTTGGTTTATGGCTTCTTTGCTGGAGACAGAGGTGGCGGCATTTACCCTGGGTGGCACAACACTCGCACCGTCCCCCTCACAGGGTGTGTGAGGACAAAACAGCTTTGTGAAGCACCCTAAATTGTGGTATAGAGTCCCTCACCTCGTGTTCCAGGAGAATGGGAAAGGTTGTGATGACCGGGACTGGGCCGGGGCCCAGCTGGTGCATGACCCGGTCCCTGGCGTCCCTCTGTGCGTTTCCCTTTGACTTTGAGATGGGGAATAAGTGTTTCTTGTTCAGTGTTCCTGGCCCCAGTGATAACAGGGGCTGTGAAGGATGGACCCAGCAGCAAATGTTTTTAATCTCCCATGAAACAAAAACAGTGTGTTTTCTGCACCAGGGGCCGTGGGTGAGGGAGGAGTAAACAGCTGCTGTGATATGGCTAACTCCGGCTGACGTCAATGCGAGTGAGTCCAGGCCAAGGGCTCCATGCAGGAAGCTTGAAAGTGATACCGAAAACAAATTTGCATTTTTTCCTTTCACGGGCACTCAGCTACTCTCAGTTCCACTGAGAGGTTTTCACCAGCCTTTGTGCCACTATGTGAATCCACACAGCTCACAGTGTCATCGGAATGCAACTTTAGTTTTTGTTTTATATCGCCCCTTAAAATTGATTCAGTGGGATGAATGTTCCCTGGCTCTGGATGAAAACGCTGGCAGGCTTTGACTTTTCTGCTTCTCTTAGGAAATAGTCTGTCCCAAGGTCGCTTTAAATGGAAAACAGTCTCAATTTGGAATTCGAAGTTCCAAGCCAAGATATTAGTCAAAACTCTAAACTTTGACATCCGATGCTTCCCCCCACTCCAGCTTTGCCTGATGAGGCCTGGAAGGCTGCGTGGGAAAGGGGGCCTCTCTGCTGGACTCCTGCTCCCCATTTCCACTGCTCACAAGGTGGAAGCAGGGGTTGGGGAGAGCGGAAGGGCCTTAGTCTATGCCATGGGATCTGGCTTTGCCTTCTTTGAACCTGGCTGAGGTTTCAAACTGAACTTTCTGCTGGCGGGGCTCTTCCAAGGACGCTATTTTTTGATTCAAGTGCAGGGGCCCCTCTTCTGGGTGCTTGCTTGAGACTTCCCTCATACACTGGGGTTTACTTCCAGCTTCTTGCTGCTGGGGTCTCTGTTCCTTCAGGGGTCCCTTGGTCAGGTTCCTGTTGGTTCCCTCTCATGTGGCCCCCAGCTGGCTCTAACCTTCACATACCGTTTTCCCTGGGATGGAAGTTCACAGCAACCCAAGTGCTTGCTCCTGCCCCACTACCAAAGCAGGAAGTCACCTTTTCACAGTTCAACAAATGACCATGAACTTGAGCACTTTGAAGAAGTGTCCTACAGTTCTGAGGACAGAAATCTGAAATTAGTTTTGCTGGGTTGAAATCATGAGTTAGGAAGGTTGAGTTCCATCTGCAAGTTCTCAAGAAGGCTTTGCTCTTTATCTTTTCAGCTTCTGGGGCTGTCGGCGCTCCTGGGTTTATGGCCCCACCATTCCAATTGCTGTCTGTCTGTTTGGTACATGGCTTTCTCCTCGGTGTGTGGTTAAATCTCTTCTGTCTCCCTCCCCTAAGGATACTGTAATTACACTAAGGGCTAATCTGGATGATCAAGAACAACCCCCCTCCCCCACCACGGCAAGGATCTTTTCTTAATCTCATATCTGCAAAAATTTTTGCCAAATAAGCAGGTTCCAGGGATTAGGCCTGACGCTGTGGGGCCTATATTCAGCCTGACTCTCCATTCCAGGTGGTCCTGACTGAGAAAGGGCCCTACCTTTTCTGCCCTGGGTGAGAGGGAGTCACATGTAAGCTCTCCAAGTAGCTTCATGGAAACCCCGATGTTTGAAGTGAGGAGGCACACCTCACTGCCCTTCAAGAGGCTCAACTTTCCCCAAAGATGTTCCTCTCAGAAGATCCTCTCTTCAAAATCCTATCTCTTTATATTTTCCAGGGGGTGGGGAGGGAAGGAGACTCTAGGGTTTCGGCTCTTGACCAGTTCCTGTGCTCACCTCTCTTTGCTTTGGAATTTCACAGCCAAAGTAGCATGGCTCCTAAAGAGTCACTTCTAACATTTTGTTACCTTCGTGATGAAGCCATTAGTGGTTGATGCCCCTGATGCTGAGTCTTTCAGGATCACGCACGCTGTGGCCTTCATAGGCTGCCCACCGAGGGACTCTGGGGGCTGGAGTCTAGCTCAGGCTCTGCTTGACTAGCCTGGCGCCCTACTTCAGGAGGCTTCCCTCTGTGGGAACCACTGGTCTCTTCTTCCAAGTGCACAGCCAGTGTGAGCTGCCAGTGTGAGTGTGTTCTCTGAGCCCCCACCGCCCTCCTTTGAAATACTGCCCGTGTCCAGTTCTCACAAGGGAAGTCACTGGAGGAGGCTGCAGCACGGCTGTGGGACTCTGGTGACAAATGACACAGACCCACTTCAACCTGCAGGGTTTTTTACTGGTGTGCTGATCTAGAAATTTCCTATTCTGTGGGTTAGCAGATCGCTACTTGATAAAGATCTGATGTTTGTGTGAACTGTGCTGAGATGGGTAAACTGGACTAGAAGGAAAAAAATGGAACAGATCTGTTTGGAAAGTTTTGGAATGTTCAGGTTTCCAGTCCTTTCATCTCCTTTTCCACTTCAGCAGTGAAGACAAGCAACCGTCTCTTGGCTGCTAGAGTAGGGAATGAAAAATCAGAAGACCTGGGCTACATTCCTAAAGACTTGAAGATGCTGGCTGACATGAAACCTGTTTGCTCTAAGCTACCTGTGAAAACTGCAGTTTATAGAAGAAACTGATAAATATCAGTAAAGGTACTCTTCAAAATGACAGTCATCAAAGGCAGAGATTGCTGAGGGATCCAGCAACTTGCCTTGTTTCTTTTTTGTTATAGAAACATTTCTTTTTTTTTTTTTAAAGATTTATTTATTTGTGCATGCAAGAGCTGGGGTACAGGCCAGAGTGGTGGGAGGTGAGAGGATTCACCAGAGACAAGAGTGGGGAGCAGGATAGACAGATCAATTGAGGTACACCGCTGAGGCGAACAGCGAGTGAGGCAGGAGAGGTCTGCTGCGCCATTGTGGGTCCCTTCCTTGGCTGGGGATTGAACTCGCGCTGCTGTGCCATGGATGCTTCAACCTGCTGCGCCACCAAGGCGGCCCCTTTACAGGAACATTTCTTTCTCTTTATCATTACAAGGTAATAAAAATTTTCTTTCAATAACTTGATAGAAGAATTGAGTCCTGTCATAGTCTCTCCATATTCACATTATTTTATTTCTTGGGGCCTTAATATCACTGGCTCAGATGAGGGTCCCTTCTGTGTGGGCCTGTCTCTATTTGGATAATCCTACACTGGGTGTGAGGGGGGGCAGGGTCTGAGGAAGACTTGGGGACAGCCTCAGCAGCCAGGCTTCCTGTCAAGTGATCAGCTTGACACCTGTTACCTGGTGTTTTGGTTTGCTTGGGTTGCCATAACAAAGTGCTATAAAGTGCGTGGCTCAAACAACAGAATTTTATTTCCTCACAGTTCTAGAGGTTGAAGTTTGAGATCAATGCTCAGTAAAGTTTGAGATCAGTGGGGTTGGTTGCTCTGAAAACTCTCCTTAGTTTGTGGCTGTCTTCTCCATGGGTCTTCCATGATCCCTCTCCCTCTGTGTGTGTCTGTGTCCTCATCTCCTCTTCTTACAAGGATATCAGTCATATTAGACCAAGGTGCACCCTTGTGACCTCATTTTACCTCACATATCTCTTCAAAGACGCTGTCTCCAAACACACTCACATTTTGAGGTACTGTGGGTAGGACTTCAACATGTGAACTTCAGGGAACACAGTTCACATGGGTCCCCTGGGGAACTCATGACCTGTATTCAGCCACACTGGACCAGACTAAGATTGGATTCCAGGGGGGACAATGGGGGCGGGAACTTACTTTCCCACCGACAGCCCCTTTTCCTGGTCTCTGCTGGTAGCTGTCTTCCACAGGCTTTTGCCTTCTAAGATCTAGCTCCACCTTCCAAGCTGTTTTCCACATCAACTCTAAGTCAGGGCCAGGACTCTGTAGTGCTGAACATCCTTCTTTGCACCTATCAGACTCACCTTTTGCACAGAGGACCCCTACTTTCAAGGGAGAGGGAATCTCCCCAATTCCTGCCAGTTCCAATCAAGTGCAACATGAAAATAAAGGCCAATGTGGGGAAAGGGGACATGCTAGGTCATTGAAAGGTGAGTGCGTAGGAGAGTTTGGGGCTAAGTATGCACTGGCGTGTGACTCTCGGTCTGTTAATTTTAGTGCCAGTTTATGATATACCACCTTTGCCCTTCCACCTCCCACCCTTCATCCTTTGCAGCTCCCTGGTCCGAACAGGCAGTGTGCTACAGAGGAATGCACACAGGTTTGGAGGCACACAGACCCAGTTGGCCTCACGTCTCTGCATTTACTAGGTGTATGGCCTTGGCCAGGTCACCTTGTCTTGGGTTTTGCCATATGTAAATGGAGACAGTAATATTTACTTCATAGCACTACTGGGGGGGTCTGGTGTTATGCACTGAACTGTGTCCCCTGGAGTTCATATGTTGAAGTCCAACCCTCAGTACCAAAGAATGTGACTGTGTTTGGAGATGGGGTCTTTGAAGAGATTAGTGAGGTAAAATGAGGGGGGGGCCCTGGTGTAATATGACTGGACACAGACATACACAGGGGGAAGTTCATGGAGGACACAGGGAGAAGACAGCCATCTACCAGCCAAGGGAAGAGGCCTCAGAAGGAACCAGCCTACTGAATCCTTGATCTTGGACTTTACATCTTCCAGAACTGTGAAGAAATAAAAAGTTCTGTTGTTTGAGCTGTTCAGTTTGTAATCCTTTGTTATTGCAGCCCTAGCAATATTATATGACCATTTTCTTTCTTTTCTTCTGCTACCCCTCACCCCCACGACCCACCATTACAAACTAGAGCCGTCTTAGCCGAGTCCTACAGTCTTCTTGGTCTACAGGGTTTGCAAACTGAAGATAAAATATACATGGAGAAAGACTAGGCTGAGATGGAACACACAGAACAAGAAAACAACAGCAAGAACAAAAGATGATGGGAGAAAAAACATCTGGTACCTTAAATGAAAATCACCTTAAAAATCACCTAAAAATTGGCACCTTAAAAAAAGCTGACTCTCAGTCGTTGTGACGTCCTTGGTTTTTCTGAAGTTCCCTACTGAGTCCCTCTCCCAATAACTCTCTTGACCTGGGGGTGCATCTTTAGCCTTTGTGGTCAATCCCAACTCCTGTTCAGTCTCTGTGCTCATTTGGGAAAAATGACAGCTTTGCAATATGGAGTCTCCTACCTCAGAATCATGGCATCTCTCTTCACTTGTTTAATTGCTTAGATCTTTTGTTTTTTAATTTTCTTTTATAAAGACTTATACATATTTTGTTATTTTGTGATCTGAGCATTTTATTTTTTCATGCTTTTGGTGGTTTTTGAAAAACTACACTGGCTTTTTATTGCTGGTGTACAAACATGCAATAGATATTTAGATTTTGTGTCTGACAACCTTGTCATACTTATTAACTCTAGTAACTTACGTACAGATTATTTAGGGGGATTTTATTATTTGTAGAACCATGCCAACCGTAAATGATCACAATTTGTTTCTTCCTTCTAAGCCTCCTACCTTTCATTTCTTTTTCTTTTTAAAGATTTATTTTTCTTTATTTATGCATACAAGAAGTGGGGCATAGGTCAGAGGTACTGGGTATGACAGTATTCACCAGAGATAGAGTGAGGAGCAGAAATGACTGATCTACTGAAATTCACTGCTGAGGGGAGCAGTGGGTGAGGCAGGAGAGGTCTGCTGTACCATGTGGGTCAGCTCCCTGGCTGGGGATCAAACTCATACCACAGTGACTGGCCATAGTTTGACAGCACTGAGACTTTAGCCCTTTTGCCACCAGGGAGGCCCCTCATTTCTTTTTCGTGACTTACTGTGTTCCAGAGTGTGTTGAAATGAAATAGTTATTAGGCATCCTTGTCTTGTTCCCAGTCTCAGGGAAAAACTCAAAATTTCAGTTTCTGATGTTTGCTGTGGGAGTAAAACTTTGTTTCTAAAAATTGCTGACAATGAAAAGTTTTAAAATCATGAATAAATATTGAGTTTTAGCAAACTTTTTCTCTATCTACAGGGATAATCAAAAATTTCCTTCTTTAATTTGCTACTGTAGAAAATGACATTAAGTCATTTTTTTAATGTTAAACCAAATTTAAATTTCTCATTAAAAGCCCTCTTGATTTTTATATTGTTAGATTTTATTTCGTTATTTTTTAAAAATGGATTTTGAATCTAAATTCATGAGTCAGTTTGGCCCGAGTTGGAGATTTTCCATTTGCCCTTCAAGATGAGCTCCCCTCCTTGCTCTACCTTTCTCACCTTCCAGGTGCCTGGCTGATAGGAAGGTATACATTTCTTTAATGGAATCTCTGGCTTTCAGTTGGGCTAGACCAATGGGGAGTCTGGAGTGAGACTGGAGGGAGGCGGGAGAGTGAGGTCACTTCAGACTAGTTGTATCCTTTGATAGAAGGTCCTTTTAAGGTGTCCCACTTTATTCTACTCTCTAGACTTCTAGGTTCTGGTAACTTCTCTCTTCTCTGGTTACTATCCAAGATACAAACTCCTTTGTTGGTCAGGAAAAAGGCACAACCTGCAAGGTGACCATAGATCTGAGGCCTTCAGTAGGGGAGGGGAGGGGGAGGAGGAGGGGGATGAGGAGAGGGGGAGGAGGAGGGGGGAGAGGAAGGGTCAAAAGAGAGGAGGGAAGAGCACAAGGGATGGTGGTGATGAATCACAGGTGCTAGGATGGTGGGAGAACTACTCAGACGACACCTGAGGGGAGAAATAAAACAATGTACAATAGCAACACTGTAAGAAAATACACTTACATTATTGCTATTGTACATTATTTTATTTATTTAATTTGAAAACAAAAAACAAGTAACAAACAAAACAACCAAAATCCTTTGTGGTTCCCCATCAACCAAAGGTTGTCACTAAATCCTGCCCAAATTATTTTATTTCCTGCTGGATCCTTTACTGTTACAGACCATAACCTTCCTTTTTAATAATATTCTTATTGAATTTTATAATCAATACTATAATAACTTCATAATAGGAGTTGGAGGCTATTTCTTCCTTATTCATACTTTGAAATAGTATTGGTTTCTTGGTAGAAAAAGTTAAAACTTTGGTACAGGGCCTCCCTGGTGGCGCAGTGGGTTAAGCAACGCACTATAAAGTGAACTGCAGCCACTACAGCATGAGTTCAATCCCTGCTGCGTCCAGGGAGGGGACCCACATGGTGCGGCAGACCTCTCCTGCTGTGCCCGCTGCTCCCCTCAGCAGTGTACTTCCGTTGATCTGCCTGTTCTGCTCCCCACTCACTGTGGTGAATCCTCTCACCACCTCCCACACCTCTGGCCTGTACCCCAGTGCTTGTATGCATAATTAAATAAATCTTTAAAAAAAAAAAAAACTTTGGTACAACCTGTTGGTAAAACTATCAGGCCTATTGTTTTCATTGTGAGAAAGGTTTTACCTACAGAAAGTTTCATTCGTGATTACTGGGCTATTAATGCTTTACATTTTCTTCTCCCTGTAAACTTTTCAAAAACTGAAAAGTTTTTGAAAGTTTAAATTGCATCTAATAGCAAACTTGCTAACTCTTTTTAAATGCTATTTTCCTATTCATCTTTTTTTCTCTACAGTGTACTTGTTTTTTTTTTTTTTTAAGATTTATTTATTTATGCATACAAGCACTGGGGTACAGGCCAGAGGTGTGGGGGGTGAGAGGATTCACCAGAGACAGAGCGGG